>CM071717.1:13776220-13826523 GCA_036630335.1 Physaria fendleri
AAAAAAAAAAAAAAAAAAAAAAATCGTACACAAACAAAAACGAGGGCAGGGGTATTTAGGTACATTCCAATCACTACTATATATACATCTTAAGCTATATATAAAGCTTGGGGGCACGTTTCGGACTATTGGATATATGGGGGCACTCTAGATAATTTTCCTTAAAATTTATAGTATACGAATATAAGTTTCCGTTAAAAGTACGTTCCATTGTTGAAGTTAAACTCTCTAACAACTGGAAATGATGATTGTTAGTATTATTTTTCTTACAAAACATGAAAATACAAAATAAAAAAGAAAGGGTAAATGGGAACTGAGGGAACTAGAAGTCTACAACCAAACTCTAGTTCAATATTATATGACGACTGGCAATATATAATGGCATGTAAGTCTAATTGTTTAGAATTTGTGAAGATGACATCATATTATTAATGCATTTAACTTGTTTTGTAAACTCTTGTGAAATTTAGAAATCTTTACTGGTTTTAGATAAGATAGTTTTGATTTATTTATTTTTTTTAACATTTGGTTATTTTATAACCATAAATACGTTTAAACAATAATTTTAATATAATTTTGTAACCAACCGGGAAAATCAAATACTCTTAAGAAACTTTCAAAAAAACCAAACCAAAGCGGTTAAAAACACTAAACCCAACCAACCGCTAACAGTTTCTCGGTCGCCGTTTGAACAATGACCACAGTGGTTCGATCCACCGCCGTAAATCACAATCGGACGTATTCCTCCGCCGCCAGGAATCCCTCGATTGCCACTCCTTCCTCCACCTCTGCCACGTGTTCCTTCGTCAAAACTTCGACCCCCTCCTCCACCTCTGCCACGTGTTCCTCCGCCAAACCCTCCTTCGCCTCCGCCACGTGATCCTCCGCCAAAACTTCGTCCTCCTCCTCCTCTGAATCCACCTCCACCTCTTGCTCCACCTCCACCTCTTGCTATTTTCTTTAAATCCTTAATGATTACATCACCGTCCGTCTGAATCGAAAGATCATCACGGTTAGGATCAACGGAGGCTAATGAACGTGTTGTAGATCGAGAGATCGCAAAAGTAACGTGGTGGTGTTGAAGATATAGAAAAAATAGAAAGTTTAAAATCAAAGATGCTTTCTTCAAATCCATACTTTCCTTCAGAGTTTCTTTCTGTTTCTATATGTGACTTCTTAATAAAACCGCGTGACAGTATATATATCAGTAAAACAGCCAGGGTAAAAACGTAATTTGTCCATTCTTCTTGTATTCTTTATTAATTTATATTCAGCCCATGAGATTTAGCTTAACAAGAAACTCTGATTCCTCGGCATTCTCTTTTTTCAGGTTGTTCGAATATGGTTGTTTGGATTTTCAGACTATTCGGTGGAAAAAAATCAAGGTCGAGTTAAACCAAATAAAAATTTAATTTGGTTTCGTTTAGATTAGAATCAGCTTGTTCGGTTTATTTGGAAGAAATTTTTTTTTTTAAAAGAAAAAAAAATTGAAGATATCGGTTTATTCGAAAAAAATATTAATTTATTCGTAAATAAATATGTTTAAATTTGGATATTTCCCTTAATTGGAACCGAGAATCCAAAATAATCGAAACCGAATGGGTATTAATGTGAAATCGAACCCGAACCGAATACTGTTTTTCGATTTGGTTAGGGTTGGGTTTTTCGGTTTTTTATCTGTCCAGTCCTAAAATGAAGAAACAAAGGAAAAATTCAGATAAAATGCGCAGCCCTAAATCAACCTAATTTTTAGTCGATTAGATGAATTGTACTTGGCTAAGTAATCAGATTCATATATAGACCAACTTAAACCGGTTTTTCTTGAACTGAATCGGTTGGTTATGTATGTTAAATCACTGCTCCTTAAAAGAACGATTGGATCTTCAAAACCTCATAAACCCTTGAGGCTCGAGGAATTGTGTCAAGTCATTCCAATGGCGGTTCTGGACAAATTGTTTCGAGCAGCTCGAACTTTGCGTCGATCATTCCCTAATTCTAAACCCTTAGTTCCTTCCCACCCACGGGCTCGAGAGCTCCGTCGTTGTTTCTACCATGGTATTTTACTTAATCAAGAATTTGTGATATTTATAAAAAAAAATTGGTGATCCCTTATCTTGATTTCGATTGAACTCATTTGATTGTATGAATTGGTAATTAGTTTAAAAATTTTGATCTTTTGAGGAATCGAGAGTATGAAAAGCTAATTTTTCTCATGATCCCTTACATTAAATTCTCAATTTTCATGTCTTGAACTTCTGGTATTTGTTTCTGTGCCACTTCTATGCACAGTAGAATCTTTGTGTCTTAGTAAAAATTTTGTCTTTGATTTTGCAGGAGCCTTTGAGCAGAGTAATTCAAAAGTAATTGAAGTCTTGAGACCCTGCAGCAGTCTAAACGATTCTCCATACTTTTCTTTGGCACCTGCAGTTTTGGGTACTCTCTTTGGCGTTGGAGCAATAGGAGTAGCTTATGCTGAATCTGATGAGGTTTTTGTAGCACACTAAAACAACAACTTTGAATTTCCAGTGTTGATAGAAGAATTAGTCTTTTTCTTGTTTATAACCTGACCTCATGCAGGCTGATTACAAGTCATCTCTCCCAATTGATCCACCACCAAACTATGTAGATATTGCCAAGAAAGAACGAGCTCGGGTTGAAGAATTAATACAAAGTAAAGGAACTCAATATGGATCTTACCCACGGTTCAATGTTTCTGTTAGGGGTCAAAAGGTTTCCTCGATGATCCCTCCTTGTTTCTTTAGTTTCAAGAATTTGAGTATATGTTTAACTTCCGTGTGTTCCTTGATTGCATAACTTTTATGATGTAAATCTTTGTTATATGTTTTAGATTACCTTGAAGTTCAGAGTTCCTTCTACATGTGAAGTCGCACAATTAATATCAAACATTGGATCTCAACTAGGTGTGAAAGTCTCAGATCGCACTGGTGGTTCAGACATGCTATTGCGTGCTTGGGACAAGTAATTGTACTGTTCTAATACATTTTTGTTCAAGAGCCAGTATTTGGAGCCTGATGTATAAGACTAAAATAAATCGCTACTCCTTTCTTGTTACTGCAGTCCAGTCGCTTGGCAAATCACACTTCGTAGTGTGGAAAACAAGAAGAAGCTAGGAGAGAATGAAGATGATTCAGATGATGACTTGTGCATTCTTATATTTGGGTCCTTAATCACCTCTGATCAAGTGGTTAGCTTCATTTCTCTTTAGGATATTTACTTGATCGTCAGATGTTCTTTTATATGATAACATCTAACAGTGCAAAAAAAATGGTTAGGAAGTTGAGTTCATAAAGAAGGGAAGCTTAACTACTGAAGAACTTGAGGCTTTTGTCTCAGCTATGCGAGTAGCTGGAACAAAAGCTGGACAAAACAAGGGAGGTGGCAGTAGACGTAGTGCACGCGAACCATCTACGGACAAATCTATTTCTCAGTTGGAATCAATGGGAGTGAGAATATATGGAGTTAATAAACCTCTTGGGGATGATTCTGTTGATGATATATCGTGGGACAATATTGCTGGATACTATCAGCAAAAGCGGTAAGCTTTGGTTACATCTTTGCTCTTGTATCCCATACTTTGCAACATCAGCTTCTACATTGATGCAGAGAGATAGAAGATACAATATTGATGTCTCTTCATAGTCCTGAAGTGTATGACGATATAGTACGTGGTACACGGTCCAAATTTGAATCAAATAGACCTCGGGCTGTTCTATTTGAGGGTCCACCTGGTCAGTGCAAGAAGAATGTATTTGCGATTTTGTCTTTCTTTTTAGAATTTTTTTTTTGAATCTGATCATAAATTCTAACTTTAGGAACTGGGAAGACATCTTGTGCTCGTGTCATTGCTAATCAGGCGGTAAGTTGTGGAAAATTTGCAAATCCTTTTTGACCTTTCGATTTTTCTTTTTGAATCTTGAACTTTAGTAAGTTGTTGCCAGGGCATACCATTGTTGTATGTGCCGCTTGAAGCTGTAATGTCTAAGTACTATGGTGAAAGCGAGCGGCTTCTTGGGGCTGTGTTTTCACAAGCAAATGAGCTCTCTGATGGTGCGATTATATTTCTTGATGAGGTGAAGAAAAAATCTCTTATATTATATCATAGTTGACTTTTCCTTTCAAATTTGACAACAAACCAAAAAGCTTACTTTTCTAACTCACATTCCAGATCGATGCCTTTGCTATATCTCGTGATAGTGAGATGCATGAAGCAACCCGTAGAGTTTTGTCGGTACTACTTAGGCAGGTAACTCAAAATTGCCAATATCACATAACTATGAGATGAGAGACTAGCTGTTCCCGCATATGATGAATCTGCTTCTTTGTTTTTGCAGATTGATGGATTTGAACAAGACAAAAAGGTGGTTGTGATTGCTGCAACAAATAGAAAACAAGATCTTGATCCCGCTTTAATCAGGTAATCAATAAAACCTCGTAAACCTGTTCATATCATGGCTGCAGTATCCTGATGCGTATTCTATGTTTTCCATCTGTATATCTTTAGCCGGTTTGACTCCATGATCATGTTTGACTTACCGGACTTAGAAACCCGTCAAGAAATCATCGCTCAATACGCAAAACAACTCTCCAAGCCTGAACTAGTCCAGCTTGCTCATGCCACAGAATCGTAATTCCTACCTTTCTTTTAGCATATCATACTTAAGATCCAAACTTTTTGTTCAATCTACTTCAAGACCACCAAATGTGCAATTCCTAACCCGATTTTTATTGGTTATGCAGAATGTCAGGCAGGGATATTCGAGATGTATGTCAAGGAGCAGAACGAACATGGGCTTCAAAGGTTAAAACCAAAGTCCCTCTTATGCACTTAGGTAAATGTGACACTGATTTGCAGATCCATTAATCTTTTATATTTTGGTTGTACAGTTGATTCGTAGAGCAAAAGCCGGTGGCGAAGAACCCAAAATCACACTTCCTCCAATACAAGAGTACTTGGAAAGCGCTGAAGCTCGGCGCAAAGCTCTTCTTAGTGTCACAGAGCAGAAAGAAAACAAAGCTGCAACTCGTGTCAAGAAACCTCTGCTAGATTTTGAGTGACATCATTCATTTGACAGACCTTACTTATATAGACAAGAACTTATATAACAGATAGTAAAGTAAACAGTTTCTTCTGTTTTTGAATTTGACTTTTCTCAAAATTCAAAATGTTAATGTTGTTGTAAAACTGTAACATTCGATATCTATCGTGCTTGGAACAACATCTTCTTCAGAACTAGAGATGGTTAAAGTTTCAAACCACACTGCAAGATCCAATGAAAATTGATTCTAAATTTTTATATAGTAAAAAAATATTTGTACTAAAGGTTTTTCATGTAGATTTTACCATATTTTATAAGAAGAAAATATCAATTAAACATTAAAATAGAACAATAAAAAATGTCATGAAGATAGTCTAAAAGTGGGCAAAACCACAAGTACCAAGAATATCTAAAGTTTGGTACTAAAGTTTTGTGATTTTCCTAGCAGGTTCTGTGGGTTGACTAGACAACGACTACAAACCACACATTAATATAAAGTACACGCGCTGATTAGCGCGTGAAACAAATGAGCGTCTCTCTAGCGTTCGTTTCGTTTGATATCTTCTTCGTTTGTTTGCTCTTCTCAAACTCTTTTCTCTCTATCTCTGTAAATCGTTATCCTTTTTTCAGATCGGAGTGAAAGAAATGTCTTCGAAGGATAAAAAAGCGGCGAGACCATCGAGTAGTCGTGGTGGAATCCGAACTCTTTCCGATCTTAATCGTAGGTCTGGTCCTGATTCCGACAGTGATTCCGATGGTCCTCAGGAATACTATACCGGCGGTGAGAAAAGGTCAGTCTGAATTTGATCTTTAAAGAATCAATTGAATCCTTTGAGATTTTTATGTTAATGGTTCAGGAAGTGTGAGGATCGTCTTTAGCCATGTTTAGGATCTGTAGTTATCTGAATTAGATAATGATTACTATTAATTGTGGGACTTTTTAATTATTATATTGCTTTTTAACTGTTCAAATTGATGATACAACACTTTGGATCGAAGTTAACCTTGCTAAGTATGTCAATTTAGGGTTCATGTTTATGCTAAATCTAAAATTATTTGATTTGTTGTTGCAGTGGTATGCTTGTTCAAGATCCATCGAAAAAAGATGATGTTGATGAGATATTTAATCAAGCTAGACAACAAGGAGCTGTTGAAGGACCACTTGAGCCACCTCCTAATTCGAGGAGCTTTACTGGAACTGGGAGATTGCTTTCAGGTGAAAATGCGCCATCTGGTCCTCAACAGCCTGAGCCTGTAGTTCACAACATTGTTTTCTGGTCTAATGGATTCACTATTGATGATGGTCCTTTGAGGAAACTGGATGATCCTGAGAATGCATCTTTTCTCGAGGTGATGAAAATGATTCATTTGTTGGCGTTATAGGTGGTGAATGAGTTTTATGTGAAACTGTTATTGATTCAGTTTGTGTTCTTTTAGAGCATTCGAAAGTCTGAGTGCCCGAAAGAGCTTGAGCCTGCGGATAAAAGAGCCCCGGTTCATGTCAATCTGATGCGAAGAGAAGAGAAATGTCCTGTTAGTCCTCTCTACTCTATCCGTATTGTATATTTGTTTCCTGATCAGCTTTTACATGTTTAGCATCATTATTAAAACGTATTGTCTTAATGGAGTTACTGTTCTCAAAATAGTACTAGTTCACACTCAGATTTTGCATTACTAATATTTTGCTAGATTTGATATGCGATTATCGGTGTTGTTTAAACGACTTACCAGTGTTGTTTCTTATTGCAGGAAAGAGTGAAGCGTAGGGTTTCATTTCAGGGTGTTGGAAGAACTCTTGGTGGTAGCAACGACGGAAGTGGAAGTAGCTCACCAATGGCTCCAGATTCCGCTGCTACTTCTACCCAATCTGGGTTAGCAGCAGCGGCACCATCTCCAAGTCTTGTGATCGATGAAACCATTCCAATCACATCTATCCAGCTAAGACTAGCTGATGGAACACGCCTGGTTGCTAAGTTCAATCACCACCACACTGTGAACGACATTCGCGCCTTCATTGACTCCTCTCGACCTGGAGCTCCAGTGAACTACCAGCTACAGACAATGGGATTCCCACCAAAGCCCTTAACTGATCTTACTCAGACAATTGAACAAGCTGGTCTCGCCAACTCTGTGGTTCTTCAGAAATTCTAGAAATTTCTACAAGGTTTGTTCTTTTTTTGTGTTTCTATATGCATTATAATGAGATTTTCATAACTGTTATTGTAACCAGAAGTACAAATGATGTCTTGTAAGTTACTTCTCATAACTTAAAAAAGGTTTAAAGGCACCTGAGATATTGTTCCTGTGGATTGTTTGTTTCAGAGATAAGAATTTAAAAATAGCATACTTTGTCTCTGGCCAACTCAATAAGCAAAGATCAAATCCTCACTTTTGAGTTTTGAGAGTCTGATCTCTAAGACTCCAACTAGAAGACATTTATTTATCCATATCCAAGATATTTTAAATGTGTGAACCTAATAATTTCTCTTATATACAACCAAATAGGAAAACAATATATCTCTCCTGCAAATTGTTTTCTTCGTCTAATATTTTCTATGGAGTCATCTTCTTCCTTCCTTCTTCATCACTCTCACCTTTTTTACATAAACACAAAATTTGGAAAAAGATCTTCGCTATCGTATCCATTAATGCGAAAATGCAAACAAACTCGTATTTGTTCTAACAAGATGTATGTTCCTGGTATGTAAAGAGAACATAGTATTCAACAAATCTGATTTGAGCCATAAACATATTTTCTTTATAGATTAAAATTTTATTTTTTATAATTAAAAATTAGGTTTTGGAGAAGCTTCACCGGAGGCTAAAGCAGCAAAGCATCTTCATGACTTTTTTACTTATGTTGCAGTGAGGATTGTATCTGCTCAGCTTGAGGTCTAATTTGATCATTTAAGTTTAGTGTTTTTAGCTATAGAATATGTGATGATTTATATTTGATTAATTAAAGAGTTATAACCCTGAGGCGTATCTGGAGTTAAGAGAATTTTTAGACACAAACTCTGTAAGTGACGGTGATAAATTTTGCGCTGCTCTTATGCGTCGCTCTTCACGTCACATGAACTTAGGTACCAAACTTTATTACACTTCTTGCATAAATAAATTTTAAACAATAAGCTTACTATATCTTTTTGTATACATATATTTGATGTGATAATTAATCTAAACACTTTGTTTTTTGGGGTTATCATGACCAATGCAACAAGCTCTACGAATTTTAGAGGTGAGCTAAGCTTCTTCTTTCTTTTTTTTTCTCTTTTAATACATTTTTCTTAAACACTTCCATATCTACGTACTTGTGTACTTGCGTAGGTACGGTCTGCTTACTGTAAAAACGATTTTGAATGGGACAATTTGAAACGTCTCGCCTTCAAGGTTCTCTCTTTTCTCTTTATATCTTATACATGTATGAGTGCAAATATGTAAGAGAAGCATCTTGTCTTTGTGTAAATGCAGAATGTGGATGGATCCAACACAAGACTCATGCGTGAATACGTCTTGGAGACTAGCCATGTCGAAACCGATTCTGATAAGTGAAACACTCACATCTTTACTAATCACATATAGTCGGTATTGAGAGTATACACACTTTTAAACCGTTTGTACATACATACATATACCATTGTGCTTGTGTTATCTAAACCATTTTCTTTTGAGAATGACCAAATCAAGAATCAAATTAATCTTGTTCCTTTTTACCTGTGAAATCTGGCCGCGGAGATACCTAGAGACGGGAATGGATACCTGCAGAGGCCTCGATTTTGCCCGACCCAAAATACGATTGAGCATAGTCTTCAATCTTCTCCAACCTGTTATTAACCGAATAAGAAAGAATTTAGGACCAACAAAAATGAAAGCTTTGTAGCTGAAATAACTTATAATACAAAGTTTACTTTACCTATAGACATAGTTAACCATAATGCCTCCGCTTTGCTTAATACCTTTCTCTGATCGATCCGCCATCCAATTTATTCTTTCAACCATCTATCAAAACATGAAAGATTATCAATCTCAATCATTTTGTTTCTCTAAACCTTATTGCATTAACTGGACTTACCGCCCCATTTTGCAAGTGGAAGTTAGCAACAGAGTCTAATGCTTTTCCTCTTTTCTTCTCTTGCAAGAGATACCTATCCAAATCAAGACAAAACATTACAGTTTATGCCTATATGATTCTTATTAATCATTACATTCCCGAGGATGAACATACCTGGCGCATAACCGCATAAGAATAGGTTCTAAAACTGGCAGAAGGCGAGGTGAAGTAGCCCAATCACAGTTCTTTACCGATAGTAAATTCAATAAGATTTCTATTCCATTGCTACCGGAAGAAGAATCACTGTGTAAACAAAATCGTTGAGTTACTGCTATGAATTTCATTTTGTATATAACTGACAAGAACATATATGATGAGTTCATACTCTGATACACTCATGAGGGCTTGCTCCTCTTCTGGTAATAATACTTTCTCACTAAAAGTAGATGAAGGCGAATCGCTCTGTGTACCACGCTCATCTTCAGCAAATCTTGACTGAGATGATAACTTTGAGAGGAGCCATTGCATGAATCCAGGAATGGGGCTAAGTGTTGCAAATGTCTACAACAAAAAAACATAATTTTGTTTAGAATACAAATAAACCCTTTCTCCAGTAACAAGGTTTTCATACATATTAGTCAAAGTACTCACGGAAACATGTGGCATGTCTTTTTTAACCAAGGTGATCACTCGTTTGATCAGAAATTTACCAAGGTTTATCCCAGCTAAGCCAGGCTGCAAATACATAAGAAATGAGTCAAAAAGCCTTGGATTAAATCAGCACCATGAAATGAATCAAAAAAAGATTATGTGAATCAACGAGAACTAATGCAGTGACGCAAGATCTACAGATGAAGGGAAGAGTGTACACATACCTGAGTAGAAGAAATCGAGTAAAATAAAGCACATGTTGATTGGTTCTCTGGCATAGGAGGATTGTCCCATAAAACTTCCTGTAACAACAACAAAAATTTTAGACACATAGCTACAGAATCTAAACTAGGCGACATAGGATCAAGGTTAGTTTGACCTGAATTGTCTGAGCAACGGTGTCCATAAGAGCAACTTCGATAAAAATAAGTGGTTCACCTGAATGTAACGCCCAAGATGATGAAAGAATCTGGTCAACTTACATTCTTACAATAAAGAAACATGTGTCCAGAGAAGCTAACTTAAGCAACTAACTAACCAGGAATAGATGGATGAAAATAACCAAAGCATCGACGTCCTATTCCCAGTCTTCTCTTAAGATCTAAAAGGTTACTGATAGGATGCACCGCCTTATGAAAAACATTTTTGTTGATCAATAAAAATTTTAACCATTTGAGAGAGGTGAGATGGAAACTACTAATCCGGTACCTCGTAGGCGACAATTTTTTCAAGCAATGAAGCAGGATCATCCCAAGTGATTTGGTGAAGCTCTAAAGTTGCAGGACTAAGCCACATACCAAGTTTCTCCTTTAGAAATGATTCTAAATTTCGCAGAGACGCTGAATTCTCTTTTCTATACATTACAAACAACCATCAGTATCAGATGCAATAGGAGAGTCTCTACCAACTGATTCAAAAATATTTTCAACTATTTGAGTTTCCAGTGACATAACAAGAAGATTGGAAACATTACGTAAGTATCGATAGAAGATCAGCACGGAGATCAGACAAAAATTTCAACCCTCCTGGATGTGTATTCAACCTCTCAAAGAGAACTTCAAATGTTGGCCTAAGAGCATGCCTCAGATTCCGCTCAATGCGATAGAATACAGAAGATAAAGCCTCCTTATCATCACCTAAAGAGTGCTCACTCATCAATGAAGGATATATCAAAGAAAAGCACAAAATAAATCAATCAGAAAAGAAAAAGACTCACTAGCTGGATTTTCAAGTCCAAGATATTGCTTAACGAGTTCTCGGACTTGCTCTCGGTTAACATCATATTCTTTGGCTAAAACAAGCAATAATTTCTCACGGTCTTCAAGCGAAAGGCTAATGTAACCCTATAAACATTCCAACCATAGAGTAATGAGTATGGAAAGGTTAAAACACATCAAAGAAGAAAGGAATCAATGTGAGATAGTGTTTTGACCTCTTGAAAATCACTAAGAGTAATGTCTAATACACCAGTTTTACTCGCTGAAATAGCTGAGTTCATTGTTTCTCGAACAACATCATATACCCTACACAATAGCAATATAAAAACCAAACTCACTTCTTTCAGGATCAAAGGTGCTAAACAAATCTAAAATGAGAAATTAAATACCTTCTAGTGGTACCAAAATCACTAGAATTTCCAATTCCTTCATCAGAATTTTGTACCATGTGATCTCTAGAATGATTTTCTTGAGTATGAGATTGAATCTGCTTCTGACAACAAGTCAACAACCATTATTGGCCTTTATTGTATTCATAAATTCTTTTAAAAAAGGAAGTTCAAGCTCAAGAAGCAAAACAGGGTTTTGCTTTACCAAAGCTTCAAATCACAGACTTGGACCATAACCAGATCCTATATCTAAATTTTTTGTTCATCAAAAGATGTAAAAATTGATTGCCCATAGTTACAAATTGGGTGAATTAAGGCATAATCGCAAAACTATACCATCAACAAAAGAAAATGAAGAAAGAACGAAAAAAGAATTAGCTTACAGGAAACTGAGAAAGGGAAAATTTGGTGGAATGGTTGGATCTCATACTAGCTCGCATCAGAATCGCTAGACGTTTCTTGCTCATATCTGTTTCATTATCATCGTCACGAAACCAAACAATTTTATGAGGAAATAAACCAAATCTCAATATCGAATAACGTTTTATTTTTCTAATAATTTCAAGTTTGGAGAAGCTTCACCGGCACAAAAAAAAATAGAAAAAGAAGAAGAGGAAGATTGAGTTAAAAAAAAAAAGAAGAGGAAGATTCACCGGAAGATAAGGAAGCAAAGCATCTTTATGACGTTTTTACTTATGTTGCATTAAAGGATGGGTCGTGATCTATTGAGCATCTTTACTTGATTTCTGTGTCTATCTTTTTTTTTTTTAATGGTCGTTTAGTTTCTTTCATGGGGGAGGTTTGGGCCTTGTTACACATAGCCAACACGGAGTCTCAAGGTTTGGATCTTGTTATTCATGCCTAGCGCGGATAAGCCTCAATTTGGCTTAGACCTTGATGTTTACTCAGCAAAGGTGCAAGGATGATATGTTTTTCATGGTCTATTTCTAGACTTGGTCATAGTGTCAAATATGCGTTTTCGCACTGCAAAATACATTAGACTTTTGATTTTCGCTAAATCTTAATTGCCATGGTGCCAGGATGGTTCTTGAATTTTCTAGAAGTTTCTCTTTGGAGAAGCTGAGAGCTGTTTTGTTAGATTTGGTTGAGAAAAAGTGAAGTCATGATAGATCAATCGTCGAAGAGATTGAGTTGAAGGCAAAAAAGATTGCTTGGTTCAAAGAAATGTTTGATGTGGTCGGATGTTACGCTCGTCTAGTGGCGTGTCGGCGGTTGATAATCTCGGAAGCTGAGATAAACAAACTAAAATTAAATGATAATTGTCCCTAAAAAAATCAGCAACCAAACCGAATTGAACCAATTCATATATCTCTCAAGCTTCATATGTATACAAACAAACATGTTTTGGACCATTACGTATTTCGTATTTTGTTAAAGAATTAACAAAAAAAAAAAAAAAAAAAAAAATGTTTTGGACCATTACGTATTTCGTATTTTGTTAAAGAATTAACAAAAAAAAAAAAAAGAGCAAACAAACATGTGTTAGTCACATTTTGCCACATGCATTGTAATGTTTAGGTAGGTGAAACACCTAATTTCATAACTTATTAAATTAAGATATGGGACCAGAAAATACTACTTGCATATAAGAATATATATGTTTGTATTTAAAATCTTTACCAAAAAAAAAGAGAGTATTATATTGTATAGATATTTTATGTGTAATCTAATATGAAAATATAATCTCATTTAATTATATGTTTTTTTTTCAAAAATACATATTACATTGTGCTATACAATAGTTTTAATTATTTCACCTAACCTTTTCCTTCAATAAAAAATAATTATATTTTCAATTTTATTCTAGAATGTGGAAAACGCAAACAATTAACTAAAATACTTTGATTCGTTACGCTAAAATTGACTAGGGATAATTTTAAAATAAAGACTAGGGATAATTTTAAAATAAATCCATCCAATTAAAAACTGCCACGTGAGCAAATTGGACCAGAATAATCGCACTTACTATAAACAACACAATGCGTCTAGGTTCAATGAATCTCGATTCACCTGATTCTTCTAATTTTGTTATTTAACCTACGCTTCTGATTCTGAACAAAGCATCTTGCAAACACAAATTCTGTAAAACGAAACGAAAACAAATCTTAGAGAAAAAGCTCGAATTTCGGTGTGAAAATGGCAATGGCGGTAAATGTTTCAAAAATCACAAACTATGGGTTCTCTAGTCCCGGTGCTTCATCGGAGCCAAAAGGTATAATTTAGTTTCGATTCTGTGAAATTTCAATTTTTTTTCAGATCAAGTCTAAGAAATTGCTTGATGGGTCAACGTGGGTTTTAGGATTTACATATCAAATCTGATTAATTTGGGTATGAATTGCTTAAGTTTCGTTTTTTTTTTATGGTTTATTTACAGTGACGCAAATTGGTTCATTGAGGTTATCGGATCGTGTTCATGTTACTCCGGTGTCCCTGAATCTATCTGGGAAGCGATCATCATCTGTTAAACCCTTAAACGCAGAGCCAAAGACAAAGGACTCTATGATTCCTCTTGCAGCAACAATGGTAGCAGAGGTTGCAGAGGAAGTTGAAGTGGTTGAAATTGAGGATTTTGAAGAGCTTGCAAAGAAGCTTGAGAACGCTTCACCTCTTGAAATTATGGATAAAGCTCTTGAGAAATACGGGAACGATATCGCCATTGCATTTAGGTATATAGATTGATTAATCATGAGAACTGATGAGTTATTTGTATGGATTTTTTTGCTGATTTTGTTGTATTTTTTTGCAGTGGTGCAGAAGATGTTGCTCTAATTGAGTATGCTCATCTAACTGGGAGACCATTTAGGGTATTTAGTTTGGATACAGGGAGACTAAATCCTGAGACTTATAGGTTCTTTGATGCTGTGGAGAAACACTATGGGATTAAAATTGAGTATATGTTTCCTGATTCTGTTGAGGTTCAAGCTTTAGTTAGGAGCAAGGGATTGTTTTCTTTCTATGAAGATGGTCACCAAGAGTGTTGCCGTGTTCGGAAAGTGAGACCTTTGAGACGTGCTCTCAAGGGTTTAAAGGCTTGGATTACTGGTCAGAGGAAAGATCAATCTCCGGGGACAAGGTCTGAGATTCCAGTTGTTCAGGTTGATCCGGTTTTCGAAGGTTTGGATGGGGGAGTTGGTAGTTTGGTGAAGTGGAATCCGGTTGCAAATGTGGAAGGGAACGATGTTTGGAACTTTTTGAGGACTATGGATGTTCCGGTTAACACATTGCACGCAGCAGGGTACATTTCGATAGGATGTGAGCCTTGCACGAGAGCGGTTTTACCGGGTCAGCACGAGAGAGAAGGGAGATGGTGGTGGGAAGATGCTAAAGCCAAAGAATGTGGACTTCACAAAGGGAATGTCAAGGAAAAATCAGATGATGCTAAAGTAAATGGTGAATCAAAATTCTCTGTTGAAGATATCTTTAAAAGTGAGAATCTTGTGACTTTGAGCAGGCAAGGGATTGAGAATCTAATGAAGTTGGAGAACCGAAAGGAGCCTTGGATCGTCGTGCTCTATGCTCCATGGTGCCCCTTTTGTCAAGCCATGGAAGCATCATATGATGAATTAGCTGATAACTTGGCTAAAACCGGGGTTAAGGTTGCAAAATTCAGAGCAGATGGTGATCAGAAGGAGTTTGCTAAGAAGGAGTTGCAGCTCGGTAGCTTCCCAACCATACTAGTCTTCCCAAAGAACTCTTCAAGACCGATCAAGTATCCGTCTGAGAAGAGAGATGTCGATTCTTTGACTTCTTTCTTGAATCTTGTCAGATAAATAAACAACAAAACCAGTCGACATGTCTACAAGGAATAAGAAGTATTGTTCATCTCGTTCCAGATTGCTAGAACAGATGAAGTTGGTGTTTGGAGAATCAATTTCACAGCTTTAGATTCACAGAGTCAGAGATAGGCTCTGCAAAGAAAGCTGAGTAATTGTAAAATTCTTCATGTAAATGTGTGGTTATTAGTATAATCAAGACTCTGTTTCTTCTTTGCATTTATGTCAAAACAGATTTTGGAATTCAGATTTCAGGAATCAAGTATGTGGTTAATAGTGAAATCAAGATCCAGTTTCTGCACAGTCATATCAAATTATCATCAAATATTACTAAGATTTACCTCAAGTAAACAATGCTAAGTAATTGGTAACACTCTATGTAATTATGTGCTTATGGGCCTTGGTATCATCATCTCAAAAGTTGAGATACTTCATCTAATGTTACATAAAACATTGATAACAAGACGACAAAAAGGTGACGAACTCAAAGAGACTCCAATTAGGTACTTAAGCATATGCTCTTCTCTAGGCTCTAATTAAAGCTCTATTCAAAAGAGAAACTGAAAAACAACAGAAGAAAATAAAAGAGGCCCATGCATGGGTCTGACAAGTCATCATCATCACTAATACTTATCTACTCTAAAATACACATAGAAAATAAAATAAAAACTAAAATAAGACTCTTGGTATAGTGATCCCCACATGATGATGACGACAATGACATTGATAATGATGATGATGATGTAGATACCATCAAAGTGAGTTTTTTTTTCATGCTCCAAGGACTTGGAAGAAGAAGAAGAAGATGAAGATGATGATAATAAGATATTACTCCAAGAATCCAGTTTTAGACAAGACAGCATCTCTCACTTTACTTAGATCTCTTCCTTTAAGTGTTCTTCCAATTCCTTCACACATAGAGAAAGATGAGATATGTGTTTTTGCTAGCTTTCTTGCAACCCATTCATGTGGAGGAATCATGCAACCATCATCATCATCATCTTCATTATCATGTGAATGAGAATAAGCACTCCTTCCGTTGCTATTTGAGTCACCATAAATCTTGGACCAATCAGGGACATTCATAGGTGCTGATGATATCTGTTTTACCCTTGAGACTTCTTTGCTTCTATGAATGCTCCATGGTGAAGATATAGAAGATGATGAAGATAAATGACTTGTGGGTATTTTTATTTCAGGACATGAAGTTTCTCCTTCTCTTAGAACTGACCACACATCTTCTTCTTGAAACTCTTCTGCCCCTTCTATCCTCATTGAAGCTACCCTTCTACTACTATGTGCCCTTCTTGCTCCTGAGTCCATTGAGAGAGAGGGGGGAAAGAGAGAAGGGGAGTCACTAGTTGAAAAGTAAGTAGAACTAAGAAGACATTCTTCTACTACTAGTGAAAAGTTTTCTTGCTTTTAAAGTGTTTTGTTGTTGTTAATGTGAAGTGAGAATATATATTTATATATAAACGTGAAATAAATAATCATAATCAACATTAAAATATCTCTAGGAGCTGGCAAATGAACAAGACAGAAAAGTCATATACTACTACACATTATAAGAGAATTCAAGAGTCTCTGCAAGAGACAGAGGTTTCAGAAAACTCCAAAAGTTGTAATAAGTTTGTACTTTTTTTTTTGTGTGTCAGGAAGTTTGTACTCTATTTTCTTCTGTAATCTGTACTAAAGACCTAAATGCTTCACTGAGTTTTTGTCTTTATGCACAATTGGATTAGCTTTATTATTTTTTGGCAAGTTTTTTTTTTGGTATAGCATAGGTTTCTAACATTGTAAACTTAAAAACTTTTTTTTTTGTATTGGATAGGATAGAATTAAATAATTCAACAGTTGCATTACAACTTTGTTTGTAAGAATCGTGAACAATTAAAATAAATGTTACACCAAAAAGAAGAGGACTAAAAAATAAATATAACACAGAAGCGCCTTTAATGACAATACCTAATTTACCATCTTATCCAAAGGAGCGATCGAGAAAGAGAGAGATCACATCTTGCATTCAATTTATAGTATATAATGTTCTTCATTTTATTTACTGTGTGACTATGAATTTTTTGTTTATCACACACAAAAATAGATATATATATATATGTTCTTATGTTCTTACTTACGCAATGCAAAACTTCAAGTTAAAAATAGAGTTATTTCCTTGGGTAACATTTCGACATAATATTATTTCACGCATACACACATTATATACTCCTATCAGAACCCATCTCCTCACCAACAAAATCTTCCCTGCTTTTAATTACTCCGATTAACGAGCAAAAAATTAGGCCGCACACTTACTCATGTATCTACTTTTTTATAATCGATTGTTAGATTCTAAATCAGACCTTATCTTGACCTACTAATTGTAACTATTAGTAGAATTATAATGCTACTTTTAGGTCAAGAATTTATCCACAATATAGCCTTTGTCTATCTTTTAAAAAACAAGTTTTAACATGTCAAATAAAGGTTAATGTAGATAAAAATTTGTTTAATCGTAAAATAAAAACGATAAGACATTAATGTAAAGTCCATTAATTAGTTGCTTGTCTCAAACCCGACAATTTGTTTACTTTAAACAGTGTTGATCGAAGAGACTTTCTCAAAGTAATCTTTGGTTTATCTGCCGACTTCGAGAGCTTTGATGTAATTAAATACTACTATTAGCTGTAAGGATTTGTGGGGTAAAATCATAATTAATTTGGATAAGACATGCTTGTGTTAGCTGTGTCAATGCTTCTTGGGTTTCGCTGTTTATTAGAGAGGATGATATTTTCGAGTAAAAACTCCCCAAAAGTTTTGATATTTTGCAGTATATTCCACCAATGTCTATACCAGTACAAATTGACCCCAAAAATTGGATCACAATTTGAACAGTAACAACTGAAAAAAGAAAACAATGACAAATTGACGTGGATAAACCAAAACAAAAAAAACAAAAGATCTTATTATCAATGGAACCCGAACTCATCATCACAGTTAGTGTCTCCTATTATGGAACCACTGCTCCTCATCCTTCATTTTAGATCTATAACTCGTATACAAACTCAAATTCACAATCTTCAAATCATCACAATCAATATAATCAGAAGAGAAGCATTCAATGACATTTGTTCATTTTTTTGGACTTAACACAAAGTTGAATCTAAAAAGAACTCTTTCCAATGAGCCAGAGCCAGCCCAAGCAACCTCCAGCAAAAACCCCTCCCAACAGAAACACAACCATGAGATTCCCCAGTGCATTTGCTTCCGGTCCCTACACGTATTTGAATGAACCAAATTATAACATAGCCAACATTAATCCAAACCTAAATCAAAAGTGAGAGAGAAGTAACTTACATTGTACCCCTGTGGTACACAACCGAAGATGCATACGGTTAAGTAACCGTGAGTCAGTCCCAAGAACGAGGTAAGCAAAATCATCCATCCTTGATCTCCGTACTTAGCTGTGAAGTAAAAGGCTGGAACAAGGAAGAAGCGAGCCACAACGCAGACTGTGATTGATCTCCGTACTTAGCTGTGAAGTAAAAGGCTGGAACAAGGAAGAAGCGAGCCACAACGCAGACTGTGATCCATTTCCTAGACCGCATTGCTAATCGCTTGGGTATGAACCTAGCAATCGCATCCAATAAATTATGCATTGCTACTAGAAGCGGTGCATACCTGAAAACAAAGATGGTTAGATATTTATTGGACTGAATGGATTGTAAAATGCTTATGTTACTTACCAATCTTCCAACTGATGTTCTCCCGTGTTCTCATAGAGAAATCCCGGGAAAATCGATAACGTCACCAGGTAAACAGCGAAGAGATTGATAGCAAGACCTATGTTTTGTCTCAGTAGCTGCATCTTGGTTTGTCTAGGTGCGGCTGTATCCACAGAAACAATTGTTTCCCCTTCCTTCCCACGGTAGTATTTCACAATAGGGATCTTAGGGAAGACTGATGTGTATAGAAAGACACATGCTACCTCTATCAGTGCAGATATTCCTATGAAAAACACTAGAGAAAACAGACATGATTAGTTCAGAGTGTTGCATTCAGTTGGTCCATAATTAAAGGTGTAGGAGAGAAATTACAGGCGCCTTTTCGAAGACCATGGGGAGAATTGTCGAATATTGCTTTCGTAACGAGTCTTATGACAGAGGTTAGAGCTCCAGCTATGCCTAAACCTCCCATAAATGCCTGATAAGATAATCAAAAATATTAGCAACACAAAGCTAAATCGATAAATTAGCATCGTCAACAAACCTGGATGAACTCGGGACACATGAAAGACAAGTCTCCAACCATTGCACCTTCTACCAAAGCACCGGCTAGCCCGAAAACAGCGATGATAAAACAGAACACCACATATGCTTCCATGCTTCCTCTACCGTGAGAAGCAAGATCCAACTATCACACCAAAAACATAATGAAATCAAAATCATCAAAACTATATTTGTAATAAAGAAATTAAGTAAGAGTACTTACAATGATGAGACCAAATGTGCCAATGGTAGAAAGGCTGTACCCGGAAATGATACGGGTGTTCAGCTTGGCTTCTTGAGAAACAAGTGTTATTGTAAACACAAGTGAAAACAGTTGGTAAACAATTCCAAGTACCCTTGAAGGATGGTACTTCTGTAATTGTTAGACAAAAACAAAACAAAGACATATCAAATGATATACAAATTAAGACTAAACTAGATCACTTTGTTGAATCACTTTGTCTTAATATGTACTAAACTCGATCACTGCTCTTGTTCTGTGTTCTATATATCCGATCGGCAACTTTTGCAGTTTGTAAATTTGGCCACAATTTCTAATAATATTTCGTTAGTGCTAAAAAAAAAGCAGATCATTTTTTTTTTTTTGAGGTCAACGAAGACAGATCAGATTAAATCTGAATAGTTGAGTAGAGTATTACCGGGAAGACTTGATAGTAGTAATCGGTGATGGTTAGCATAGCATTCCATGCCATAAGAGAGCCTACTCCAAGAATACAACAGACGATCTGTGCTTTATTCTTGCCCTCGATTCTGCTAGGGACACCTGGTGGATTACTCATCTTGTAAGTTTTCAGAATCTGAAACAATAAAAGATATGCTCATGTGTTATACTCCATAAAACACTATGTGACAGACCAAAAACGAAGGTCTCTAGAACAAAAATAAACAGAAATCTGAAGCTGAGACACAAGTGATACCTACCAAGCTAAATCTAGAGATGGTGTATTGCTTAGTTACATCGATTTATACTATTTTAATTAAATGCAGAATCACTAACTTACACTGATTGCTTAGAATAAATGGAAACTGTATATTCAGATAATGGAAAGTAGATCTCTGAAAATATGTTCATCATCAATTTCACACCAAAATTAATTAGATTTTTGATAGTATGAGATAACAAAAAAAAAAAAAAAATCTTTAAAGTATGAGATAACAAAAAAAAAAAAAAAATCTTTAAGATTTTTGATTTAGTGTCGTAGTTAAACCATAATCATGTTATAAGATTGCGGCAAAAGTCTGAAATATGACAAACAAAATTAATTACACAACAGCGAAAATTCAAAAACCAGGAACTAAAATTGTCTTTTTTATACATGATCAAACTGATTTCATCAAACTTTGTAAATATTCAATGACAAAATTTACAAAGTGGATTGACATACCAATTTTGTACAAATCAAGCTTCTCTACAGAGAAGAAAAAGTGGAGTCACTCCGTACAACAAATTCACATAGAGAGAAAGAAGAAGATCACCACCGGTCAGGCCTAATATGTAAATTCATAAATGATATCGAACAACAATTACTCTATTTAGTTTTACTTAATACTATTTCGTAGACTTTCGTTCAATTCATGGTAAAGTCGAAATTGTACAAAATGACCCCAAAATTGACGTGGATAAAACCCAAAAAAACAAACAAACAAAAGAGGTTATTATGATCAATGGATCCCAAGAAGTTTCCCTTGTGGAAGCAAGTTTCCACTTCTCATCATCATACAAAATTCCTCATAGTCTATTTTTCCATCCTGCACAATTTTCATTACAAGATTCAGAACCGGTTAAGTATTAAACAAGGATTAGATAAGAAAGTAGAAAGCGATTTACGTTATTTTTATCGACTTCTGATATAATTTCTTTGACATTATCTTCATCTCCCTTAGCAATACCATGCTCCTTCATGGCCATCTCCAATTCATCTTTTGTTATGTACCTATTGTACATAACAAGCCATTTCAGAACATACTTTTCCTGACAGAAAAGATTGAAGGAGATTGATTGAAAAACTTACCCGCTATTGTCTTTATCAAAGTGTTGGAATGCTTTGTGCAAATGTTCATCTCGTTCCAATCTGTGTCTTTGCATTGTTGCTGTTATAAACTCTATATAGTCTATTGTTCCATTCCCATCCACATCAGCCTGAAACCAACATTTATCACATGATGTAATTTTTGGATGAGTATCAACAAATGCAGTTACATAGAGACAAGATTTGTGAGATACTCACTGCTTCTATGAGTTGCTTTACTTCAGTTTCAGAGAGACTAGATCCTTGTCTGTTTAGTCCTGTTTTGAGTTCTTCATATGTAATTGAACCACTGTTATCAGTATCCATATTCTCAAATATGGTTTTGAGACCTTTGATCTCTTCTTCTGATAGACCCTCTGCGATAACCTTCAAACCAAACACACACAAAGAACATAAGAAGTATATCAGTGATAAGGAACAAAAAGACAGAAAGAGAATGATTTCATTGTTTTGTGAGCTACATTTATACCTTAAGAGCCAGCTTCTTAAACTTGTTCATTGCTCTGAATTGCTTCATACGTGATAAGACAACATTATCAATAGGTTTATCTGGAGCTTCACTTGTCATCCAAGGATGTTCTAAAACCACAAGGGTTGCTAGTTAGAGGCAACTACATATAAACTCTTACTAACACTTCATACAGAAGAAGAGACTTCTGGATCATGCCTGATAGATGATTCTAGGAGCTTACCAAGAACTTTTGCTGCAGAGATTCGTTCCTTCGGGTTTTTGGTGAGCATCTTCTTGATTAGGTGTTTAGCTGACACTGATATAAAAGGCCATGGTTTACTCTCTAAATCAAGTCTGCCTTCCTTAATCTCATCATCTACAATACAGAAGTACACATTCAATTACAACTTACAGATTCAACTACAAGAAGAACAAATCAAGATACTTTGCTTTAAGCTCTTACCAGTCTGAAATGGAGGGACACCGCTGAGTAAGATGTACAGAATAACACCTGCACTCCAAATGTCTATTTCCATCCCATAGCTTCCCTCTAACACTTCTGGAGCAATGTAGTATTGACTCCCAACAAGTCTCTCAAAACTTTTTCCTGTAATTGTTTTGAAAATATGAATCTATAAATCAAAACTTACTAAATTAAAATAGTGTGGAAAAAGATAGATAATCTTGAACTCCAGTGACCTGATGACAAACATAGATTATCTAAAGCAGATTCTGAATACTAACAAGAGTCTTATGGTTTTGATTCCTACCAATTTTACTAAACAAGCTTACTAGATTCAAACTATCAAAAAGGCCTTAAATGTTTCAATCAAAGATCAAAGCTTTGGCTCACCTTTTTCAACGTAAACAGAACACCCAAAATCAATAGCTTTAAGCATAGCATTATCATCCTTACTAGAGAACAAGAAGTTCTCAGGCTTAAGATCACGATGAACAACACCATTAGAATGACAAATCTGCACAGCATTCATAATCGACCTAAAGATTCCAGCAGCATCTTTCTCCGAGTAAAAGCTATGAGATTGGACTAAAGCATCGATTTTGTCGAATAATTCTCCACCACCACACAATTCCATAACAATGTGTACAGAATTCTTATCCTCGTAAGAACCTTTGATCTGTACAATGTTGGGTTGTCCTGAAACATGATCCATGATATGAATTTCAGTCTTCACAGCTTCTTTGTCTTCTTCACTGCTTAGACTCCTCTTAGGTATGGATTTGCAAGCATAACTCTTTCCTGTTGAGTTCTCTGTGCATAAGTAAGTTGTCCCAAAATTACCTTTGCCCAGTTTGTCTCCGAAGCTGTAAAGCTTCTTGATGTCTTCTAATGGCTTCCCAAGAATCGTTTCGTGGGTTCGATCAGATACGATATCCGAGGCTGTTAAGGGTTTACTGCCGCAGCAACCCATGAATCTGGGTTGGGATTTAAGCGAAGAAAATGTAGTAAGATTTAAGGAGCTGTGATTTTGAATATTCACTTTGTTGTGTGTTTCACATCTCTTTGGCTCGAGTCATATAAATGGTGAAAACTAGAAAGTATTGGTCTTTAAAATTTGGTTTGGTCATTAAATATTCAAATTTATATTGGTCAATTTATTGATGTTTAGTCTTTAAATATTCACAATTTATATTGGTCAATTTATTTCTTAAACACAAGGGCACTAATTCTAGTCTTCTTCTACCAAAAAATCTCTAACCTTCGAATTCGGAATTTATAATTTATAAACCATATGTTTAAAGAGATTATTCCAACAAATAAAATTCACATTTCAAAGCTAAAATTTTAATCATAGAAATCAAACAAATTGTTAAGAAAAAGTATAGTTTTTTTTTAAAGTTAAAGATGATGAGTTTAAAGTTAAAGATGATGATTTGAAAGTTAATATCGAGAAAACAAAAGTATTGAAATATAAAATTATATGAGCTGGTTTGAGTTGTAACTTGGACATAACAACAGTTTGGATAAATAATTACCGAATTGGTTTTTTTTTTTCTCCTTCTTGCACTGAAGGATAATTTATTATTTCTAAAAGGAGATTTTACAAAGACTTAACATGCTTGATACAAAGGCATAGAAAAAGAGATTCAATCCCAAATAAAAGAGAACCATATTAGGTAGCCAAAGAACCGCTTCAACTTTTGCCGACGTAGCTACCTACAATGTAGCATTAACCTCCAACAAATTTAGCAATAGATTATTGTTTTCGGAACAAAAGCACAATTTTCCCCGGAGCATAAGCTGCGAAGAACCTAACTTCAACCCATATGGATGACAAAATGATTAGAATAAACATATAGCAAAGACCTCGATTTCGAATTGATGTACTTTAAAACAAATTGCACCTTCCTTGGACTCATATACTACTCTACCTCACTAAAGACTGATAGGTGAGACCGGTGCAGTTGCAGCCAAGTCCGAAAACGTCATACTCGACAAAAGAAATAAAGATAAAAACTCACCATGCTCTATACAGTACTGTGCCGAGCCTCTTTGAATCTCATGGAGGCCAAACAGAAGAGAAAGTTAACTTGGTAACTGGAGACCTTAACGCTAAGGAGACATGAACAAGCAGCAGGGAGAACAGCTGAAGATACCAAGATACACACGACATGCCGGAGAGAATAGAACCAGTGACACAGAAAGGAACCAACCTGACTTAAATGGTCGAAGAGTGAAGCAACTGTTACACTAACCAAGAGAGATAGAACTCACTTTGGGAGATTGAGGTGATGTTGATGAAGATGTGATGACTGGTTGTAAACAGAATTGAAGAATGTAAAGATTTGTGCATCTGTCATTGTAAAAGGATTTATGGTTGGTATGTATTGTTCATCTAGTAGCGTGATATGTTTCTTTTTTCTTCGAACATTTTATGACCAAACTAAAAAAGACAGTTGCTAAGGTTGTATTTGTAGATACAGAAGATCTGAATACTCTTGAGATAATAGGCTTATGTCACAGAAACCTAGTTTAAGGGCTCTTGATAATACAAAAGAACAAGAACCATTTGCATGAGAGAATCTTAAGTACGTACTGCTCTATCAGGGATGATATGAACTTTCATTGCACAAACCACTTTGTTGTCAGCTTGGAGAAGTTCACATAAGATTAGGTCCTTTTTTGTTAGTTTGTTTCTACGACATATGACATGCCAAATATTTATAACGACACGCGGATCATTCCACCTGTTAATCTTCGCAGTTAGTGTTCCAAAATCGTCGATGTAGTCATCGTTATCAAACTTCAGACCATATTCTTTTACAAGGTGTTGTACCTTTTTAGTTAGTAGTTATTGAATGAGACATATACTACTACTTCTGGTCCAAAGACTTACCAGCTCATTATTCCTATTCGTTAGACATGTCTCAAAGCAAACATTATTTGGATCATCCAAATATGCTTCCGGATTTTGAATCGTCTTCCTCATTCAAGGGATATGAGGCAACCAATATTAACATCTCTTTTCTGTAGAGATTTAAATTATCCAGTTTAAATAATCAAATCACTTGAATTATATATATTTTATATGTTCATAAAAACATGAAATGTATACTTTTGATAAAAACATGAAACTTTGAATCCATATGAAACTCATATGAAACACCGAGTATTAAAGATATGATGTTTTGGTTAACAATTCTATCAATTAACTTAATATCAATTACGAAATTATATGTTTTATTTATATTTTGCTTAATTTTTGATTATGTTTTGTTTATGTTTTCCTTATGGTTTGATTATGTTTTACTTATATTTTGCCTACCTTTTGCTTAATTTTTGTTCTTGTTTTGCTTTTTTTTTTGTAGTTAATTTGATTTATAAATATTTTAAAGATATTAATACGTGAAACCGATTATATGTTTTAGGACTCAAAAATATTCGGATCGGCCATATCTATTTCTTTATTGTTTATATTCGAATCTTAAGTGACTTCGACCATACAATCACAAATACTAAAAACATATTCAATGCATGTAAGATTTTAATTGTGTTATTAATTTGAGATATGTTGTTGAAGATTTGTCTTATATTTTCTTCTCTCTATTAATCTAAGCTTAATAATCATTCTTATTCTTATATGAGATCTCTTTATTAAATTGGACCTTACTTGATTTTGCAATTACACTTGAATCTTGTTAATGTTGTTACCACTTTTGATAATAATATTAATTTTTAAGGTAATTACAGCATTGTTTATAACATATTTTTGATTATGAAAATTTGAAAAATATAGATATAGAGATTTATCTTGTCAACAAAAAGAAACATGATGACAACTGAACACATAAAAACGTGAAGAATTAGTTGAATGTAACAACTTTGCACCAAAACAAACAAACACATGTACTATAATTCTATTTTTGTGTATCTAAGCGGAATCGTTTACAATGAGCCAAAACCAACTCATCATCACATTTTAGAACTATAACTTGCAAGCAAACTCAAATTCACAATCTTCAAATCATCACAATCTATAGAATCATAAGATGGATTCAATTACACTTGTTCATTTTGTGGATTTAACACAAAGTTGAATGTAACAAACACACACAAATGCAATATATAATATGAAGTTGAATCTAAAAAGTCTCCTTTCCAATGATCCAGAGCCAGACCAAGCAACCTCCAGCAAAGAACCCTCCCAGCAGAAACACAACCATCAGATTCCCTAGTGCATTCGCTTCCGAACCCACTTATAACACAACCAACATTAATCCAAACATAAACCAAAAAGTGAGACAGAAGTAACTTACACTGTACCGCTGAGAAACATCACCAAAGATGCATACGGTTAAGTAACCGTTACTCAGTCCTAAGAACGAGGTCAACAAAAGCATCCATCCTTGATCTCCGTACTTAGCCGTGAAGTAGAAGGCTGGGAAAAGGAAGAAGCGAGCCACAACGCAGATTGTGATCCATTTCCTAGACCGCATTGCTAATCGCTTTGGTATGAACCTAGCAATCGCATCCAAGAAATTGTGAATAGAAGCGGTGCATACCTAAAAACAAAGATGGTTAGACAATTATCGGACCAAATGGATTTTAAATTTTTTTATGTTACTTACCAATCTCCCAACCGATGTTCTCCTGTGTTCTCATAGAGAAATCCTGGGAAAATCGATAACGTCACCAGGTAAACAGCGAAGAGACTGATAGCAAGACCTATGTTTTGTCTCAGTAGCTCCATCTTGGTTTGTCTAGGTGCGGCTGGATCCACAGAAACAGTTGTTTCCCTTTCCTTCTCATGATAGTATTTCACAATAGGTATTTTAGGGAAGACTGATGTGTATAGAAAGACACATGCTAGTTCCTTAGTGCCAATATTCCTATGAAAAACACTAGAAAAAATGAACCATGATTAGAATAAAGTGTTGCATAATTTAATTGGTCCATAAAAATGTGTAGGAGAGCATAGACATTACATGCGTCTTTTCGAAGACCATGGGGAGAATTGTTGAATATTTCTTCCGTGATAAGCCTTATAACAAAAACACACAAATGCAAACAAACATGATGTGAAGTTGAATATAAAAAAAACTCTTTCCAATGAGACACAACCAGCAAACAACCTCCAGCAAAGATCCCTCCCAATAGAAATACAACCATCGAATTCCCCAATGCATTTGTTTCCAGTCTCTACCCATATCTGATTGAACCAAACTAACATAACCGACATTAATTTAAACCTAAACCAAATCATACCGAAAATAACTATCGTAAAAGTGAGACAAGTAACTTACATCGTAACCTTTTGGTACAACACCGAAGATACATACGGTTAAGTAACTGTTACTCAATCCCAAGAAAAAGGTAAGCAAAACCATCCATCTTTGGTATACATACTTGCTATGAAGTAAAATGTTGGAACAAAGAAGAAACAAGCCACAACGCAGATTGTGATCCATTTCTTCAACTCGATTGCTAATCGTTTGGGTATAAACCTAGCAATCGCATCCAAGAAATTGTACATGACCAACTATAAGCAAAACATAAACAAAAATATCTTATAACAAACAATTAATACATCCAAACTATGACCCTACGGGTTAAACCCACACATATAAATAGTAGAATCAATTTACACCCGGTAATTAGTTTATTTGGTATGACTTTCAAATCAGTTGGTTATTATTGGTTAATTATACATCACTTTAAACCAATTATGTTGATAGTTGTTTGGAGTGTCATCAGTTCAATGGAATCCTTATTTCAGGTTTTGAATGATTGTAAGTATATTTGTTCATTCACGATTTAAACCACATTTGATTCATAATTCATATATGTTAATTATATTTGTTTTACACATATTAATTTAAGTATTATATAGGATCCATATCGGGATCCTTAGCAAGATTAGAATTTTTTATGGAAACAAAAAAGTAAGTAGACACAAGAAATCAAGAAAAAAAACTCCGAAATTTGACTTTTTTTTATTACTAATCATAAAATCAAACAATAAAAAACAAAATAATTAAAGATCATTAAATTTGAAGAGCGAATAAAGGAGGAAGATCAGAGATAGTTCGAGAAGAAAAAGAAGAAGGACACAACAAACGTTTAAAAGATTTGAGAAAACGAGAGATAAGATTATTGCAGAGACAAGTGTTATTGTTCTTCCTCAACTTCCTTAGCTTCTTACCAATTCTCATCTTTATTCCGACCACTCTAATCATAATCAACGGTCCAGATGATCTCCTCTTATGTCGACTCTGCTGTCTGGTCTTGTTTTCAGCTCGTTCTAAAACCTTTTGAATTAGATATTGAGCTCTTCTGTGAATTAGCTCTTGTGGATCTTCTTTCTCCATCTTTGTGTACTCGTATGGATTGCTCTTCACCATTAGTGCCATTTTGTTGATCTTTCTTTTTCTTTGAAATGTTAAGAGAGATTGAGTAAGATAATAAGATGAAGTACACATAGATATATAGTGAGAAAGAGAGGCCATGTGGGATTATTAATTAGCTATATGAGGAATATTAATGTGTACATACATGTGGGTTAATTATTTGCATCCCAAAGACTATTCACTGATATATAACCAAAACATAATTATTTCTATGATTATTCATTTTTCATATTTTACATCTTTTTGAAAAATCAAAATTAATCATTTACTTGACAAAAAAAAACTAATCATTTTCTTTTTTTTGGTAATTTCTTAGTTTTGTTTTCAAACAAATATGAAAACTAATCATGTTTCCATATATTTATCATTATATTATATTTTGTGATGCTTTTTTTTTAGTTTCCATAAAATTTTACGTTTTTTTTTGATAAATGATATACAATACATTTTTTTTGAGTTAAAATTGGAAAAAGCTATTTAAAATACAACACTAATCTAAACCATTAGATTATTTAGTTATCTCATTATAATTCAGATAAAGCTTTCACCACTAAATACAAATAATCATTCGTTAGATGCAATTTCTGTGAAACTATAATAATTGAAAGAAAAAAAATATACACAATTATACATATTAGCTGACACATTTATTTCATACGGCATGCCCGCAAACACTTCTACAGAAAATAATATAAAAAACAAAAACAAAATTTCCACCGGCATTAAGCTTTGAAAATTATTTCTTATCATTTCCATAATATAAATTATAATTATCCAACTACTACTACTAATAATAAAGAAAATAAAAATAAAACGGTGTCATAATGATGGAGACAAGGTGAGTTCAGATCTGAGGCATTGTTTAACTCAAAGTCAACTCACCGGCTAAGGAACTCGGTTTCGCCAGCTCTCTTGTCTCTCCATTAGCTTCTTAAATCAATCATATAAAAAAAAAATGCTCTTGAGTCGTGTAACTTCTTTTTAATTATAGGTATAAAGATACAAATTATTATATACAAATTGTATTATAGATTTAAACATTATTGTGTTTTTATTCATGATATTAACAATACCTTTCACAAGATTCACATGAAACTATCAAAACATTACAGTAATACAAAGTTTTACAGACCGAAACTGTTAAATACTCTGAATAAGAGCTGTATTCAGAACCACATCTGTATTTATGAGTTTTATTTTTTGTTTTACCCCACTGATCCTTCAAGCTTGATGCTCATAAGCTGGTTAACTTCAGCTCCAAATTCATCAGGCAACTTGTTGAATACGTCCCTGCAGAATCCAGATATCATTGCAGCTAATGCTCTCTCGTGATCGATTCCTCTTTGTTGGAAATAGAAAAGCTGATCTTCTCCAATCTTTGAGGTACTCGCTTCATGCTCTACTCTCGCTGATGGATTCTTTACCTGTTGTTGTAGAGTCCACAACCAAAATTTGAATCAAGAAAGGGCAAAAAAGTGTACAGGTTTATCATAGCTTATAAGAAAGATTGGATCACATGCTCTTTACCTGGATGTAAGGATAGGTATTAGCAGCTGCTTTGTCACCGATAAGCATTGAATCGCAAGTTGAAGTATTTTTAGCATTCTCGGCTTTGGATTGAACCTGAACAAGACCACGGTAACAGTTTCTTGAATGCCCAGCTGAAATTCCTTTTGAGATGATTCTACTTTTTGTGTTTTTTCCTTTGTGGATCATCTTAGTCCCTGTATCAGCTTGCTGGTAGTTATTGGTCAAAGCCACAGAGTAAAATTCACCAACCGAATCATCGCCTTCTAAAACAACGCTCGGGTATTTCCAAGTTATCGCAGACCCAGTCTCAACCTGAGTCCATGAGATTTTGGAACGATCCCCTGCACAAAGACCACGCTTTGTGACAAAATTGTAAATCCCGCCTTTACCTTCTTCATCCCCTGCATACCAATTCTGCACAGTGGAGTATTTGATCTCGGCTCCTTCACCGCAGTAGAGCTCAACCACAGCAGCATGAAGCTGATTCGTGTCATAAGAAGGAGCAGTACATCCTTCTAAATACTCAACAAAGCTTCCTTCCTCGGCAACAATCAAAGTCCTCTCAAACTGACCAGTCTCCATCGCGTTAATCCGAAAATAAGTCGAAATAGGCATCGGGCATCTAGTGTTTTTGGGTATATAACAGAAAGACCCATCACTGAATACCGCAGAATTCAAAGCTGCATAATAGTTATCATCACTAGGCACAACTCTTCCTAAATACTTCTTAACCAAATCCGGATACTCCCTAATAGCTTCTGATATCGAACAGAAGATCACACCAGACTTCTCTAAAACCTTCCTATGAGTGGTAGCTATTGAAACACTATCGAGAACCGCATCAACGGCAACATTAGCCAAACGTTTCTGCTCTGTTAAAGGAACACCTAACTTATCGAAATACTCAAGAAGCTGAGGATCAGCTTCATCTAAACTATTCAAAGTTGGTTTCTTTTTAGGAGCAGAGTAATAACACATATCCTGGAAATTAATCGAAGGATACCTATTATCTGACCACTTAGGTTCTTCTAATTTCAGAAACTTAGCATAAGCTTTAAACCTAAACTCAAGCATCCAATCTGGTTCTTCTTTCAATTTCGATATCAAACGAATCGTTTCTTCAGATAAACCTTTAGGGATCGTAAACGAATCGATATCTTCAACGAAACCGTATTTCTTATCGTAATCAAGATTCTGGAAATACTGTTGAAGTTTATCAGTTGAACTAACGACTGATGTACCTGAATCGGCTTCAATTGGACGAGAATCGATTCCAACATCGGCTCTGACTTTGAAAAGTGTTCTCGTCGGATTTGGGGTTTTGAGAGATGAGAAGTTCAAGGATTCGGGTTTGGGGTGAAACCCTTTAGGTAATTTTGAGGAATCGGAAATGGGTTGTGGAGAAAACCTGGAGATACCGTTCGCGAGAAGAGACGCCATTGATGTTGTTGTGCGGCTCTGAGAAGAAGTTAGAAGAAGATTTGGGAAAAAATGAGAAAGAGAAAGATAAATTGATTATTTATATTTATTGAATTTCTTTGATTAGAAAAATCTTGGCCGCACATTTAACGATAGTCTCGTGTCGACCATGTGTCTTTTTTTTGAATTTTCACGAATAGATAATAATTGATTTGACATTATGAATCGATTCCGCAACGACGCAATGCTTCGGTTTAGCTCTGGTCATTAAGTTTAATCGGAATAACCCGAATCCGAATATTCCGATTAAATCGAATTCGATTAATCGGAATTCACATGTATAATCCGATTAGAACAGTTTTAAAATATAATTCGATTTTCAGGTTATTCGAGTTTAATTCGAAAACCGAATAAACCGATTTAAACCGAAATATTACACAAATTTTTTTTATTATAAATTTGAGGTGAATCACCTTAAATCGGTGTTTTCAGTATTTTAATTAAAACCGATTTATTCAGAAGATCCGATTTTTTCTGAATAAACCGATTTCTTCTGAATAAATCGATTTTTCCGAATATACCAATTTATTCCCGAATAAACCGATATATTCATTGTTTTTCTCTTTTTTTGAAAAAAAATCAAACAAATCCGATTCGAACCGAACCGAACCAAATTTTTATTCTGTCCAATTCGACTATGATTTTTTCAACCGAAAATCCGAACAAACCAATCCAGAGTAAACCGATTGCCCAAGTCATACTTCAACTGATTTTCGGGTTAAATTAGCAACGAGAAGTAATATTACATTTCATGTGTTTGATATTGTACCATAGTATTATTCTCCATTTATGGAGATTTCCGATCTTAATAAAGTTATAAGTGTTAAAATAATAATAATAATAATTGATTCAGTGATAAAAAGAAAAAGAAAAAAAAAAAAAGATAATAATTGATTCATAATCTTATATAATACAAGACTTGTTATTGTAATGGAAGGCAAAGTATCTTGTCGGAAAAAAAAAACTGATCACTATGGTTTAGGACCGAATGGAAAAATTACACAAAAAAAAATCAACTAACTTGATCATCATCTTCTTCATCTGAAAGACAAAGAGCTTCAGATGTGTTAATGCTTTCAAACTTCATACGACGACTTTGCTGCTTACACGTACCAGGAGCTTCTCGCCGATCGGCATAAACATTTGACCTCAAATGCTTTACATCGTTAACATAAAGGTCTTCTACATGATCCATAAACACATGAACTGTACCAGGATAAACAGAATTAAAACCTTGGACTTTAACAAGTTGGATACTGTTCCTTCCCGGATTGAAGTAGTAAACAGAAAAAATTATGGATGATGTTGTCGACAAAACAATATCATCTGTAGAAGTCATCCCAACAACATACATACGAGAAAGCCCTATTTTCCATTGGAAAGTGTATTTCGACCATTCATGTTTCTCGACATCCTCATCCTCTAAAACCAACACATACAACTCCATGGTATTATAACCATTCTCTTTACTCAAAATGGTGATAGCTAATTTATCTTTATAGTTAATCAATCTATGACTAATAATGGATTGTACCTCAATGACAATGGGCTTGAACTTGAATGTTTCAGTCCTAACGTCAAAACAAATGATCCCGTTAGACCTTGCATCTTGAGATAAATAATACAAAACCCCATTGATGCATATCCCGTTACTGCGGAAACATGGATAACCACGTAAGAAGGGACATCTTATCTTTCTCCAGCTCATTTTTCCAGTTTCTAGTGTAAGAATAAAATGAATCCATTCATTATCTTTTCGAGTCATCACCAATACCTTGAATTGCTTGTCAATCGGATCAAATCCTAAAAAGCTTGTAGTATCTTTGTGTGTTCTCAATTCAGGTAAGATCACATATTGTCCCGTGATAGGGTTACATATCACACGATCTGTATTTTTTTTTTTTTTTGCACTCTTAGCTTTTGAGATGCGCATCTCCGAAAAATAGAACAAACCAGATGCATACATAAAATCATTTCGGATTAACCTAGTAGGAAACTTCGTATGAAAATCAGGTCTTACTATATGAAATGACTTTGGATTTTGAGGCTGAGGCAATGAGTAGAAGACATAATCTTTGTTTCCAGCCAATAACAGACGTGGACGAGTCAAAGATTTGGTCAAGAACAACTGCTTGAAATCTTCACTACAAAGTCTGGACGCTAATATCTTCGATACACAACGACATCTTCCTACCGTCTTTATAGACAATCTCGAGAAGATCTCATTGAAGAGATCAATTGGGATGGAATCTAGAGTGTTTTGTGTATCCATGATGGCTCGTATTTTCTGATCGGACAAGGAGAGTTTAATCTCTCCTATATATATAATATGCGGCTTAGGGGCTAGGGCATTCATTCCAAACCAACTGATCAAGCTTTGGTTTAACTCGGTTTAAGGATTTTGCTTTGGTTGTCAGTTCGTCTTATGTACAAACCGAATTTTTTTTCTGTCATATAAAAAATAAAAAATATTACAATAGACCTAGCCCAAGAGTTACAAAAGAAAACAAGGCGTATTGAGAGCAAAACCTAAATTCGTTTAGCCTTTGTAAGTTGCATCATTATCTCCTACACCCTTAGGGTTTAATTAGAAGAGCTTTTTAATAAAATATTAGCTGTAAGCTAAATTTAAAAAGTTGATTGGTAGAGTTATTTACATAAATATATAAAATTAATAAATTAGATATATATATTTTTTTGTCAATGAGATATATTTTTATCAATGTCACTATTTATCAATGTTTAAACAATTTTCAGAAATTTTTAGTGTTTTCAAATATATTTTTTTTGAACTCGATCCAAACTCGAAATAAACTGAACCAAGTTTTTTAATCCAATCCTATCTAAAACCTAAAAATACTCTAATGATACTAGAACGACGATCGAAGTTCCAATGAAAATATATATTATCATCATCTATAGCTAGTAGCCAACCATTTGTCATCTTCAATAAAATGTCTTTTACCTCTATATACATTAAACTCTATATATAGTACATTTTATAAGTAGGTTATTCTTATAAACTAAAACAAATAATGACCTTTTTTATTTATACCATAATGATTATTTAAATTTTTTTTAAAAAAAATCATCAAATTTTAGCGATTATATAAAGAAAAAAAAAAACAGAAAACAAATCAAGTTTCAAAGAAAAAATTCTTCAAGTTTTAGAATTATCAAAAAAAAAAAAAAATCATCAATTTTGAAATTATCTGGATCAATTCTCATAAATTGAAAAGAATTGAAGTTCATTAGTAAATAATCATGAGCATTGCTGAGAGTTTATTTTGGCCATTATGACTATTGCCCAAAACAACAAAGAACAAAATTGTTGGGCTTTAAACGTTTAATGAATCCAAAAAATGACCCAAAAAATTATTAATGTAAGACCTTCTGTATTTGTGAGTTTTATTTCTGTTTTACCCCACTGATCCTTCAAGCTTAATGCCCATAAGCTGGTTAACTTCAGCTCCAAATTCATCAGGTAACTTGTTGAATACGTCTCTGCAGAATCCAGAGATCATTGCAGCTAATGCTCTCTCGTGATCAATTCCTCTCTGTTCGAAATAGAAAAGCTGATCTTCTCCAATCTTTGAGGTACTCGCTTCGTGCTCTACTCTAGTTGATGGATTCTTTACCTGTTATTGTAAAGTTCACAACCAAACTTTCAATCAAGAAAGGGCTAAAAAGTTTACAGCTTTATCATACTGAGACAAGTTACCTGGATGTAAGGATAGGTATTAGCAGCTGCTTTGTCGCCAATAAGCATTGAGTCACAAGTTGAAGTATTTTTAGCATTCTCGGCTTTGGATTGAACCTGAACGAGACCACGGTAACAGTTTCTTGAGTGTCCAGCCGAAATTCCTTTTGAAATGATTCTACTTTTTGTGTTTTTTCCTTTGTGAATCATCTTAGTCCCTGTATCAGCTTGCTGGTAGTTATTAGTCAATGCCACAGAGTAAAACTCGCCAACCGAATCATCGCCTTCTAAAACCACACTCGGGTACTTCCATGTTATCGCTGACCCTGTCTCAACCTGAGTCCACGAGATTTTGGACCGATCACCTGCGCAAAGACCACGCTGACAAAATTGTAAATCCCGCCTTTACCTTCTTCATCCCCTGCATACCAATTCTGCGCAGTCGAGTATTTGATCTCAGCTCCTTCACCGCAGTAGAGTTCAACCACAGCAGCATGAAGCTGATTCGTGTCATAAGAAGGAGCAGTGCATCCTTCTAAATACTCAACAAAGCTTCCTTCCTCAGCAACAATCAAAGTCCTCTCGAACTGACCAGTCTCCATCGCATTAATCCGAAAATAAGTCGAGATAGGCATCGGGCATCTAGTGTTTTTCGGTACATAGCAGAAAGACCCATCACTAAATACCGCAGAATTCAAAGCTGCATAATAGTTATCATCACTAGGCACAATTCTTCCTAAATACTTCTTAACCAAATCTGGATACTCCCTAATAGCTTCTGATATCGAACAGAAGATCACACCAGACTTCTCTAGAGTCTCCCTATGAGTGGTAGCTATAGAAACACTATCTAAAACCGCATCAACCGCAACATTAGCCAAACGTTTCTGCTCTGTTAAAGGAACACCAAACTTATCGAATAACTTAAGAAGCTGAGGTTTCTTTTTAGGAGCTGAGTAATAAGACATGTCCTGGAAATTAATCGAAGGATACCTATTATCAGACCATTTAGGCTCTTCTAGTTTCAAAAACTTATCATAAGCTTTGAATCTAAACTCAAGCATCCAATCTGGTTCTTCTTTCAGTTTCGAAATCAAACGAATCGTTTCTTCAGATAAACCTTTAGGGATCGTAAACGAATCGATATCTTCAGCGAATCCGTATTTCTTATCGTAATCTTGATTCTGAAAATACTGTTGAAGTTTATCAGTTGAGCTAACGACTAATGTACCTGAATCGGCTTCGATTGGACGAGAATCGATTCCATCATCGGCTTCAATTGGACGAGAATCGATTCCATCAACGGCTTCGATTGGACGAGAATCGATTCCATCATCGGCTCTGATTTTGAAAAGTTGTCTCGTCGGTTTTGGGGTTTTGAGATATGAGAAGTTCAAGGATTCAGGTTTGGGGTGAAACCCTTTAGGTAATTTTGAGGAATCGGAAGTGGGTTGCGGAAAAAACCTAGAAATACCGTTCGCCAGAATAGACGCCATTTTTATAATTTAAGGGTGGGCACTATTTGCCCGATTCGTTAAGTTTGACTAAAAGCAAATACTAGCTACTTACGTATTTACTTGGAAGACAAGTAACAATGTATTGTGTTTATGGTTCTTTGTTTTTATATATGCAACAGACTTTAGGTATATTGTGTTTATGGTTCTTTGTTTTTATGTATGCAATAGACTTTTAAGGTTTCAGAAGATGGATATAATCTGACAGTTACAAGAACAAGTGAATTTGATTATTGCAATCACTTTCAATGTTTTTGGGACATTACAAAGGGATGCACCTCATGTTCAGCTTTCACCTAATTATCCTGAACCACCCGCTACAACTACTGCTACTGATGATGCTACCAGCTATTTACCCCTTTTCTTGGGCAACCCAAGCAGTGCCAGTTTAGTTAAGGCTGCTGAACAGTTTGAAGCTTTGGTTGTTGCACTTCCCTTGTCAGAAGGAATTGAAGAAGCTCGGTTCCAAAGAATTGCAGAATCCCAGGTAAATAAGTTTCATTGATATTTTTGATTTGTTGAGTCATGTGCTTCTGTTCATCTTACAGTATGTTTCTTTTCCTTCTCTGCTGTTTTTCTTCAGGTAGAAAACGAGCTTATTTGTCAAGAACGTCAAAAGCAACTAGAGGCTACAGGTAAAATCTCATGGATGCTCTTTGAACCCACTGTACGTTTTTCGATTCACTATGGGATTAACGAGTCCAATGTTCAATGCGTATACCTTCTTACTGCCATCAAGTCTTGGCTTAGATGTTATTTCACCATTGTATGGAGTTCTCTTTAATTTAGTTTCTCTCAGCTGTTCTGCAAATAATGCTTCTGACATTGAGCTGATGTAAAGTGGTGTAACTTTGTTTGTTGGCAGAGAAAGTGCTATAGCAAGTCCAAGAGCTATTTGGATAAGCTGCAGAAATTACCTGAACATGAAGAAACCTGAATGAAATGCTTTAGCTTGTGTCAAATTGAATCAGAAACAATGTGAATTTGTTCAATAAAAATATATATATATTTTACGTTCAGAAGGAATAGCAGTTCTAACTTGGTACACCAACAGACTTGTTGCAGATACAATAACAAGAATGCTAGTAAACCATTATTTTAACCTTACATTTATTTTGACCTGTCTGATTACAATGTTAAAGAACCTACCTTATCATTCTAGCAATAACAGGGCCATGATTGACCCACCATGTCTGATCCTCCGTCAGGATTGGTCAGATTACTGTCACATTCACTCCATTTGGTCAGATTACTGTCACATTCACTCCAATTTGATTGCAGAGATCAATGGAGTAACAGCACAGAACTAAGTAGTCCGACCAGTCTGGTGTAACAGTCGAGTAGAGGTTTAATCCCGTTGCTCCAAATTACACAGCCGGTTAGTCCTAAATCCTAATGTCTTTCCTCTCACATGTCAAGACTTGTGCAGAGTCCACCAATCTTTTGTCTGCGTGTTACAAGGAGCTTTACGATATAAGAATAAAATCTGAGATCTTCTGTACAAAATCACAATAACGTGTGTTCAAACTGACCCGTCTTTCCCTCCTTTATTGGGGGACAATGATTTTCTTGTTTGGTTTCTTCTTTTTGGATGCTTGAGAATATACAGTCCGGCTTTCCTCGATTATGTGTTGTACATCTTTATCATCTTTTGGGATGTTTGATACTAATGCCCTGGCACCTTCTGAATCCCCTGCAGCTAGTAGAACCTGATACATCCTGCCAAACCATAAACCATAACAAATATCATGCAACATGTAAAACCTCTCCATTTCTATACTAAATTCTTTTTGAAACTAGTGCACCTTATTAGACAAGTCACACAAGTTGGGATATTTTATCACAAATATACAAGGTCATTGGGTATTCCACTCATTGTCACTGGTTTTGAATTGAAAGTCTATGGTTCTTTATATGGCATCGAATCCATGGTTTGTATTTTTCTATGATGGGTTCGGGGATGTCCAGTTTCATAAACTCCATGGTACAGACATCCCGGTAATGACCATTAGGGGATGGATTAGAAAAATCTCACATCGGAACTCGGAAGTTAAAGGACATTTCACCACAAATATACTTGGACATGGGCCACGTTATTCATTAGCAAATGGTTTGACTTGGAATTCCGTGATTCCTAATATAACATGTAAATCTTAATCCCAACAACAACTAGGAACATTTCCTAAAACTTTGAAGTTGCAACTCTTTTTGCTAATGGGTAATGTGTATAACTGTCCTGCATTTTAATTTTACTACGCAAATCTTCTATTGTTCCTTTTCTTTTGTCACCCCGAAAATCTTAGTTTATGAGCTAAGAGATCACATTAAACGTGCATATTTTCTCAAGGAAGAAAAAGAGTGGCTTACCTCAGAAAGCTCAGGACGTTGCAAGGAAGTGATGCAGATTGGTACTCTTTCCACACCACTAGACCATTTTCTAAGTCTTTGGCAAGAACACAAGCATGTAAAAGAAAATCTAAACATTTTCTTGAAGGAACAAACCCAAGCTCTTCTTTCATGAAACTTAGCAAATCCATCCCTAGCTTCACTTTGGTTGGCTCTGTCTCTGCAATTGCCCAAAACACCTGGTCCAAAAAATAAAAGAGGCTTATATTGCCGAGAATTATTTTCAGTAAAACAGACTCGAACTTGAATGTTTTTCTAACTAAATGTTCTTGCTCAGTGCTTTAAACTTCATCAGTAACTCAAAACAGTTTCCTTGAATTCACATAAAGGAAGATATCTACGTTGATATATACTGCAAAATTCCCAGGAAGAACCCATGAGGGAAACAGAATCCTCATCAAAATGATTTTCCTCAAGTATGTGTTATCTCAGATGACTAAATGAACAAAGTTCCCAGGAACGCATGAGATGAAGAGAATCAAACCTCGTCAAAATGATTTTCCACATGTCTGTCTTTCTTTAACAACCGGATCTTGTTACACTTCAGCAAGTCAAGAATATTGCTATTAAAAAAAAATAGAAACTTAGCGAATCAATAATGGGTATACAAGAGCTAATTCTGGAACATTGGTGATTTACTATACCTTGACTTTCTATTGCGGACAGCAAACAAGATCATTCTGAAGAAACCGTCTATCCAACTGATATCATCTTGTAGGTCATCAGCCAGTTGAACAAGCGTAGTTAAATCTTCCTTTGGATCAGAATATTCCTACAGAATGATCATATCACTGATAATCAGTCAATCAATTTATGATAGAAGAAAAAATATGATTGAAAGTGTTTACTTACTATAAGAGATATAATTGATTTCGGGTCTACTTGGCACTTAGCTTTCCTCATTTCTTCATAAATATGAAAGGCATCAGCCCATTTTCCACGTGATGCAAAAGACGAAATAAGCACACTTTTCAGGTCATTTTGGTCTATAGCCAGAACATCTGGGTCTACAAGCACCTATGGTAGGAAAAATAAGTTGAGCTTTTACTCTAGTTACTTAAATATATTCCGATTTCGGAATCTTACAAAGAAATAAAGAGCATGCATGCCAACCTGTGTTGCCTTCTCAAACTTCCCAGATGCTGCATATGCATCTATCAGGGACATGTAAATTCGCTTAGTTGCTTGAACTCCTGATTGCTTCATCTCCTCGTAGTACTTGTAAAAGGCACAAATATATTTCTCACTCACAACACAGAGAAAGAGAGAGAAGACATTTTGTAGTGGCATTGACATGAATCCAAGTTAAGAAGAGCAAGCAGAAAAACGGTCTAAAGAACCGAAAATTCTGAATTTACCTTAGTAATATCGTCCTCCTGAGTGCAATTGTTTATTAGATAACCAAAAGTTATGGAATCAGGTTTAACGCCAGCTTCCTTCATTTGCTTGACGACCATTAACGCACTACTCACATTTTTCTTCAAAAACATACAAAACCATAAGCTGAAAAAGATTTAAGAGACTTTGGGAACTCACAGAAAAATGAACCATTTATCAAGTCAGAATTTTCAAACATAAAATGGGAGCTTTAAATAATACCTCCCGAAAATATCCAGCCAATATACAATTGAACATGCTAGAGTTTGGTTCCAAATTGAATTTCTTTAAATTACCAAGCATATTATATGCACCTTCAAACTGCACAAAAAACCATAAGAGTTAGAGCAAAAGTTATGTGTTTCGAGAAACAAATGACGCAGCAGCAATGTAAGAAACGGCACAGATGCCTTCATTTGTAATCTAGGGTCTGAGGATATACTAAAGCTGAATACGCAGAAAGGAAGTTACATCTTTCATTCTTGTGCACAAACGTATAATGCTTCGGAAGTTCTCAGTATTTGGTTTCACACTCTCTGTGGACATGATGGAATATATTCTTCGCACCTGAAACAGTCAAAAGGATGGCTCTTTCATATACAAGCATAGTTCAATTGTACATTGGCTGGATAGAGATTCATGCTAAATGAGAATGAATACCAAATGAAACTCAAGAACTTTATCAATGGCTTGTAACAATGAATGTAGGATGTCTGCAGATATAATAAGACCTTCTTGACCCATTTTTTCAACTACATCAAGAGCAATGACTACCTACAGCACAGAGAGAATAATCATTAGGGAGAACACCAGTATAAAGACAAATTATAAAGTTAACAAGCTTAACAAATACCTCACTGGAGTCACAGATATACTTAACAAGCTTCTCATATGATGTAGATGAAGGCATAACATCGAGTTCTTCATGCATCTTGTTGAACTTCAAGATGATATCCTCAACCTTTAATTGTAAAAAAAGCCAGTAAGAACATGGACAATTAGGAGGCGTCGGTTATCTAAGCAATCTAAAAGTTTGTACCGTCGGATTTGGGGTGCAAGTACAATAGATAGAGATGAGATTTGAAACGTTCTTCACTCCTTCATCTGTGCATGTTACTGAAAAACATATTACAAATGCTATACCAATGATTTTTTGGAGGCATAAACATGTCATTGAAAATGAGTCGACATCAAGAGAATTCCTTGGTTTATGCCAAATGAACCCTTACCACTTTCTCTTAACTCCCAAAGGAACTTCTTCGCAACAGAATCCAATGAAAATCTCCCAAGGTATTCATATATGTTTATCAATAGGTTCGCCGAATGCACTTTTGTTATGTCTACAATTTCTAAGAGCCTCTGAAGATGGTATCTTTGGTCTTTCTTACATAGTGCAAGCAAATAATTTTCTGTTTAAGGATCAAAAAGGTTACAATTTGCAGAGAAAGAGAGAGGCACAAAACACCATACTTCTTAAAATTGAATATAGCTTACCTTCTAAGATTGACAAGCCATCCCCATTCTCACCATCAATTGTACCGCAAAGCTCCTCAATCTTCTCTCCATCGCCAAGTTGGATCCAGAGACTCATTTCATAGTAACCAAGTCTCTCGACTGCAGTGGGAGTTGCCTCCCTAATCACATCCTTGAAACTATGAAATTCCTCAACCATATCCATATCAATTAAATAATCAAGAAGGGGACCGTAAACACTTTCTTCAATTGAGAATCCACGATCTTTCATTGACTTTAAAAGCTCGGAAATCTTCTCAATGTGGTCAAGTGCATATTGTAGATCATTGCTTCTCTCTGCATGCTCTAAGAACACACTAATCATTGCATTGTACTCTGTTACACTCATTTCTTTGGACACCCTATCAAAAGCACCAAAAATAGCTTCAGTGCCTAATTTCTGAGCAGAGTCTCTAAATATCTTTGCGAAACGCCGTGACAGACCATCGTTCTTGTAAACACGTTTCGCCTTCCTTTCACGAGACAACTCTTTCGATCTCAGCGAGATATCTGCAGGGATCTTAGTGCTAAAAAATGGTATCTTCAATAATGAGTTTTTCTCCGAAGAGTTTTTCTCCATAGTGGTAACTGAAATGTGATTGAACTACGAATGAATGATAGTTCATTGGAGAAGAAGCTTACTGAAGTGAGAACATAGGTAAACACATACCATTTAATAAATCCGATACTCGTTCCTGCAATGGTACTTCCTCATGATCTACAACATTTGCACAAAATCAATTGAATTCTAGAACATAACCCAAATTTTTTAAAAAATATCAAATTTACAATAGTTTCATTCTCAAGATTACAATTAGTGAAAATTTTCAAATCAAAAAGGGAAATTGAAACAAGGATTTTAATCTGAACCCCACTACCAAAAATACCTGAAGAAGAGTTTCTGGAACCGAGAAGAAGCTCTTTAACAGCTTGAGAAGTTCCGGCGATGTCGCTGTCGCCTGTTTTCCTAACACGGGATTTGAAAACTGAGCTTAATAAGCTTTTATTAGCCTTTGAGACAACCATGTTCGGAATTTCAAGTGAGATCGAGAAGAAGAAGAAGAAGAAACTGTGGGAGGTTTATAAAAACCTCGATAAAACGCCGACTGGGTTTTATCTTCACTTTTAAAGGTTTGGAGTTTTAATGTAATTAATTATAAAAATAGGGTAACAATGTAAATTAATAGAAAATTGTGTTGAAATTGGTGGCGTAGGCTTCAAACATTATATCTACGTAATATGAATTCAAAGATTCTCTTTTTCTCATCCACGCAATTTCTTATTCTTCTTCAATTATTAATCGCTGTAGGCGATTCGATTTGTTTCTCTCCCGTTTTAGCTTCAACGGTGGCCATGGCAGCTCCAGGATCGGTTCAGAAAGGAGAAGATGAGTGGCGTGCGGTTCTTTCCCCTGAGCAATTTCGAATTCTTCGTCAAAAGGGCACCGAGTATGTTTTTTCCCCCATTTCTTCAGCTATTTTTATGGTTGAATTTGGCTTTTAAAAATTGAGAATTTTGGGAACTGTTAGCTTCTATCAGGCATCCTGGTATTAATAAATAAAGGGTCTTCTATTTCATGATCCCCATGTGATTCCTGAATTATAAAGATTTCAAATTTATTTTTGCAATTGTTGAAACGTTTGTTCTTCTAATTTCAAGTCTACTACTCTATGATGGGTGTAGCTGATTTAAGTTTGAAACATTAGTATACAACAATACGCTGGTTTATGATTATACTCCTGATAAGCAATATGTTGAGTTGTTGACGATTACATCTGTTCTATGTCTGCTTTAATCATAGGATACATAGAAAGTTTCTGCTGTAGATGTTTGCTAATGAGAGCAGCTTCCATGAAAGGTTTTGATTCTTCAGGGATACCATCTTTTATTACTCTTAAACTCCAGATGAGAACTTGTGATAACAGATGGGATCTGAGTCTCTGTTACCGTGTATGTGTAATAGAGAATCCCCAGTTTAAAGACTTTAGTGCTTTGTCTGTTAAGTTTTCTTAGTTCCAATATAGACTTGCTATCAGGTTCTGTCTTAGAATCTATCTCTATGTGTTCCCCTGAAAATGTCTACTTTGCCTTTGTGGTGTTTTGGTTTTTCTGGTATTTGAATGTCATAGTGAATAGAGAATGGATGGACATGTAATGTTATTCCCCTCTTGTTTATGCGGGTTTGGTGTTTTGTTGATTTCAGATATCCAGGCACAGGCGAATATGTCAACTTCGACAAAGAAGGAATTTACAGCTGTGTAGGATGCAAAGCTCCTCTTTATAAATCAACTACAAAGTTCAACGCCGGGTGTGGATGGCCAGCATTCTTTGATGCAATTCCCGGTGCCATAACCCGAACAGTAATCAAACTCTGAAAACATAATACTTTTTCATGAAACTGATCACTGTTATGGATCTCTCTTTACATTCTTGATTTGACATTGGTTTTATCAGGCAGACCCAGATGGGAGAAGAACAGAGATAAACTGTGCAGCATGTGGTGGACATCTTGGTCATGTTTTCAAAGGAGAAGGTTTCGCTACTCCAACTGATGAACGTCATTGCGTAAACAGTGTTTCGCTTAAGTTCTCACCCGAAAAGTCCTCTTTTTAAGTTCTTGGCAAGAATCAGATTATTCTTTCTCAGAGAGAAATTTAAAAACAGAATAAGAATCTTGTAGGTGTGTGTAAAATAAATAGTCTTTACTGTTTCACCACCTCAAACATCTTGACAAAAATTGTTGTCTTGTAATACATAATCTGCTATGTTGTCCATGTCTAAGAGCTCTATTAACAACAAGTGCATGGTTGATTTAACTGGACTCTCTAGCCTTTAGATTCACAACGGTTCATCTTAGATGCAACATCACTTGAAATTATGTGCAAATAGATCACTGTAATGTCCATGAAAAAAAAAAAAAAAAAAGATCGCTGTAATGTCTCATCTCCGTCTCAATTTATCTGACAGAAATAAAATTGTTTTCAATTCTTAAAATTCTATAAAGGCTTCACTGCGCGGCCCACCATAGGGGAAATTCGGCCCGTTAAAAATAAATAAAACTTATATGTTATCCATATTGAGAACATGACACGTGTACTATTTAAAGTTAACCGGTTACCGGTTTAAATTTTAGCACCAAAAGAGCAAGGATTGTCTTCTTCCCTCAGAATCTGTTTGTGTGGCTTGTGGCGCTTCAAAATCGTTGTCTCACCGAGGTGTTCAGATATATCCACACACACAAAAAAAAAAAAAAAAAAAAAAAAAAAAAATTAATAGAAAAATATCTTTGCTCTCTAGACTTGAAATTTATCTCCTTTCTCATTCTCTATTGTATGTGTATAGGTGTTCTGGTCTCTACGTGTTCTATTGTCTACCTCTTAGCTTTAGTCAATTTCTTCTTCGTATTTTTGGTTCTGCAATATTATCCAAAATAAATTTAGAGTTTTTAGGGTTTATGGGTGACAAAATTAAATGCCTTTAGGCTTTTGTTTTGTGGATTTCATCTCAAAATGGCAATTAGTACTATGTTAGGGTCCATCTCTTGTTGCCCCTCTTCCAAGGTATTTTCTGCTTTCTTCTTCAACTTACTTTGATATCTTCTGACTGGAAAAATCTTCTGTATCCGAAAACCTTAGTTGAAGAATTCAAGATTATAGATTTTAAGTTTATGTGCTATTGGTGTTTGAAGGAATATGGAATATGAAATATTCCTTCAGTGAGATTGATTCCTGTTTGTTGGAATTCTGATTTCAGGGATATGAAATAGTTAAACAACACAGTATTCGATTGAAGCATTGTGCTTTCACGGTAAAATCCTGTGTGCCTGTGTATTCGGAAGGCGTTAACTATGGGATCAAATTGCATTCTTTTGGGGTTAGAGATTTAGTTAAAAGAAGGGTTTTCCTAGATACTTCTAGAAGATTTTATTTCCAAGATAGATGGTCTGAGTTCTCAGAGAGGAGAGTGCAGACTTATGCAGGAGTTGAAGTAGCAAGTGCTATTGATGTTATCAATGATCTTGGATTTGATACTTTGACCTTCTTGATGGTTACTGTTATTATTGTCCCTGCATTCAGAATCCTCAAAGCTAGTCCGGTATGACAAAATGCTACAGGGGATTGGTTTATATTCTAGGTTATAAATACTTGGCTGCATCATCACTTTTGCCTATGTTGATGGTTTTCCAGATACTTGGTTTCTTCTTCGCTGGTGTTGTACTCAATCAATTTGGTTTGATTAGAAATCTCACAGATGTTAAAGTTCTTTCCGAATGGGGGATTCTTTTCTTGGTGAGCATTCGAAGAGTAATGTTCATTTTGTTGACATGAAGACTTTATGTCCTGGATAAGTGATAATGACTCAAATTTTCCTGGTTATCGTTGGCAGCTCTTTGAGATGGGTCTAGAGCTTTCACTTGCTCGTCTGAAAGCTCTTGCAAAGTTTGCTTTTGGCATGGGACTAACTCAGGTTTGGTCCTAAAAAAAAGTTCCTTAGTCTGTCTTAAACCGTTTACATTCCTTCCTATATTGTTTAGATAAACATCTCTAGAGTAAAGCATCTCTAGGAATCGTTATGCTACTTTATCGATCATATCACCCTTCTCTTTCATAATTACCAAATCATTGTTTGCAAGAATGTCATTCATTTTATGTTAAATGTTATCTACATTGTTCTGATTTACTTTGATTTTATTTTCTTGTTTTGAAGGTTTTGTTATGCACGCTTGCATTCACTGCTTTTGAACTCCCACCAAATGGAGCCATAGGAACAAGAATACTTGAATTTCTTTTTCATTCAAGGCCTGACTTGGTAAGGGCTTCTCATCTCTGATACTTTACCTAGGCTTTTAGAGCTGTATCCTCGCATAATATTTTCTTTCTGTAAAACTCCAGGTCAACATCAGAAGCATTGATGAGGCCGTTGTCATTGGCGCTGCTCTCTCATTGTCATCTTCAGCTTTTGTTCTACAGGTACAGTTTTATACCTTTAAAGCCATATTTCTAAAGTAATAATGAGAAGAGAGAAACTCAATCAAGAATTTATTAGATTTTCATTTAGAATTTTCGAAATGTATAGCTTCTTGCAGAGAAAGGGGAGCTCCCAACAAGATTTGGGTCAGCAACCTTGGGAATTCTTCTTCTACAGGTTCTTCTTATCCTGTATAATTCCTATCTTCTATTCTACGAATTTCTATTCGATAAATGAATCTCCAAGATCTAAGCAAGTCTTGTGCAAACTCCTGAAGTAGACGAACGCTCACTTTCCTTATTTGTATGCAGGATATAGCTGTTGTACCATTACTAGTTGTTCTTCCGGTATTGGAAAGTCAGGTAACTTGGCTATTACCTTCTTGAGCTTTTGCGGAATATTTGTTATATGAAGCTATAAAAGCTATAAAAGCTGCACCTAATATCTGATTCTATTTATCTGTAAATCTCTAAGAATCTTGGTGGGGAAAGCATATGGCCAATGCTTGCACAAGAAAGTGCAAAGGCTCTTGGTGGGTTGGGCATTCTCTCTCTTGGAGGAAAGTTCTTTCTCCGTAGAGTTTTTGAGGTAACTTTTTTGTGTTCTTGCAAAAACTTTTCCTTTGAATCCTGTTTAGTAAGTGAGTACAGGACACTGTTTTATTTGGGGCAGAGCTTAACACCAAGCCCAAAACTAAATTCAGGTGGTTGCAGAAACCAGAAGCTCGGAAGCTTTTGTGGCCCTTTGCCTCCTCACAGTTGCTGGGACTTCACTTCTGACCCAAAAGCTTGGTTTCAGCGATACGGTTTGAATTAATTCCCCCTTCAGATATAGACATTCCATCTAATGTGTTGACGCTAATTTCCGGACTATATTTCACTCTGAAGCTTGGAGCTTTTCTTGCTGGAGCACTTCTAGCGGAAACAAATTTTCGAACGCAAATAGAAGCTGATATTAGGCCATTTAGAGGTTTACTTCTTGGTTTGTTCTTTGTGACCACAGGAACTTCCATTGACATGGAGGTAAAGTGTTGTATTGCTACTTCTTGGTTTGTTCTTTGTGACCACAGGAACTTCCATTGACATGGAGGTAAAGTGTTGTATTGCATTGCTTAAGGAATCAACTGTGTCCTCCAAAAAATCTCATGTTCATGTCTTCATGATCGTGTGGTTAAAATCTTTTGCAGGTTTTGTTTCGAGAATGGCCTAATGTCCTTTCACTCTTGGGTGGTCTGATTGTTATCAAAACACTGATTATAACCGCAATTGGTCCCCGAGTTGGCCTCACAATACAAGAAAGCGTAAGAGTCGGTTTTCTTCTTTCTCAGGGAGGGGAATTTGCATTCGTTGTGTTCTCTCTAGCCAACAGGTTCTTCTAACTGCTAATATTATTCCTCAAACATCTCCAAACATATTATTAGATTCGACATTTTCCTTACTAATTAGGTGTTCATGATTGCTTACAATGATTTGTGCAGGCTAGGAGTGCTTCCTAATGAGCTGAACAAGCTGCTCATTATCGTAGTTGTTTTGTCTATGGCATTAACACCTTACCTTAACCAACTTGGAAGAAAAGCAAGCTGCTCATTATCGTAGTTGTTTTGTCTATGGCATTAACACCTTACCTTAACCAACTTGGAAGAAAAGCCTCCGATTTTCTCGATGAGAAACTTGATCCCGGAGAGGTGATCTTTTAAATTTCTACTTTTGCACTTGTATGAAAATAAGTTTTGCATTTATCACTAATCTGTTGGCAACTTTTCAGAAAATACCTGAAGATGTGAACTTTGACGTCAGTGAATCAATTGTTATCATCGGATTTGGACAAATGGGTCAGGTGCTGGCCAATTTTTTGTCAACACCACTGGTCTCAGATGGTGATCTTGTGGGGTGGCCTTATATTGGTTTCGATCTGAATCCTGCTGTAGTGAAGGTCTGAAACAGATAACAGATTTTGTTTGTTTTTTTTGGTCTGATCAAATTGTTGGCATTCTAAAGTAGCTTTTATCTTTATATTGGTTTTTGGTAGGAGTCAAGGAAACTCGGTTTCCCGATATTGTATGGAGATGGATCTAGACCATCGGTTTTGCAATCTGCAGGTGTTTCAGCTCCTAAAGCTATCATGATAATGTATAAAGGCAAGAAGAGAACCACTGAAGCTGTTGAAAGACTCCGTCTTGCCTTCCCAGGGGTTATTTCACTCTTCCTTCTTCTTTTTCATTTCAATCATTAACTGGTAAAACCGCAGAATCGCGTGAAATGTCCCGCTGTTCTGCAGTTTACTAATCAGAACCTCAATCCTTATATATTGAAACATCAAGATTGAGTGGCAACATTGTTAGCTTTGTACCTAAACTCTGGTTGTTTTTAAAACTTATTACCAGAGTCCGATTTATGCACGAGCTCAAGATGTATCTCATCTCCTTGAACTAAAGAAAGCAGGAGCTACAGATGCAATTCTTGAAAATGCTGAGGTAAGAATAAACTTCCCAGAACATTCTCTTCTCTTTCTTGATAACTGAGATCTCTGTCTGAACTAGTTCTTTGTTTGATTTGGTTATGGCTTTACCATACCCAGACAAGTCTACAGCTAGGTTCAAAGCTGTTAACAGGATTTGGAGTGATGTCCGACGACGTAAGCTTTCTAAGTAAAGTATTCAGAGATTCAATGGAGATTCAAGCGCAAGAAGAAATCATTGCTACTGAAACCAATGTTGGTGGTTTAAAGCCAATGCAAATGAAAGCTTCAGATATAAACGTAGTGCCTGCTGGTGCAAAAGTTCAGCTCATGAAACCTATGCAAATGAAAGCTTCTGATGCAAACGCAGAGTCTGCAGAAATGCTTCAAGAAACAGATGGTTCTTCTGTGAATATGGACAATGGATTTGTTGGTAAAGCTGATAAAGCTCAAGAGTAAAGTCTTAACATTCTTTTTCTGAAATATGTTGCCAACATTAATCCCCTATATATTATTTGGGAAGCAAAAACGCTTAGGTGTCATCACCAGAAGCATCCTCACGAA
>CM071717.1:13878898-13890848 GCA_036630335.1 Physaria fendleri
AATTCTATTAAAATATTAATATTTTTTTTGTTTTAAGAAACTTGTGTGAGTCTTACCAATGGAGGTGTCCTTATATATAAGAAAAGCACACAAACCCATGCATTTATTAATTGAAAAGAATATGTCTGTAAGTTCAACTTAAATTAACTTCTTACATTTTCTAAGCGATTTTTAACTTAGCATGCATATTTCATTTTTTTTGGTGTTTGCTTCTCAAAAATAGTAACACTGTTTATGAACCAATCAAATTTTAGTTTAGTTGGGGTAAGTATTTATTCAATTTTTCTTGTCCACTTCTAAAGACATCTAACTACGAGCAATAATTTGTACTTAATGATTGATAGACATCAATCACACTTTTCGTACATTTTGTATTGTATCTTGAAAGTGGCTCAGTGTTTGAATCAATGACCCAAAGTGTTGTCAGATCATTTTGTATTGTATCTTGAAAGTGGCTCAGTGTTTGAATCAATGACCCAAAGTGTTGTCAGATAAATATTCCACCTTTAGTAAAATCAGTGCCGGTCTGAGAATTTTTATTTTCTAGTCGAAATTTTTTTCTTATGTCCTCAGTATTTTTGTAAAAATAAAAATATACCTAAAAAAAATATTAAAATAAGTTTATGATTGTATTATAAATCTACATACTGCGAATGAAAGTATTATATAAATTTCGTAATCTAAGACGAATTGTAAACATTGATGTCCTAAAAATAAAAAGTTTTACAAAATTTGATGTCCTGAAATACTCTAAAAAACTTTGATGTCCTAGGCAATGCAAGTTCAAATACCTTAGCAATGCAACACAATATGAACTATTGATCCTATCATGACCCTAGCATGCTCTTCTACCCACTCTAACGCCCCAAGCTCAACAACAACAAGATCTTGCCCCTAAGAATGCAAAGAAACTATCTAAGGACCATAAACCGAAAACAAGGTAAAGAAAAGTCTCACTCACCATCCAAGCTTCTTTGCTCTGGTGGTACTACCGCCTATAATTAGTGTTATAGGTTGGAGGTAACGAGTTCGAGGGACGCCTGGGGAGGGGACCATATTACATGCTCTGAATCCCGGCCCGGATTAGTCTGGTTGGCAAAGCCATCCAAGATACCGGTTAGTCTGGTTGGCAAAGCCATCCAAGATACCGGTTAATCCAAAAAAAAAAGTCTCACTCACCAAACTGTGGTTAAACTTTCTTCCTCTCCTCTAGGACTCTTCTAAGGATCCTCTCCAACTCCTAAAGCTCCCACGAAACTCTTTCTAACTTACTAAAGAAATCGAAACCGAAATTCTCTCTTTTCTCTCTCTCTCTCTCTAACTCACTAACTCTTTCTTTCTTAATGTTTCAGCAGCTCTAAATGAAGGAAGGGGTTCTCTATTTATAGGAAAAGGTGGAGTAGGACTCAAGGTTCATCCAAGGGTTGGTATTGACATGCACTATCCTAAGACTCACATTATCCCACTTGTCTCAAGGTTTTCATGCATTGGCACAACACAACACACTCCAATTTGAATTCATCCCCTCTTGTGTGCACTAGACTCTTCCAAACACCATGAAGATTCTTCATCGATACAATTACTTTGTCTCATTCACACTTACGAAATTCCGCACCACAACACATGCATTGGCTCGGAGTCTTCTCGGTGTTCCCTTGACATAATCATGAAGTTTCTATGATCAATTTAGGCTTAGATTTTGTCCCTATGCTCCCATATGAAACCGAAATCATACTTGCCATGGATTGGTCACAGATCACTTCCATGCTTACCATTAAGGAAACGTCGATATGATTCTTCCATGATGATGTCTTGTGGTTCCTTGATCACTACTCCATTCTCATGCATTGGCTCCTTCCTCATGATGTGTTTGCCACTAGAGAAACAATTCTCCAACACTTCTCCAACATCATCATTTAACCACCATTAAACTCCTTTACGATTGGTCCATTCTTGTGTCGATAATTCCTCGGCCATAGATGTTTTGGTCACGAACGGTAAGGGTCGGTAATAACTTGTCATGGTCCATAGGAAATTCATCCATAGGCTCCCCGGGCACACGAGTGATCGACTAAATGAACTTCCCGCGGCACGTTCATCACTCGGCGGGTCATGGGCAAAAGTGGGCAACTTTGAAATGATCCCGGCACGAGCAACCAACAGAATTAATCTTCATCCTCCTAGCCATGTAACCATCTAACTACCAAATCGAAGGTTGATTAAAACAATTTTCTTCTTCCCAATATACTATCTCTAAAGAAGAAGGAATCATAAAGAAGATGAATACCCAATCACTAGCTCCAGAAACAGCCAACCCTAGGAAAGCAGAAGTATACTTCTCATTGGATATCATCCTACAATATAACCACAATCAAGTGTCAGATTCTTTACTCTCGAATATTTTAATCTGAGAAAGAGAGACTCCTATACTTACCGCCAAAGCACAGGACCAGATACTAATCTGGTCATAGATATCAAATTAGGCACATTAACGAAACTATTGCTTATCCCACCATTATCCTCTTTTGAATCCACCGTCACTGACTATAACTCTAACTGGCTCGGAAACCTAGTTCTGCTTTTAATTTGATTTAATCTAACATTCAGAGCTTCGACCTTCTTTAAAATAGCATTGTTTTCGCGCCAATACAAAGGTGTCACAGACTGAAGAAGTTTCCAAGGAGGAGAAGAGAGGAAGAGAGGTCCACGAAGAGGAACGAACCATTTCGAAATTGTAGACAAACAACGTGAAAATGATACGGTGTTTAACCCGAATTCCTTTCGAGACACTAATGAAAGTGGATCGAAGGCTTCTTAAGGCGTGAATCCTCAAAAAGAAAGGGATTCAAGCTTCTTAAGGTTGATAGAACAAGGCTGAAGCCTCATCAAATTGAGAGAAAAGGAGGAAAGATTGTATTGATAAAATTTGTTATGAGATTTTACAAGAATCAACTCAAGTTTATAAAGAAGAAGAAGAAGATAACGACATTAACGGACATTTCAAGCTTTTAATGATGACCGTTGATCCGAGATACGCGTCATGATCTGGATATTGAGACACTCGAGCTTAAATACTCTAAATAATCGAGAGTGTTTGATCTTCTTTTAAATGTTAAACTTTCCGAATTGTTTAGTGTCTTTTCCATACTTATGTCTCCTGCAACAGAAAAAACATGGGAACAACGGCGAAAACTGCGGTGGGTTGATCGGAGAAACGACATCGTCGGAAGCTGTAGTGGCAGAGAAGAATGTTCTTGTTATCAGATGATTGATTTCAACCAGCGTTCTTAGAGATCTGTAAATCACCATAGCTCAAACAAAGCTTCGTCTTCCCCATTTTTCTAATTTTTATCAATTGGATTTCGAGTTTTATTTGTGGCACATGTAAAGTACCTGATACACGTTGATTTTTTTTTTTCTTTAGTACTTTTAATTAATTATGTAAGAATCTAACTTTGATAACCGATTTAATTATAACACTTATGCGGATAATTAATTCGAATATCACTTATGCGTATAATTAATTCGAATATCATAGTAACATGTAGGTGATTATTTTCTACATTACCTAAAGAAATTTAATATCAAAATATAAATTATAATAAAAATATATTTTACAGAATCCCAAATTATTTGATATTTTTTCTGATAAAATATTAAAGAAGGGAGGATGTAATATTTAAATTAAAATAATTAACAATGAAATTTGAAGAAGAATGATATTCAATTCGAACCAACCAATGAACCAAATCACCTTTTGTCCGGTTTTGAGGCACTACTAAACAAACTCTTGCGAGGCTGAATCATAAACCAACCTAAGTTGTTGCTTGAGTTCATCATCTGCAAATGTTGCTTCTATTGCAGTTCTAGCTAATGCAAAGGCTTCTCCTTTACTCAAACCTTCATAGCAGAAACAAAATTAGACTCAAGCATCTGTAACTGTTGGATTTGAAGCTCGGAGGTCTGAAACTCTTACCAAAAGAACGAACAGCGAGAGCGTACTCATTGGAGAGGCTTGTGGAAAACACTCCGAAATCATCAGTGCATAGAATCAATGGATGTTTTGCTTTGTAGAGATCAGCTGTTATCATCAAGATAAGATCATATCAAGATCAAATTTTGCTTTTGGTTTTATCTTCTATGCAAATGGGAAACAAAGAGAAAATCTAACCGAAATGGTGTATGTCAATGGAAGATATCGATTTGGTTACAATGTTGGATGTTAGACATATTTCAACCTGCAAAAAAAAAAAAAAAAAAAAGGAACCTGCAAAAAAAAAAAAAAAAAAAAGGCAGAATCTTGAGTTGTTTAGAACATTGTTATGAGATCATACACAAGTGAAACAGAGTAAGCTATTTACTGGAATCTGGAAAGATTTCAACTTTGTCCAATCTTCATCTTTGAAGCAACAGGCATGGCCAATTCTATGTGGTTTGAAAGCAAGCATGGCTTGAATTTCTTTTGGATTGGGGACCTACAAAGCACTCAGATAGATAAAGTTGTACACTTAAAAACCGTTCAGTCGATCTTCAAGAGTTAATACCTCGCCACAGTGAAGGGTAACATAAAGATCATTGTCTTTAGCGAACTGTAATGCAGGTAAGAAAGTGTTCCTACAAAATCTTGGAAGATGTCAGAAGCAACTAATAGAGGAAAACCTCGGACGAAGTAGAAGATGAAAGTTTACGAACAACTTACCATTCTCCAACAAGAGGATTCCCTGAAAGATCGATACCAACTACCCCAACATTTCTCATTTCCAATGCGAGCTTAACCTTTGGAGTTGTTTTCTGCATTAGTATTTATACATTTTCGAGTAGCTTTGCTTGTTTTACAACACTTACAGTTTCCATTGCAGACTCGGTTGTTTCTCTACGATCAATACTAAGAAGAAGTCTAACATAAATCTTCTTTCTTTTCATTCCATTTCCATCATGCACATTGTGCAATTTTGGCAAATCAGATCCCGTAACAAAATCAATATCAACTTCACTGATAGATTTCAAACCTTCAATTACAGCTTCCATGTAAGACCGTTTACTCATACCTACCAAATCATTCCTCTACAAACAAACAATCTCACTATTCATATGTACAAAATCTAACTTAAAGCACTTGCAAATATGCCAAATTTTGTGTACCTTTGGAGTTGTTCTTAACTCAAGATACACCACATTCTCCAAAGCAAAATCTTCTACAACCTGTCAACATAAATCTCAATCTCAAGATTTAAACATTCATAATTTGAAGAACTTGCTGAAATTAGGGTTTTACTTCTCTAGTGATCCTTGCCACAGTTTTGTGATCAGTAGTGAGCTTATGGATCAAATCAAACAACTTGAATACTTCAACCAAAGATCGATCATCTGAAAAAAAACACCAAGATCAGAATGATTATATACAAAAAAAAAAGAAAGGATTCTAAAATTGTAGACTTACTTTTCTGAATAACATGTTCAACATCAGCAAACACTATAACGCCATTGTCACCAAGATTCCTAGCAAGTTCTCTGTTTCATCCAAAAAGTAACAAAACCTATCAATTTTTTTTAAAAAATAAAAACCTCAAAAATCAAATTGGTTATTCAGAATTTGACCACTGCAATTGCAGAATGTGCAGATACGAAGGATATAGAAGAAAAAACAAATAAAACTGGTGAGAATGAATTTGAAAACTCGAATTACAGAAGAGTGGAGTCTCTAATGGAGCCATTGAGATGAGCATGAAGCTCGATTTTGGGAAGTGAAGTTATCCATTCCATTTTTTTATTTTTCCTTCCTGGTTGAGTAAAGAAGAGAAAGAGACGAGGTTGAAGACAAACAGAAGACGCAAGTTGAGCTGTAGAGAAGCGTGTAAATCTGTGGGCTTAAAATCAAAATTGATTTGAGCCCATAAATTTAGTTTCCTTTAAAGCTCGGCCCATACATTAGACTGGCGAAATTTATTTTATTTTTCTCTCAACAAAAAGTAATAATTTTGAAAAGTAAGTTAATATAAATAAGAAAAGTTTGAAATACGAATAATTAACCGGAGTTAACAAAGTCTTATCTAAACTGTTAAATTATAATTTCATAATCCCCTATATATTATTTGAGAAGCAAAAACGTTTAGGTGTCGTCTCCCCTATATATTATTTGAGAAGCAAAAACGTTTAGGTGTCGTCGCGAGAATTATTTTCACGGACCATATTTACGAACATGCCATTAATTATTAGAATAATTAGAAACTATATCATTACAAATATTTTTTAATTAATTTTTTTTAACGCTAAACATTTTATTGATTACTTGAATCACGAATATTCAAATCTGTTAAAATACATAAAATATGAATATAAATTATATTTTCTGGAATTCATTTCTGAACTTGTTGATCTTCTCGCTATGAAACATCATAATTGTAGTTCGTCCACAAAACCGGTGGTGCTTGCCTTTTTATAGACACCTTTTGCCGCATTATAGGCGAGGCTATCTCGGTTGACTTGTCGTACATGAGTTTCTGTAGGCCTTTTTGCATCTGTTATGCGTAATTGTTCCTTACGTTCCCAAATTTCAATTCTAATTTCCATGTTATGTGAGTAGATTGCATCGTTTTCACGCAAAACAACTCCTTCATAATCGTGTTGGCCATCAATTTCTTCTCCAAAATCCACAACTCCTTCATAATCATGTTGATAATCACTTTTCTCTTCAAAAATCTGCGTATCATCTGCAAATTGCGTACCGCAACTCCTTCATATTCATGTTGGCCATCAATTTTCTCTCTAAAATCCTGCACACTGTCTGTAAATTGAGAATAAGAAGAATAACAAAATTCATGTTTCATCATCACTATGTCTTCATTAGCAGCGTCATTATCAAATGTTTGCGTGTATTGTCGAACTTGCTCCTTTATAAAATTCAGACTAATACGAAAAGATTTGTCAAACATCACAAAACAAACTGTGATTGTACCATATTGGAAATATCCAATTATCCAATCAAAGTAGACGCATAACCGTCTGTTATAACCAATTGAAAGATCCATGTTATCCCAATTGGATAGTGTTGCAGCGGTAATAACGTAAGATCTAAGTAACTCAATAATTCTCGTAAAACGTCACGTAGATCCTGCTGAAACGTTGTCATCATCTCCCTAAAGGCCTCGTTCTGCTCAATCATCTGTTGTTGAAAATTTTTCTTCGGTGGCATGATGAATTCGAATCGGATCGTAGGCTCTGATACCAACTGTTGCAGCGGTAATAACGTAAGATCTAAGTAACTCAATAATTCTCTTATCCAAGTTACCTAGAACGAACCCTAGAGCTAGAAGTAGCTAAGTGTTCGATTTTAGAGAAAGAGATAACTCTTTATTAATCAATAATCGAATGACTTACAAGAAAACCTTAAGCCTCTATTTAAGCCTTACGACTCAAAAATCGAATGACTTACAAGAAAACCTTAAGCCTCTATTTAAGCCTTACGACTCAAAGAGAAAAGGAAACTAAAGATATTCTCCAAGTCTAAAATAAAGGAAAGAACTTGCTCATCAAGCTAAATAATAAGAAGAAATATAACTTAATTAAATAAGGAAACTTTAAGAATATGAATCTCGCTACATCAGATAGTTTAGTAGATTTTCGGTATACATGGTTCAGAAATCCCAAACAAACTTTATGAAAACCAAAGAAATCAATAATTATGAAGTAAAAAGTTTCATGACTCATTAATTCATACAAAAATTGGATCCAAAAATCCAAAATTGGACGAAGAACAATCAAGAGACAGAAAGAATGAGAGAAAATTTGGACAGTTTCCATTGAAAAATCCAAAGGAAAAAAAAGAAATACTGATCACAATTTGGCAAAGAATCAACCAAAATTGTGAAATCAGGGGAAGAACATCGAAGAGATATGACTCTTCGGAGATTCACAAAAACTTAATCACTCATAGACACTATAGTAATTAATTTCCTGTTATATTTTTGATTTCGTGAAGGAAGAGTATCAGGTTACTTGAATCATGAATATTCAAATCTGTTAAAATACATAAAATATGAATAGAAATTATATTTTTTGGAATTCCTTTCTGAATTTGTTGATCTTCTCGCCATGAAACATCATAATTGTACTTCGTCCACAAAACCGGTGGTGCTTGCCTTTCATAATTGTACTTCGTCCACAAAACCGGTGGTGCTTGCCTTTTCATAGGCACCTTTTGCCGCATTATACGCGACTGGCTATCTCGGTTGACTTGTCGTACATGAGTTCCTGTATGCCTTTTTGCATCTGTTATGCCTAATTGTTCCTTACGTTCCCAAATTTCAATTCTAATTTCCATGTTATATGAGTAGATTGCATCGTTTTCACGCAACACAACTCCTTCATAATCATATTGGCCATCAATTTCTTCTCCAAAATCTGCAACTCCTTCATAATCATGTTGATAGGGAGGACAAACGATTTCGAAATTAGAACAAACAAAGGGGATAATACCCAAATTTAAGAGAAAAAAACATAGAAGATACAAGAAAATTGATAACAAATATGATAGATTTGTCAAAACTATGAAAAAAATGAAAACCATTTTTTTTCCGTCGCCTCTCTGGTTTGACCCAAATTAAGTTGAATAAAATAAACCCAAAGAGAGTTAATGCGGAAGAAAGATTGAGTTTCAACATAGCCACCTGTACGGTCGAGAGTTAACTGTTTATGCTTGTCAATAATTTTAGAATATTTATATATAAAAAACTATTTTCGTGTAAAAATATACTTAAAGTAAATCTTTTTTTTATGAAAAAAACTTAAAATAAATCTAATTTATGAAATTTAAAGGTAACTATAAAATTTATATATAATATAAGATTTTTTAAGTTGGTTTAGTTATATTAATAATTTTAAAATCAATTTTCTCTTCAAAAATCTGCGTATCATCTGCAAATTGAGAATGGGAGGGATGAGAAAGTCTTGGTTTCATCGTCGTTTTTTCATTACCAGCGTCTTCATACTTTGCTTCTATGCCTTGTCGTAATTCTTCTGTCATAGAACATAGACTAATACAAAAGCGTTTGTCAAACCTGAACAAACTCGAAATAATCCGAATAAAAGACTTCTTAAAGAAGTATGGTTGATGCAATCGATCGTGGTAACCGTCGCATAAGTAACCGCCCAATCGATCCAATAACCACGATGGAGATCATAGGAAGGAAAAACAATTTCGAAATTAGAACAAACAAAAAGGAAAATACCCAAATTTAAGAGAAAAAACATAGAAGAGACAAGAAGATTGACTAACAAATATGGTAGATTTGTCAAAACTATGAAGAAAAATGAAAACTTCATTACCAGCGTCTTCATACTTTGCTTCTATGCCTTGTCGTAATTCTTCTGTCATAGAACATAGACTAATACAAAAGCGTTTGTCAAACCTGAACAAACTCGAAATAATCCGAATAAAAGACTTCTTAAAGAAGTATGGTTGATGCAATCGATCGTGGTAACCGTCGCATAAGTAACCGCCCAATCGATCCAATAACCACGATGGAGATCATAGGAAGGAAAAACAATTTCGAAATTAGAACAAACAAAAAGGAAAATACCCAAATTTAAGAGAAAAAACATAGAAGAGACAAGAAGATTGACTAACAAATATGGTAGATTTGTCAAAACTATGAAGAAAAATGAAAACAAATGAAAACTTTTTTTCTCCTTTTCCTCGCCTCCCTCCGTAGAGAGAGACTAACCTAGTTTATACTTATACATTCTATTTTAGTTTTATAATCTAAAAAGAGTTAAAAAAAAAAAAAAAATCTAAAAACTAATACCTTAATAAATAATTTTTTTCAAAAAAAAACCACCCTAAAAAGAGTTAAAAAAAAAAAAAAAATCTAAAAACTAATACCTTAATAAATAATTTTTTTCAAAAAAAAACCACCATATTATAGACAGCATAAACTACGAATTATTTTATTCGTTCGGTTGAGATGTCGTTCACGGTGACATTCTTCTTAACATTCCGTGATTAAAGGATTAGTATGGTGGTGAAATATCAGATTATAAATTTTCATCCACAAATATCATACATGAAAAATATATGATAGTATCAAATTTTCAAACCTATCGAATGAAATAAGTAAATATCATACATGAAAAATATATGATAGTATCAAATTTTCAAACCTATCGAATGAAATAAGTATTTAAAAACTATCTCATAGGCCAATATTTTTGTTTTTATTCACTCATACTAGTAAAAGAGTTTTGTAGAGGCAGTGATTGGCTGATAAAAAGTTGAAAGATTGTATGACGCTAAACAAATCGTTGGCAAGTGAAAAGCCAAACATCAAAACAATTTATATGACATCTTTGCCCTTCTGTCGTAACACTTTGACAAATGTAAGATCCGACGGTAAATATTTTAAATTCGGATGGGTCCAAATGTATATCTACGTAATTAATGGTATTGTTCCTTGGTGGTAGTAGATATGTCGACGATGATGTTAGTTTATTAATTAATGGTATTGTTCCTTGGTGGTAGTAGATATGTCGACGATGATGTTAGTTTATGGATAAGATAAGATATTTGTTAGTCAACATATACTTTCTTTCTTTTATTGTTCTCATCTTGTTCAAAACATTTAATGAACTTCTTTTGGAACTTAGCATATTTTGCCGACCATATATCTGTTAGGGGACAAGTTTTCTTGTTAATAATAAGATGTATATATTATGTTTCTTATTATATCTATATATTACGTGGTTGGTTAAGGAACGCCTTAAGAAAATTATACCTCTAATTTTCAATTTCAAATTAAACTAATAAAAGACTTATCGAATTTGGTTGACCAAAAATAAAAGACTTATCGAATTTAAACAGGCTTGAAAATTCGGTTTATTTGATTTGATTTGTTCGGTTTCGGTTTGTTCAGAAATCAAAATCTTTTCTGATTGAATCGAATTTGGTTTTTTTGTTTGTATAGTTTGATTTTCGGTTTATTCAGTTTGGTTTTTAAAATTTGAACAGAAAACCGAACAAACCAAAAATACAAAAACCGAACAAATCAAAACCGAATAAACTGAAACCACACAAACCAAAAACTGAATTGATTTTAAAATATTTTCAATCGATTTTTCTTAATAGATTTGGTTTATTTCGAATTAACAATTTTCGGTTTGGAACTAAACCCTCACGTCTATTCAATAGTAATGATAGTAACAACACCAATTATTTGCTGTGAGTACTTAAGTTATATGACAACATCAATTCGATCTAGGATCGAACTCCTAGATTACAATCAATTTTACAAATGAGTAAATAGCTAATAATACTTTTGTTATCAACAACAAACTAATATGCATGATATGATAATACGATCATTGGACATGTAAGTACATTGTCGGGTGATGATTATTATTAACTACTACCAAATAAAGTAAACATGTATACATGACGGGCCCTGCATATAACAGAAACTCTATTATTGCATGTGAAATGTGAAAAGACAAAGACCTAATGGACTGTGGACATATTACAAGTACTAAAACAGAAAACGCGTGGCGTAGAGACTTGAAGACTTTGTAGTTTGGAGTCAACGTTGAAATTTCCGATGATCCAAGAATCGAATCCAAACCAGAATCGAAGACAGATTGCACTTGATTACGGTCTTCACGTACCACAACTCCTTCATATTCGTGTTGGCCATCAATTTCCTCTCCAAAATCAGTAACTTCTTCATAATCATGTTGATAATCAATTTTCTCTTAAAAAATCTGCGCGTGTATCATCTGCAAATTGAGAATGGGAGGGATGAGAAAGTCTTCGTTTTATCGCCGTTTCTTCATTACCAGCGTCTTCATACATTGCTTCTATGCCTTGTCATAATTCTTCTGTCATAGAATATAGACTGTAGCGATTTTGATGTGTGAATCTGTTTGTTTTGCAGGTTATGAACTTAGGAAACAAAAGAAAAGA
>CM071717.1:13893754-13905555 GCA_036630335.1 Physaria fendleri
GCGGGCTGCGGGTTCGCGGATACCCGCGGGCTTTGCGCGTAATTTGCGGGGCGGGTGCAGACCTACATTTCAATCATTTTTTCTATGCGGGCGGGGTGGGTGCGGGTCAAAAATTCGAAAAGTCCACGGGCTTTATGCAGGGCGGGCGGGTCGGCCAGCCAACCCAGTTCTATATCTAAATAAACCATCCAAAAACTCATTACTTAAATTGAAAGTACATCGATAGTATATACTGATATACCTTGATGTATCAGATCCCATCATGTTTTCACAAAAAATCATCCAAAATATAAACACTACGGATTTTAAAATCTTTGAGGAAAATGATGAAATCATTGAATTAAATTTCTAGGTCTTGAATTCTCTTAGAAGTTTATTATCAAATCATAAATTTTCTATTTCGTACATACAAATTTTAATAAACAAAATTTTAGTCAAATATCAAAAAGGATAATAAGCAATTAATTAAGAGACCAATAATAAAATCAATTAAGTATACGCAATTCAATATATACCAAAAACAAAATTAAATAATAGAAAAAATAGAGGTATTTGAGAAACAATTAAGTCACCCATGTTAATAAATATCTAGGCCGATAGTTTATAGTGATAATCCGAAACTTAACAAAGTTTTTTTTTTTCGACGAATACTTTATTGAAATAACCAATCATAATACCATAGAACTGGGTTGGAGCTGGCGGACCGGCAGAGAGAGAGAGAGAGTAATGCATCTCCACAAGAAATTTTTAACTTTATTACTCGTTCGGAGTTTCCAAATTTTCGAATATATCTCTGCAAAATTTGGTTTCGGCTTGGGGGCCAAGTGTTGATTGAGAGGAGAACGATTCCACAACTAATAACCAGACTTAACCGAGTACACACCAAATGCATTATAAATCCATGAAAAACCGCTTCTAGATTCTGTACCACCAGGCTTAATTTGTGTAATGCGTTGACATTCTTGAGCATCAAAGTAAGCTGGCAGAATTTCTAAATTCCACTAATCACTACCATCGGATTTGAGCTGGTCCAGCGTAGGGGTTGTGACGTTTGGTAACAAACGAGCACTTCTCGGCGATGAGTCTACTATCCATGGATCTCGCCAAAGGTCAACATTTATACCATTTCCAAATTCCTTTTTGAGACCCAAAGATAAGAGTTTTTTACTCTCCATGATACTACGCCAACCAAACGATGGACGATTCCCAACCTTAGCATGATAAGCCGACTTTTCCCTAGGGTAATACTTTGCTTGTAAGGTACGGGCCAGCAAAGTTTACGGATGTATACATAGACGCCATAACTGCTTGCTAAGGAGTGCCATGTTAAAACCTTCCAAGTGGTGAAAATTGAGACCTCCTTCCTCTTTTGCTCTTGCTAAACGTTCCCAAGATTGCCAATGAATGCTTTTACCCGTGTCCCGTGTCTTGGTTTCTCCACCAAAATCGAGTAAAGTCAGCCGTGATATTAGTGATAAGCCCTTTGGGGAGAAGATAGCAAGACATCGCATATGTCGGTATTGCTTGCACAACCGCTTTAATGAGAACCTCTTTACCTCCGTGCGATAAAAACTTGTTCTTCCATGAACCAATACGGTTCTGTATTCTCTCTTCAAGATACTTTAAGGTTTCTGTTTTAGACCCAAGGAATGTTTCCGGCATTCCTAAATAAATTCCTTTACCCCCCTCCTGTTGAATACCTGTGATCTGCTTGATTATTTGACGCTGTTCTTGGCTGGTTCTAGGACCATAAATAATGCTCGATTTCTCGAGATTAACTCTTTTGGCCAGAAGCCTCTTCATAGTAATCTAGAATCTGCTTGAGAATGCGAAGCTGGCTGTCCTTTGCGGAGCTAAAGAAGAGACTATCGTCAGCGAAGAAGAGGTGAGATACAGGAGGCGCTGTGGGTATAATCCCATATATATTATTTGAGAAACAAAAAGGCTTAGGTGTCGTCGCCAGAATCACTCTCACGGACCATATTATAATCCCATATATATTATTTGAGAAACAAAAAGGCTTAGGTGTCGTCGCCAGAATCACTCTCACGGACCATATTACGAACATGCCATTATGATTTAATTATTAGAATAAACATGCCATTATGATTTAATTATTAGAATAATTATAAACTATATGATTACAAATATTATTTTATTAAGTTTAAACTAATTAAAACCATTAATAATTTTAAGTTTTAGAAAAATATTTTTATGAAAATTTTAATTAATTACGAAAATGAAAAAATTAATTATAAAATATATTTTTTAGAATTTTTAATTAGTTTGCTAGATATTTATGAAATTTTAAATTAATACATATCTATTTAACAATCACTTTAAAAAATCAACATATTCCTAATCATCCTCTATATATTATTTGAGAAGCATAAAAGCTTAGGTGTCGTCGTGAGAATCACTCTCACGGACCAAATTTATGAACATGTCATTATGATTTAATTATTAGAATAATTATAAACTATATCATTACAGATATACTTTGGGAAGACAACCTATTCATCCATGAACTATTGTCATATCATAATATTTCCACACGAACTATTGTCTTCTTTTTATATCCCCATGAAATCAAAGTTGTAGACTTATTTGTCCATGAAATGAAAGTTACAGACTTATTTGCCCATCAATTTCGTGGGCAAATAAGTCTGCAACTTTCATTTCATGGGGATATAGAAACTGGACAATAGTTCGTGGGTAAATAGGTTGTTTTATAAAATGATTTTAACCCTTCAACTATTATCAGGTAAAGGTTTAACACCTTAACTATTTTTATATAATCTAATCCCTCAACTATTTTCACATAGAGATTTAACCTCTCAATTATTTTTATATTAATCTAAGTACTCAACTATAGTTTTGTTATTGAATTTTCTCCTCCCTTACAATATCGTCATGCAAATGTTAATCTAGTCTCTCAACGATAATTTTTCAAATTTCGAAATGTAATTTATAAACTTAACATGTGCATATCGGTGTTGTAGCGAAGGAGAAAATTCAGTGCATATCGGTGTTGTAGCGAAGGAGAAAATTCAATAACGGAACTATATTTGAGGCGTTAGATTAATATAAAAATAGTTGAGGGATTAAATCTCTATCTAAGAATAATTGAGGGGTTAGATTAATATAAAAATGTTAAAGGATTAAATCTTTATCTGATGATAGTTGAATGATTAAATTATCTTTTTCTCTTTTATTAATTTTAAACTAATTAAAACAATCAATAGTTTTATGTTTTAGAAAAAATATTTTTTACAATATGGAAATTACCTAGTAATATTGTTACTTTAGAAGAGTCAATGGTTTCTAAATTCCTAAGTTTTTTATTCTATAAATCCAAACCAAAACAAACTAGAGAAGAAAAAAAAAAAACTTGGTATACTACAAATAAGATATATGTGGTGAAACGAGTAAAAAATTAAAACTAATATTACTATCCATGCTGCTTCTCTCAGTCGCCCGGGTTCTCCTTATTCATCTACGCTACGTTCTTTTTCTTCCTCCTCTTCAGAGATCTTCCTTTGAATTGCAAGTGTAGGAGGACTCTCTGTTTCTTAGGGCGTTATGGTGGTAGTGAAGCAGTAGTACTATTAGGTGACGTTTGGTTCTGGCTATCTGAGTATTGGGAATACTCTTTTCCTTAGCTGATCTGATCTTTTGTGTCCGTTGTTCTGCCTGGTCAATGCTTTCGAGAGAGTCGGGTTAAGAGGTTGTCTTCCTACTGTCTTGTAACTTGTAAAGCTTATGCCCTAGTTTGTTTCTCCTCTTATCGGTGGTAGGTTGTGGTTACTTTTCCTTGGTGTGTTAAGCTTTTGTCGTATTTAGGATTGCTCCCCGCTTATTGCCTTGTTCTTCTCGGTGTATTTGAGTTGTTGGTTACGGGTGTTTGCAAGTGTGTGGATTTTGTCTGAGCTGTGAAGATTTGGAGGGATTAGTAGGGCCTTAAGTTTGTTTAGGGGAGTTTTTAGTCGTTCATTTTGCTCTATATTTGCCGACCTCAAGGAGAGGAGCACCCCTTAATCACACTTTGGTATCAAGTGTTCTGAGTTTAGATAGCTCATGTAGCATTGAGGCTGTCTGTGGATAACTGTCTGTTCTATTTACGAAGCAAAGAAATCATTCGGTGCGTTATAATTAATACTTTTAACATTTTTTGTATAATCTTATACAAATCTTATGATTATTTGTTGGTAGAAACAATCAAAATATCCAAATCCGAAATGCCCCTTCCTACACTCATTCGATACGAAGTAACGATGTTAAAATAGACAATTGTTTCAAGTACAACAAAAGAGTTTACAATACAAACAAACTAACAAAGAAACATAACAACACATAAGTCTTCACAAAACTGTCAACGATTCAAAATAGACAATTCTTAAAAAACCGTGGCAGAAGTCAATACCCGAACCAACTTTTTTTAAAAGGTGCGTTCTTGACTTCCTTAACCGCTACGTTTTCTCCTGCACAAGAATATTCTTGTTACTTACGGCACAAGAAACCCATTAGGTTAAAAGATTATAAATTCAAAAACCTGAAAAAACTATCCTCCTCCTCCTGCTCCACCGCCATTGTCACAAGCAACAGCTGCTTTAATCCTCTCGACGGTACATTTAATCAGACTATTAACCGTAGCTACGGAACCAAGTGAGAGTTTAGCTGTTGGAACAGAATCAACAAGAATCTGAAACGCTACAGTTAATAGCGAACCACCAGAAGAAACAACCACTTCTTGATTGTTTCCATCTTCTCCGACAGAACCGTCTGGTAAAATAGCGAAACCAGATGGTAATAACGCCACGTAATCAGGATCTCCTCCGCTTAGAACTACGTTCATTGCAACTATATCCACAGGTGCAAAAATTACGTATGATCCTGATGGGTCTGTGCAGCTTTCTTGGAGAATTAACATGTTGCTTTGGCTTGAGTTTCCGCTCTGTTTACATACAACAAAACATTCTTACATCTGAAAAAAAACATAACATGAAATAGTTCTACGTATATGGGTAACAGGTTCGGTTTTTCTAAATTTTAGGATTTGGTATCAGAGGTTGAGATTCCATTCGAATATTTTAAAATTTAAGATCGGGTTAGGTTTGGTATCTATTGGAGTCGGATTGCATTTGGTCCTACTCATATACGGAAAAAAATGAAAATACATCCAAAAAATTGCAATTATCAACAACAAAAAAGACTAAATATAAAAATCTAAAAATAAATTGTTGGATTCGATATATAGTAAGTTAAAAATAATCATTTGTAAGAAAAAAAAAGACTCAAAATAAATACCAAAATCCAAAAGTAACAAAATAATTGTATAAATATAATTATAATTTTTATAATTAGGTACATACTATAATATGAAAAATAATTAAATAACAAAAAAACATCATAAAAATTTAGGTTATATAAGTCTCAGTATAATTAAAAAAAAAAAGTATATAATATAGTTTGGGTTTTAAAGATACTAATTCAATTTTCGGTTCGATTTAGATTCGTTTTGTTTTTTTAGGTCTAGAGTTAGAGGTTGTATTCGGATATTTTAACAAATACTGATTCGGGTTTGGTTTTATTTTTTTGGCCGGGTTCGGCTTGGTTCTTCGGGTCTAGTATTTTGCTTAAGCCTAACATTAAAGTAGAGAAATATCGATCTTACATTAACTCGGAGCAAGGAGACACAATTCCCAGGTTCTTGTCCATTCGCAATATGAGCCATCTCCTGAACCATACCTCCATTCGACAAAATATCCCACTGTCCCAAACCAAAAAACACTCCAAATCAGCAAAAATTATAAACCGAAAAATCCGAAAAACCGGAATAGTCTAATCCGTTGAACCTCTTTTCTCGAATTTTCGTCGCGGAGGAAATCAAAAACACGTTTTGGAGCAACAGGGATCCAAAACGAAGTAGCTGCACTTAAAACAATACCCGGAGGACGTCCTGGATCATCCATACTCTTCCGGGTCATAACCCGAACATCATCGGATCCTGTTGTCGACATTGTTGTCCAAGCGTGTGCAGTCGACGCGCCTACTCCACTGCAGAAACTCATCACCATTCTCTCAGCTAACTTCAACATACTCTTCCTTCCTTCAGGACTCGTTATCACTTTTATTATAATTAAGGACTTAATTAGTAAAATTCAAAAATTCAATTTCAACCCCGGTATTTTAAAATTATCAAATCAGTCCATATACCGGAAAGATCTCCCGGAATGTTACTAGCCATAGAGCTAGCGAGCCGTTCGCATTGGCGTTGGAGTATAGACACCCAACGTTTTGCGCCGAAAGCTAAACCGGATTGAACCAATGGTCTATACATGTTGTGAACCAATCTATCATCTACCTCCATATGCTCTACCCATGTAACCTTCAACAAAAGAAATAATCATTTCATAAAATTTAAAATTTCTACCCTTAACTTCATAAATACACAATTTAGACCCTTTACTTTACCTTAGAGTAACCATTAGGCAATTCTTGAATCAGACAACCTGAAGGTCTTCTTCTAGTTCTTAAGATTGAAGTACTAGGTCTAAGGCTGTCGAAAGAGACATCAACTACAGCCCAAGAACCATCACTATGCTGTTTGCAGTATCTCACAAAGCAGTTCTCACGTGTTGGAACTAGTGGTGATGGAACTTGAAACTCAGCATTCATCTTCAACAAAACCACATTCAAAAATTGGCATTTAGGATAAAGTTTTCTTGAGAAGCAAGTGATTAAACCAATATAACATACCACTTGTAAAGCACCATTGTAGTTCCCAGCAACTCCAGTTGAAAGAACTTCAAGTGTCAAGGCTCTTGACACGATCCCAGAGAACACACTGGACCATTGATTCTTAAACCCACATCAAAAGATTCAAACTTTAGTTAGTTACTTCAAGAACAAGAAAAGTAACTTCAAGAACAAGTTAATGTAATTACCACATCCATGAGGATCTCAACGAGATTGATATGATTCATTATAACAACAGCAGATTCTCTAGATGCTTCTGATCTCAATCCTAATGGCTTTGGTCCGATTCCTCGCGGAAACTTTCTGAAATACTCTTCTTCATTGAGAATCTCTGTTGAATTATCAGTTGAAACCCACAAAGGATCTCCGGATTGAGCCATTCTCACTAGCTCCTCCATAGCTGCAACAGCTAGCTCGACGATTATAGGCTTATCGGTCTCAGAAGGGTTCGAAACCGACCTCAAAATGTCCCCTGTTCCATACATTTCTCCTACAAAGTCAGTTTGGTTCCCAAAGTTTCCAGCTTCAAGATCAAGTGAACGAGAAGGCGCGTGGATCGCCAATGGAGCAAAAGACGATCCTACTGGCTTCCCGACATATTTCGCAGCAATGGCAGAGATCCTATCAATCTGTAGATGCATCAAAAAGTAGTAACAGATTCAGAATTCAGTTACAAACTATGTAATATAGACAAATGTATGTGTGAATACCTCTTCGCGTAGTCGAGCATTTTCGATCCTTAGATGTTGTTCATCGAATGACATTTCTCCAATAGCTACTGGACCGTTACAGTTAGGACAAGTAGCATTGCTTAGAGCTTCTTTGTATCTACTGTTCTCTGCCCTGAGCTTGTCATTGTCTGACTTTAGAATCTGGTTCTCATGCCTCTCACTTTGTGCCTATACTTATTACATACAAATATTGTAAGAAATCTATGATTAATAAGATTCTTTTTAAGTAGTATATTATATAGCTGCTCAAATTTTTGTGTTTATATCATATATTTTTTGTGGATATAGTTTTGGACTTGATTATTTTGTAACTATATATTACATAGTCATAAAACAATTATGGCTAATTTGTGTTTATGTGCCTTTAAGAAGAGTATATCATATTGATGATAATCGTTAATGGTTACATACCTTCATTTGTGTTCGTTTGTTTTGAAACCAAAACTTGACTTGAAGAGGCTCTAAGTTAAGATCACGACTCAACTCTTTTCTTTGCTTATCATCTGGATGAGGACACTCCTTAAAGAACCTATCAAAACCAAAAAAAACTCAAAATATTATCTATCAATTGTGATATGAGCTATGAGTTTTTGAATGTTTTTTTTTTCTTACGATTCAAGTTCTTGAATCTGACGTTGTGTGTGACGATGGTAACGCTTCTTCTTATTAGGACGTTGATTAGGATCTTGAAGCTCTTCACAAGGATTCTCAGTAGTAACTTCAGCACCTGACTTAGTCTCGAAATCATCTTCACCGTTCATTCCCAAATCGTTATCAGAAGTACTCTTTGGTGTCATATCAAACATATGATGATGACTCTCAAACATGTTTGGATGATACATTTTGATGGATGGCTTTGGTTTCTTTCAAATCTTGAAGGGTTGTGATCAAAATATATTCTTGATTTGATTTTCTTCTTCAAGTATATCTTCCACTGCCCAAAAAAATAATAATAAAATCACAAATCAAATTAGTTAAAAGATTATATATGAAACGCATGTATATGTATATAGAATGAAGAAGAAGAAGATCACTATAGAAATGGAAGAAAATAATTATACTTAGGGAAAGTTATTGTATTTGTTATGGGACTATATATATTTACCTTTTGTTAATAATTTTATCATCTTTCACAAGTAACCGTTTTAAAAATAAAAAAGTAGGTTATATATATGCATGTAATTTATAGATCAGTTCATCAATTAATCTAAGGAAAAAAAGATGATTAAATACTTATGCTCTTACTTTATAACTTAACATGTAAACAAATAATACTATGAGAAGTATAAATAAGATGGAACACTTAGATAAGTATGGATATAGATCTAAAAACTTATGAAGGCATATTATACACATATAAGTACACATGTATATATATATAAAATGTGATCATTACATTATAATATAACATATATAACCTATAATTATGACTTAATATATTACAAATAATGTGATGAAAACATGAGGAAAATAGGGTAATATATAAATCCACAATCATATTGTATAAGAAAATTCGAGAGAACAATAAATCGTTTTCTTCAAAGTTCTTTTTTTTTTTAGTAAGCGTATTTCTTTAAAAACAAAGTATACATTAAAATTGGTAGCCACACAAATAATAAATGAGATAAGCAATAAACAAATTAAAGATGAGATTAGAAATGAGATTTAGATAGTTTTTATGCAAACTTAAGATAGATCCATGGATAATATGTATATATACACTTAAGTGTGAGTGCATATAAACAAACAAAATGAAAATCAATCTCGATAGTCACAAAAATACTTCTCAAAACATCAGATCTATCATCATCAGAGAGATCTAACGGTGGACAAAGACAGAAGAGAAAGAGAGAAAGAGAGTTTATGAACTTTAAGAAACCCTAATTTAGGGTAAGCTCAAAATTAATAAAATGAAGAACACTTATAATTTTAAATACTTACTAAATTCGATCTGAAACTATGAGTAGAAAGTTTTGAAACCCAAAAAACAGATCTCTTTTTGCAGTTTTCTTTTTCTTTTTCCCCTTTGTTGGTTGAATTTTTGGGTTCGAGTTTAATGCTCTCTAGTAAGAGAAGAGAGAGACCACAAAAAATTTACAATTTTCTTATCTCTCTGTATTGAATTATTAAAGAATCCAAATTGACTTTGGTCTTTGTGCAATACAAAAACGTACCCGTTTCAAGTCAAAATAATACTAAAGCTAAGTTTTTAATTAATTGAAAAAATGTTGATAGATATATAGATATAGGGTTTGATTAATTAAAATAATATATAGAGTTATTTAAAGCGTTGACAATAAGTCAATGTCTTTTTTTTTGGTGACACAACCACCAAGTAGATTTAGTCAAAACTTTTCTTGAACTCCTAACTCCAAAAACAAAAGTTTTTTTTTTAACAAATAACTCCAAAAAGGCTTTTTATATGAGATAAGTCTCAAGATACAAAACATTATTAAACTAATCCTAATTAAAATAATCTTATGAATCGAGATCTTGAAATTAAAACAAACAAAAAAAATCTATAGATAAAAAAAATTGGAAGATCTAAAGACTTGTCAAACAACAACATGCAACACATACACATGGATCTGATCTATAAACCTAACTCAAGATACGTACACAAAAATGCAAATGCAAACATAAATGGGTATAGAGAGAAAGAGAAAGAGAGAGAGAGAGAGAGATCTATACTCTTTTATTGATAATAGAGATCTTACTTTTGGAGACACAATGAAACCCTAATTTCACAATGATCTCTGGTTTATGCCTCTTTTTTCCTTAACAGAAGATCAAGGACTATATAAAGCAAACCAGGTCGGTTATTGGAGAATAAGGATTTTATAGGATAATCTCAAAGAGAGGAGAGATAGCTAGGTATAAAGAAACAATGGAGGTTTGTTGAAGAAGAGGGAAGGAGAAGAAGAAGAGGACAATAGAGAGAAAGGAAAGGGAACATGTGGGCTTTGCAATAAATAAAAAAGAGTTATTGATGAGCGCATAGAGAGGGTGCAATGCATTTATGAATATCTAAAGCTCCATTAATGCTTTAGTAAGAGAAACTTACTCATCCTCAATAGATAACCTAAGAGAAATAGAGAGAGATTCAATTCATATAAGTAAAACAGTAAATCATTGTTTTTTTTCTTTCTCCTTACATATAGTTATGTCAATGGCTTCCACATAGCATTATAAATAATGTGTATAAGTATCTATTACCGGTTGATTCATACCTCATCTATATCATAAAAACGCATTACTTTTTTTGTTACTATGTAAATCTATTAAAAGAAACAATAGTGTTGATCAGTACAAATATCGATTTTTAGATGGTTTGATGTCAAAAAAAAAAAAAAAAACTAAAAACGAAGGAAATCAGTCTAGTTTAATTATTTTCCACAAATTCAAATTAAAGCAATAAAACGATAAATTTTGGTTTAATTCACTGGTTAGAAAGAGAAATATCTGTAGGAATCGATGTCTTACTCTATGACATTTTTTTCAGGAAAAAAGAGGTGAACTCTACCGATTTTCAAGATCGGAGCCATCAGAATGAAATTTTGACTATTAAAGATCGTAAAACCTCAATCTAAAAAAGAATCAAATTTAAAATATTCCGTGAAAATCTGTAATTGTAGTAATATTTCAGAATTTTTTTTAGTTAACATCTTCTATATTTTTTGCTCGCCGCTATTAGGGGAATCGCTTTTTGCTTTCTTTTTCTAACCATAAATCAAAATGATAAAACTAAAATAATTAAAAATCTCTTCACAAGAGGTTAAAATTTAAAAACCACGATCTTAAAGCTGAAAGGAAACCAAACCTAACTTAGTTTAACAATGCTTTAGTTATTTGTCATTATGTGGTTTTATATGTTTTAAACATACAAATTGTCTTATTTATAAATCAATAAAGTACTACGACTCTATAACATGCGTGCGTGTGTGTTTTATGTATGTGTTTAAATGTATGTATGCATATACATAAATGATTTCTATTGTTGCTAATTAAGCTTATGATATTAATTATAGGTTTTTTGTGTATTAATGGATCGACTATATAAATTCTTATATATGATCAATATTACAATATTGACTCATTGACGAAGACAATGAGACAATCTACAATGGTTTACTTATTCAACACCCTACTTTTTAATCTACATCATCTTCTCTTTCTTCCACATCATTATTCAATACCCATCTTATTTTTATGTTCTACAATGGTTTGGGTAAAACATTGAACACCCTACCCCACATTTATATTAAAATATGTTATTTTGTTTAATTCTTTTTGGCAAGAACTATTTTAATT
>CM071717.1:13948641-13958683 GCA_036630335.1 Physaria fendleri
CCCTGTAATTTAAATCAAACCAAACAGCTGAAACCGAAAGATTATGTGTTAAGATGAATTAAACCGTTCTGCTATAGCAATATGTTTAAGCTATCACAACCAATGTTTTTTGGCCTAAACCGCCTTCACAAACTTCAAATGAAAAAGGGTATTAAATGGAGGTATTCTGAGCAGCTTTGGCGAATCCAATTCGTGCTTTCCCGTAATCAAACACAGTGTGATATGGTCCCATAAAGATATCACCCAAGATCCTGCATTTTTTGCATGGTTCCCAAAATCTTGAGTTAATCCATTTTGAGTTAATAGTTTAGTAGATTGGATGAAATGATAGTTACCAGAGAGGTCCATCAGGCGGAGGGATATCCATGGCAGTGAAACCGCTGGTGCACTTAGCATCAGCTCCATCTCCAATCTTGAATATATACTGATCCATAGGAAAAAAAAAAAAAATATGAAGACTTTTAGTTTTTTGAATATATACTGATCCATAGGAAAAAAAAAAAAAATATGAAGACTTTTAGTTTTGTCTCCTGATAATGTTCTGCCACCAACTGTGAATATAAGCTGAAGTTAAAGGAAGACTAGATGAAGGTATTAACCTCTTGAGGAGAGAGATCAAAGATTCTGCCACCAATTGTGAATGAGACTATTGGCATCGATGAAATCTTCCCACAGTCCACTGCTGAAGTCTGGCTAAGGCTTGGTATATGACCACAGAGCTAAAAAATAATAATTACATAGATTAGTGTCTTAACATGTTTATGTCCGAAATAAGGCTTCAAGACACTCAAAACTCACCTCAGCAGCATAAGAGAGTATTCGTTCTTGTGTTTGATTCTGAGCCAATTCACTCTCCATCCACACAGCTGTCTTTTCGCAGGCACTGCACATCGCTTGGTTTAGAATACCTGATGTTTCATCTTTTCTACATCCGACTGATTCCCCATACTGCAGAAAAACATGAAGCAGCTTTAAGGTTCATGTCTGATATTTCAGGTTTTCTGTCTGGATTACTGACCTTAGACTCTGTGTATCATGAAAACCGCAGAGTCCTATCTGTAAGCATACCTTCTTTGGATCCTCCTGTAACTCTCAGATCGTGTAAAAATCAAGATTGTATTGCTCATAAATAGATAANATATTGACCCACTACAGTTTTGCATTCAAGGCTTATGAACCCTTCTGCTCCAATCGCTTGATTGATCATCGAGATGATTGTCTAAACAGAAGCAAATAGAATTATTCAGCATGTTTTAGGTACCGAGTAGTACACAGTTTTCAGCTAAATCTTACTAACCGATGGACCAGTGAGGAGAGAAGTTCCAGAATCAGCAATGGCAGAACAACCTCTAGGACAATATCCTGAATCACATTAAAGATTCAGATGTCAAAAAAGACTCATTGATGATGAAACTGAAACATATCAAAAGCTTGCTTGCTTACCTGTTGGTTTGCCAGAAATAAGGAGATCACCCATGTCAAATTGCCAGTAACCTCTACGTGTGACAGGAACATAAGTATGCTCTCCTATAAAATGCTTTGGATCAACTCCTCCAAAAACTATTTCTCCACCTACTACTGGATCTTGCAGGTTTCGGTTTAGCCAGAATGAAAAAACCGGGTCCTTAACCAGACCTCTTTCAACCATGTTATACCTATATATTGAAAAAACCGGGTCCTTAACCAGACCTCTTTCAACCATGTTATACCTATATAAATCCCTCATTCAAGATTCAGATGACAAGTAAATAAAGAAAAGTGGTTTTCATACCAAACAGGAGTTGAATTTCCGGTAGAAATCTCTCTGAAACCTAAACCGAGGATACCGTCAAACTTTGCAAGCAAGAATGTTAGACCTGGCTCACTAGTAGCCTCTATGAATTCCTGTGGTTAAACACAATATATATATATTAGTCAAAATTTTTGTGGCATCTAAGGTGTGATGAAATCGGGTTTACCTGGTCCTTAACAACAAGGTTACCGACTCTAACATCATCATTGCTAAAATAACCAGAAATAGAACCTGTCCCATAATGGATTTCAGCACGTTTTCCTGTCATCATCATTGCTAAAATAACCAGAAATAGAACCTGTCCCATAATGGATTTCAGCACGTTTTCCTGTGATCATAATTAAAACATGAAACTATAACCTCATGAGAAAAAAAAAAGACATGAAATACATCCCTTTCTTGAATATCAAGAAATATCAAATTAGTGAAGCTTGAAAATCTAATAACAAGATGAACAGAAAGAACAAACCATTCTTTCTGTATGTTGATGATTTGCTAGCCTTGTACTTGGTGTGAAAGTAACAAGCAAGCTGAAATCAAAAATAAAAAAGCATTAAAACATTAGCATTTTTCACAATACATGATCCATGATCAAATTAACCATTAATGCATACGGAAAAATAACAATTAGAAGAAGGTATCCAGAGATCGGAGCTTCCAGTATCAAAGACCACAGTGAACTTCTGAGGTGGAGTTCCAATGGTAGAAGAAGGTATCCAGAGATCGGAGCTTCCAGTATCAAAGACCACAGTGAACTTCTGAGGTGGAGTTCCAATGGTAATGCTACCAAAGTATTGAGCATTCAAATAGTTTTTTAGAGGTACAATCTCCGCATTTGCATCTTCTATGTGAAAATGGTTTTTGAAAGACAAAGATCCTCGGATTTTCGAAACTAGCTGAGAAGCTAGACTGTTGGCTCGGTCTAGTTTCCTCTTCTTCAATCCAACTCTAATCATTCCATCACCGTTATGCTCACATTTGGCAGTGGATATAAAGATTAAACAAGAAAGCAAGAACACTAGCAACAAGCAGTATGGAAACCTAGCTCCCATTTTCTTTTACCTGTTATTAAATAAAAATTCTCATATCAATCAATGTAAGAGACCAATCCACATAATAATCTAGTTGTTACTGTTCTAGAAATGAAATATATATATATGCAATGCAACATTAAAATTTCTTCCTAATCCAGGGATTAAACATACTTATATCAAAGATTCAAGATTTACAAAAGAAAATAGTTATTTGAAAGAGCTTTTTATATATCTAGCATAATCTTTAATTATAAACAGTCATACAAAAAAATTTAACAAAAGAAAAAAAAAAAACATGTAAAAAAATAAAACAGATTTGCATTAGGTTTAGTGATGTAGGAATCCTTATCAAACAACTATAATAAATAAACTTTCAGTCTTATGTTACTTCTTTCAAAGGTTAAGGAAGACTAGGTGAAGCTAGAGAATGTAATACTGATGATAATTAATTAAGGTATCCCTAAACCCTAAAATTTTAAAGCCAATGAGAAAATGGAAATATGAAAAAATGTGATTAGTTCAAAGGGCAGAACCCTAAAATTTTAAAGCCAATGAGAAAATGGAAATATGAAAAAATGTGATTAGTTCAAAGGGCAGAATCAAACAAACTCAGATTCTATCACTGAGGAAAAGAAAAGGCCAAGTAGAAAACATAAGAATCACCAATTCTTCTAGCTTTCATGCTATGGAACTAAAACATAATAGTGAATATTAAAAAAAAAAAGAAGAAGAAAACTCACAGAGAAAATGTGAGTAGAGATCTTAAAGCCTTATTAAGTTGACAAGAAGAAGAAAGATGGTGCATGGGTTTACAAATATGTACATAAATGACTTTATTAATACAAAATACGTTATATAAACATATTAAAAAAAAAAAGAAGAAGAAAACTCACAGAGAAAATGTGAGTAGAGATCTTAAAGCCTTATTAAGTTGACAAGAAGAAGAAAGATGGTGCATGGGTTTACAAATATGTACATAAATGACTTTATTAATACAAAATACGTTATATAAACATATTAAAGTTCCTTCTTTTTTTTTTTGGTTTTTAATGATCAAGATATCGATTTAACGAATTTTAGTTTCGCTTTCAAAATGGAAAATTTGAAGTATACGAAGGACCTAAAATGAAAGATTTTAAATGTGAAATAGGAATTATAAGCATGCAAGAGTCACGTTTATGGAACCTTGCATCATAGTATGCGTGCGTTCGGACAGTTCAGATAAAAAGTTCAAACTTTTACTTTGACTGTCGAGTCTTGGGCACCTTGATCCTAATTGTTCTCTTCAATTATGTAAAAAGTTATTAAGAAATTTACATAAACTCTTGGATAATAAAGGTAAACAATGAGTATTTTAGTTTTTTTTTTTTAAATCAATTTTGTAAAGAACATAGTTATGATATCTTTTATACTAGTATGAAATCAATTTTGTAAAGAACATAGTTATGATATCTTTTATACTAGTATGTTTTCCATACTAACTAAGCATCATCATTGCTAAAATAACCAGAAATAGAACCTGTCCCATAATGGATTTCAGCACGTTTTCCTGTAATCATAATTAAAACATGAAACTATAACCTCATGAGAAAAAAAAAAAGACATGAAATACATCCCTTTCTTGAATATCAAGAAATATCAAATTAGTGAAGCTTGAAAATCTAATAACAAGATGAACAGAAAGAACAAACCATTCTTTCTGTATGTTGATGATTTGCTAGCCTTGTATTTGGAGTGAAAGTAACAAGCAAGCTGAAAAAGCATTAAAACATTAGCATTTTTCACAATACATGCTACATGATCAAATTAACCATTAATGCATACGGAAAAATAACAATTAGAAGAAGGTATCCAGAGATCGGAGCTTCCAGTATCAAAGACCACAGTGAACTTCTGAGGTGGAGTTCCAATGGCAATGCTACCAAAGTATTGAGCATTCAAATAGTTTTTTAGAGGAACAATCTCCGCATTTGCATCTTCTATGTGAAAATGGTTTTTGAAAGACAAAGATCCTCGGATTTTCGAAACTAGCTGAGAAGCTAGACTGTTGGCTCGGTCTAGTTTCCTCTTCTTCAATCCAACTCTAATCATTCCATCACCGTTTTGCTCACATTTGGCAGTGGACATAAAGATTAAGCAAGAAAGCAAGAACACTAGCAACAAGCAGTATGGAAACCTAGCTCCCATTTTCTTTTACCTGTTATTAAACAAAAATTCTCATATCAATCAATGTAAGAGACCAATCCACATAAAAATCTAGTTGTTACTGTTCTAGAAATGGAAAGTATATATATGCAACATTAAAATTTCTTTCTAATCCAGGGATTATACATACTTATATCAAAGATTCAAGATTTACAAAAGAAAATAATTAGTTGAAAGTGCTTTTTATATATATCTAGCATAATCTTTAGTTATAAACAGTCATACAAAAAATTAACAAAAAAAAAATAAAACAAAAAATTAACAAAAAAAAATAAAACATCTAAAAAATAAAACAGATTTGCATTAGGTTTAGTGATGTAGGAATCCTTATCAAACAACTATAATAAATAAACTTTCAGTCTTATGTTACTTCTTTCGAAAGTTAAGGAAGACTAGGTGAAGCTAGAGAATGTAATACTGATGATAATTAATTAAGATATCCCTAAAATTTTAAAGCCAATGAGAAAATGGAAATATGAAAAAATGTGATTAGTTCAAAGGGCAGAAAACATAATAGTGAATATTAAAAAAAAAAAGAAGAAGAAAACTCACAGAGAAAATGTGAGTTAGAGATCTTAAAGCCTTATTAAGTTGGCAAGAAGAAGAGAGATGGTTGCATGGGTTTACAAATATGTACATAAATGACTTTATTAATACAAAATACGTTATATAAACATATTTAACGAATTTTAGTTTCGCTTTCAAAATGGAAAATTTGAAGTATACGAAGGACCTAAAATGAAAGATGTTAAATGTGAAATAGGAATTATAAGCAAGAGTCACGTTTATGGAACCTTGCATCATAAATTATAGTATGCGTGCGTTCGGACAGATCAGATAAAAAGTGCAACTTTTACTTTGACTGTCGAGTCTTGGGCACCTTGATCCTAATTGTTCTCTTCAATTATGTAAAAAGTTATTAAGAAATTTACATAAACTCTTGGATAATAAAGGTAAACAATGAGTATTTAGTTTTTTTTTTAAAAAATCAATTTTGTAAAGAACATAGTTATGATATCTTTTATACTAGTATGTTTTCCATACTAACTAAGTACGAACCTGAGAACTTGGTGGCTTGTTTTTTGGTTATAAGAAAGTATGACTCAGTAAAATATTTAAGTTAACCTCGCGGTTAGAAGTTTTGAGTTAAACTCTCTTTGATACTTTTATTAACCTTTGTTAAAAAAACAAAAGTCTGACCCATTAGTTGAGGCAAAACAGATTGGTTCAATTCAATAATTGCATCATTACCGTTGGATTTGGATAAGTCTGTAAGGTCTAATGTAAGGGTTGATAATGGCGCATACGATAGTTGGACAGGATTGAGTCTCTTCTAAGATTCAAAATAAAAGTGTAAGGTCTAATGTAAGGGTTGATAATGGCGCATACGATAGTTGGACAGGATTGAGTCTCTTCTAAGATTCAAAATAAAAGAGCGGAAACCATTAATTTGCAAGAGAGATGACCAGAAGACAGAAAGTGGTAGTAGGACACTGTCTCTGTATTAGCATGTCAACGAGACTATTGCCAGATTCTCTCCACTCCTCTTCTCTTCCTTGTCTATGTGACTGTTTTTCTCAGCCTTTCCTCTCAATCCCTGACGCTACTCATTATTCTCTTTTTTGGAAAACAATCATTATTCCTATTCTCCTGTCCGAAGTTTGATTCATTGTTTCTTCAGCTGGAATGAGCAACCACAGTTTCTTGGGTGGGATTTAAGGAAATAAGTTTTTCAAATATTTAGTGAGCATGTTGAAATGTTGCAGTTTTGTTTGTTTCTGTTTCCTTGTCAAAGATCTTTCACGGAAATGGTTACTGAAGAGCTGAAGTTAAGAGAAGCACAAGCTCTAGAAGATGAATGGCGCGTACACAGGTTGTTTCCAGATGCTAAGAAAGCTGCATCTTAGGATCAGAAAGAGACTGATAAATGCAGCATGGGAATGGAGACTTGTGAACAAGCAAGGGAGAAAGCAGATGCGACTCTAGATGAACAGAGAAGATTGTCTTTACATGTGGGAGCTTCGATCTCTGCGAAGAGGTTGGAAAGACCAAACTGATTGATGCCTCTGATGTCCAGTAAGAATGTTTGCTTTGCCTTAATAATTTGTTTTTACAATATAAAGGAAACGCTCAATGGAAAATTTGTTCATTTTACAAATTATACAAGTGTATTTTTTTATACCTTACTTTTTTGTGACCTTTACATTTGTCCCCACTACGATAACATTGAGGATCTTCCCTGGTACATAGATCCTCTTCTTGATCGATTGTCCATCTAGATATTTCCTGAGTTTCTCATCCTTGGAAGCAAGAACAAAAGCTTCATCTTCAGGACATCCTTCTTCAACCTCTATGGTGCCTCTTGTCTTTCCTTTCACGGAAATGGTTACTGAAGAGCTGAAGTTAAGAGAAGCACAAGCTCTAGAAGATGAATGGCGTGTAGACAGGTTGTTGTCAGATGCTAAGAAAGCTGCATCTCAGTATCAGAAAGAGACTGATAAATGCAGCATGGGAATGGAGACTTGTGAACAAGCAAGGGAGAAAGCAGATGCGACTCTAGATGAACAGAGAAGATTGTCTTTACATGTGGGAGCTCGATCTCTGCAAAGAGGTTGGCAAGACCAAACTGATTGATGCCTCTGCTGTCCAGTAAGAATGTCTGCTTTGCCTTAATAATTTGTTTTTACAATATAAAGGAAACGCTCAATGGAAAATTTGTTCATTTTACAAATTATGCAAGCGTATTTTTTTATACCTTACTTTTTTGTGACCTTTACATTTGTCCCGACTACGATAACATTGAGGATCTTCCCTGGTACATAGATCCTCTTCTTGATCGATTGTCCATCTAGATATTTCCTGAGTTTCTCATCCTTTGAAGCAAGAACAAAAGCTTCATCTTCAGGACATCCTTCTTCAACCTCTATGGTGCCTCTTGTCTTTCGAAGCAAGAACAAAAGCTTCATCTTCAGGACATCCTTCTTCAACCTCTATGGTGCCTCTTGTCTTTCCGTTTATCTGAACTGGAAGAACAATAGTTGTGTCCTTTATGTAATCTGGGTTTGCCTGCATAAAGACCAAAACAGTCAATTCCATAAGAAACTTTCTTCTGTTGTGCTTCTTAGATGTTCAGTTTACTGGCCGTGTACCTTAGGGAAGCTTTCATAGGCCAGAGAGTTTACATGGCCTAACCGTGACCAAAGTTCTTCAGCCATGTGAGGAGCGTAAGGTGAAAGCAAAAGAATGAAAGGCTCAATGATTCCTCTAGGTTGATTGTTCCACTGTTAACACAAGAAGAAACAAGAGTAAAGATCAGTACGCAGAAGCAAAAAGATGAATACATGTATAAGAATCTAAGGTTAACCTTATATGCAGCGTTAACAAACTCCATCATCCCTGAAATTCCTGTGTTGAATCTTGTATTCTCGATTTCCTCTGTCACCTGCACTTTAACACATTGAGCTTCAGTAAGATGTAATGAAACTGCAAAGGGATCATATCGGGGGATGAGATGACCTTAGCTATGCATCTATGGAGAGAACGGAGTTGTTCCAACGTCGGTTCTATCGGGGGATGAGATGACCTTAGCTATGCATCTATGGAGAGAACGGAGTTGTTCCAACGTCGGTTCGTCATCAGTCACTAAGGCTCCATCTTTGAAAGAACCGTCAGATTGAGGCAAGCCGATAATTAGTCGCCATGTTCTTGCCAAGAAACGATGTACACCTTCGATTCCACTTGTGTTCCAAGTTTTTGAGTCCCTAGAGAAGGAAATGCAGCAATATAAACACACAAAAAAGCATTAGAACTCAAAAAAAAAATTTGGAAAAGAAGTTTACCTAAATGGTCCCATGAACATCTCATACAAGCGTAGAGAATCTGCACCATACTCTAACACAACATCATCAGGATTTACAACATTTCCTCTACTTTTACTCATTTTATAAGCACGTGGAGTCAGACGAATGCTAGGATCCTCCTTGAGAACAAAATGATCCCCCAACTTAATAACCTATACCATCAAAGATCATAAGTTTAAAAGACAAGAAGAGCCGTTCAGTTTAAGGGAATGAGAGAAAAGTTGCGTACTTTTTCTTCCGGTATAGCCACTTGTTGATATTCACTTAAGCGTTCTTCAGCATCTGCAGATGCATAATTTCCTTCTTGGTCCTTCCAAGCTGTATACTGGACCTACAGCATTAAACTATTAAGAAAAGAAAAAGTCGAAGCAATTTGTAAATTGAAGAAGGCAGGGGACNNTCTCACTTTTCTTTTTCCTTATCAACTAATGCTTCAGAGTTTTTCGGATCCATGAATCTCAAATAGTACCTGAAGACAGAGAGTCTTATCATGAATCATCATTAGAGAGGGTAATTTTGTTTAGTTTCTCAGTAAAACAAAATGGACATCCTTCGACAACAAGGTTTTAGATAGACTAATTTCAGCCTGTCTATCCTAGAAATATCACCTATAGAGAGCATCAAGGATTCTCAATTGGGAGATACATTTTAAGTAACACAGAGATTATATACAAGAATCAAGATGGTGAAGGACAGTGGTGGTTCCCCTGTTCCAGTGGGTGTAAAATCATTCAACTCAGGCAGTGTGAGTGGCAATTCAGATTCTGAAACAGCAATTGTTTCACCAGATTCATCTAAAATTATAATCGGGATAGGTTCACCCCAGTAACGCTGCCGTGCAAATAGCCAATCCCTCAACTTGTAATTTACCTGCCAAAAACCTTTGAGTAAGAAACAATAACAAAAGTTTTTACACAGTTTAAAAGATAAAAACATGAAAAAGAACCTTTTTCTTTCCATTTCCGGTGCTCTCAGCCCATTCAATCACTTTTAAAGAAGCTTCTTTGCTAGATAGTTGATTTATGTCAAGTCCTGTTTCTAAACTTGATGAATTTTCAATTATGCCAAATCCGGGATAAACCTGCTCAGCATCATCACTTGGATTTGCTTCATTTTTCACAACCCACTTGATTGGGATGTTATACTTCAAC
>CM071717.1:13958823-13989871 GCA_036630335.1 Physaria fendleri
TTATAGCCACTCTTCCAATCATTACTATAATGATAAGAGGTTACATATTTTATGACCTAATTAAACTTAGCCTATTTAATTCTATGATTTAGTTACAATACGTTTTTTTTTTTTTGTCGTCAAAGCCCGACGACCAAAACATTACCTATTGGGCTCGCAAACAATTATTTATACGCGAAGCCCAATCCAATAGATCGTAAGCCCACAATATTAACGAAACCCTAAGTATGCAAAAGTCCTTTTTGCAGCGACTGTATCGAAACTGTGACGGGACAATCCCTGACTAGAGCTTTCAGTCGTAACTTTGACCAGCTAAGCCACTTGACGAGTAGTCCGGTCGGAGGAATAGCAAAGAGTTCCACATCCAAAGACGGATAACCAAGACCCGACCATCGGAAAGTAAAACTACATGACACAAAGACCTAAAACTAGAGTAAACCGGACATATCATCGACTACAGACTACAATAGCTTCCATCTTGTCACAGGAAGAGCTTTAATCGGTCGCTTGTTACGGCTCCACGCCGCTCGACTAGCCTCCCTCCGAGCAAAGGTTCCAGCTACAAATCAGCTTCTCGCAGCTCGCGTGCTTGCCGGCGATTATCGGTGTGAACAAACTAAACCGAGAAGGATGGTACATGTACTCGACGATGCTAGGGTCCCTAGACGCCTTCATACCGTCATGCCCATCTAAGCCGACAAAACCCCTTTAGTGGATAATACGGTGTTCTTTCGAAGCCTACGAGGTCGCGGCTCTAATCGGTAGATCTGAGTTGATGGAGTGAAACCGCGCCCTCTCCAGACGTTGCAAAAGGATCGAGACCATTTCCCGAACCCGGAAACCTAGATCCCTTCAAAGAGACCGACAAACCGAGAATCTAAAGACTATGAGACACCACTCGAGTAAAAAGAACGAAAGTCACTTTATGTACATGCAAAAAGACCGCCCCACTGTTATGACCGAGGAAGTTCTCTCGCGGCCAGCGAAAAACCACATCTAACTTCGACAAAGTACTAAAAAGAAGCGAGAGAAAAGAGAAAATGAATTTTTGATTACAACATGCATTTCCCTGCAAAAAAAAAAAAAACATATTTGTCCATTTTTTTTATATTCGTCTTCATAAACAATTTAATGCATGATTGGAAAAGCGGTATGGAGTGTCAGCTGACAACAGCGGAAGCGTTAGCGTGGAGCGTTAGTAGAGAGCGTTAGCGTGGAGCGTTAGTAGAGAGCGTTAGCAGAGAGCATTTTTATTTCTAATTTATTTCATAATTTTGTTTATATATTTTTATAGTACTTCTGATTTGAATATTACTAATTTCGATTCAGATAATTTTTAAAAAAAGTATAAAATTTATTTTATGAATTTATAAATTTATATATAGTTTAAAATTATTAAATAAATTGTGAATATTTCTAGAAAAAAAATAAATGAATTTACGGCATTAATTTTATGATTAATATATTCATTTTTTATAACATATATTTTCTTAGTTATTATAGATATTATTATTACTTGATAATAATGATGGAGAAAAAACGAGCAATCCAAACAAAAACAGCATCCAAAATCAAAACAGATACATTTATCATATTTTTATAAATATTTTTAATGAAATACTGTTTTTGTTTTACTTGGTTAAAAAAAAATGAAAGAAAAAAAATTATTAAAAATAAAAAAGAAGACAGGAGTAAACTCTCCAAAATGGAAAGGTGTGACTAGGCCTGGGACTTTGACCCGCAGCCCGCGGGCTATGCGGGCTTTGACCCGCCGCGGGGCGGGTGCGTTTCTAATTTATTTCATAATTTTGTTTATATATTTTTATAGTATTTCTGATTCGAATATTACTAATTCCGATTCAGATAATTTTTTTTTTAAAGTATAAAATTTATTTTATGAATTTATAAATTTATAGATAGTTTAAAAATTTTATGAATTTATAAATTTATAGATAGTTTAAAATTATAAAAGAAATTGTGAATATTTCTAAAAAAAAAGAATAAATGAATTATCGGTATTAATTTTATGATTAATATATTCGTTTTTTTTAACATATATTTTTTAGTTATTATAGATATTATTATTACTTGATAATAATGATGGAGAAGATATTATTATTACTTGATAATAATGATGGAGAAAAAATGAGCTATCCAAACAAAAACATCATCCAAAATCAAAACAGATACATTTATCATATTTATCCAAACAAAAACATCATCCAAAATCAAAACAGATACATTTATCATATTTTTATACATATTTTTAATGAAATACTGTTTTTGTTTTACTTGGTTAAACAAAAAATGAAAGAAAAAAGAAGTTATTAAAAAAGGAAAAAAAAAAGACAGGAGTAAACTCTCCAAAATGGAGAGGTGTGACGTAGTGGTGCAAGAGTGGATAAAAGGCAGTTATGGAATAAAATTCACACGTGTGAGTTTTAGAAAAATTATCTTGATGGGCGTGACGTTTACAATTCACACGTGTGAGTTTTAGAAAAATTATCTTGATGGGCGTGACGTTTACAATTCTATGACGCACCTACTCCTAAACTTTTCTCCAATCAAGCTTTAAGTAAATAGGCATCAACAAGATACCCCAAATCCGATTCGAACCTGACCCAAAAAAACTCTATCTGAATCGATATTTATAGATATCCGAATGAGTATGTTTTTCGTAAACTCGAATAACCGAATCCGAACCCGAATCGAACTGAAAACCCCAAGGGTATCCGGAAATACCCGAATAAAAGTATATTTCGTGTTTTCGGATTTTTGCGTTTCGAATTATTTCAGGTTTTTTGAGTTTTCGGGTTATTTTCGGGATATTTAAAAATATCCAAACCCGACTTGAACCCAAAAAATCCAAACCAAACTCGATCCATTTGAAAAGAAAAAATTTCCTAATTTTATTTGGTTTTCTGTTTTTTTTTTTGGTTTCATTTTGCTAAGAAGAAAAAAATGAAGACAAAAAGAAAAGCTTATACACAAAGATTCTTATGAATTTCATGAAGTCCTTTTTTATTTTTAAATCTTCTAATGAGGATCTAAAATGATTCCTATTTACCCCACAGTGAATCGAATCTGTTACCTATTGAAAACATGTGAGGTGTCTTACCACTAAGTCACAATCCCTTAGACCACCTCCAACGGTGGTATTAAATGAGTCTCTTAAAAAAAATATTAATAAAAAACATATAAAGGAAGAGTGAGAGTGTTGATACTGATGTTATTTAACATCTTTAAAAATTCATCTTACAACTAAGTTCTACAATTGGCCGTTTATAAGTGGACAATATTTTTGATTAATATTTTGTTTTAATTAAATAATGAAATTTTATTAAAATATTATTTAATTTTAGATTTAGAAACTCTTTTTAGAGATTAAGCGTTGGAGGTGCTTTTAAAATGCATATTTAAGAACCGACTCTTAAAATTTATCATTTTTATTTCTTTTAATACAGAAATTCCTAAGAGACTATGATGGAGATGCTCTAATGATTTAAGTAAGAACATCTCTTATATTTCAAGATGAGAGTAAATAGCCAATTTCCACAAAAGCATAAATGTAGTCCAATCACGTGATTTTGCTCATCGACAAAGCTAATGCAGAAGAGAAATTAAATTTCTATTTTGCTTCACAAAAAAATAATAATTAAATTTCTGTTTTAAAATAGTTATCAAATGAAGATATAAGAATCCTAGTGATTTTTTTTTAGAGTGAGTGAGTTTTGTCTAATTTCTTTTTTTTTGTTAATAACGATTTTTTAAAATTTGTAGAGTTATTTTTCAGAGAGATTTCAATCTGCTGGATCTCTTTCACGACGATGAAGAATTTCCTTTGAAAGTCTTTAAATTAACTTTTTTGTGCACCTAACTCTGTCAGAGAAAAGTTGAATTGTGAAAACCGAGGTTTTTCGGTAGGTTATGTTTCCTTATAACTCATGACCTTGGACTTGATCAAACCATGCTCGGTTCACTTGAGCGCTACTTAGATCTAGGTTTTTTTACTTTATGCTCCTTACCTATAAATAGAGGTTCTATGTAACCATTCAATGTATCCCAAATCAGTTTTAAAACGAAATCAATAAAGTTTTAGTTTCTTTCTAAGTTTTTTTCTCTTATTATTCAATTTTAGTTTAGATTTTAGGATTTCTCATTAGGGTTTCTAACTAAAGAACCCCTAATGAGTGGATAGTTTCTCTATTGAAGATTAGGATTTTAGCATAAAGGAATCTACTTGGGGACTATGAGTCAATTGCAAATATGTTGCAAATAGGTTAGATGTTCAAGAAAATCTCAGTCTTCAGTTGTTAATAATGTTTATGATTTTTTAGCTAATTATCCTATGATTCTAGGTTAAACCATGTTTTCTAAAAGATCAATGGTTACCTGAGGATAACATTGATGGGCAACTCAACTTGATCGATGAAAGTGTTGTTTAATAAGGTTGTGAACCTATTAGGCCTGATCGAATTAATGCTCGTCGGGGTAGTGGTTAAGCATGTAGTAGTGTTCCTGGCGTAACCTTGAAAACCCCGGGGTATGACGGTTGCGACCACGACAATGACGTAATCAATATCCGTGTTTGAGTTTTATATAAAAATTTATTAGAATCTGCAACACCGATCAAGCGACGAAGAAACTTCAAGAACCATTGATCTTCGTTGACTATCAGCTCCATCAACCTCTCGGATTCGCCTGGAAGAGCACCTATCACCAGATAAAACAACCAAGACAGTGGGAAGAAAGACGAAACCTTTCATCACTGTCGGAACCATAGGGTTACAACTCGCCGAGGAAAAGAATTTGAGAATTAAAGGATACAACTCGCCACCGAAGACTAGCCAATCGACGGTGTTGGACCCAAACCAAAGCCAAATCGGCGGTTGATAGACAAACTACACCGATCGGAGACAAAAGGCGAAACACTGGAAAAAGGACGAAATAAAACCTAACCCCTTACGAACCATAGATCCGATAGATCGCAAGCCGGAGAAAAGACAATTGTACAAAAAAGAAAAAACAGAAAAGCTATTGTTATGCCATAGTGGCCAATGCGCGACGGTCGGAGGCTGTTGAAAATCGCTATTAGTTACTTCGAGATAAAATTTTTTTTTCTTCTCTAATTACATGGTCAAATTGTATTTAATTGATAATTATTATATAAAATTATTTTTACTAATATATTTTAGAATTAATTTAGCAAGTAAAGAACTAATTTTTCACATATCGGTTATCAAATAGTATATAGGAGATTTTTTAATGACCATGTAAGAAATATTAAAAAAAAAAACAAAAATTCTTTTTGGTATTTGTCGTCAACTTTATATATATTGAGATGAAAAATAATTAATAAGCCAAAGCCATAAGAAACTAACAAATCACCGTCTCTCTCTCGCGTTTTATTTGCCGACAACGATCGCCGGAGATTCCTCGAATCACCAGACTCTGATTGAGAGATCGATCTAGATACCATACTAGAAATGAATCCTGAATAGTAAGAACCTTCGCAGCTCTTTTCGCTTATTTTTTTTATGCATCTATATTTTTTTCAATGTTTACGGTGATGATTTGATTTTTGTACGATTCTGCTTTGTTACGTTTCGTGAAACGAATCTACTCTATTTTAATGTCTTTTGCAATTATATCATGTTGTCTTTCTCTCTATGGATCTTATATTTAGATCCAGTGGAAATTTTGATCGAGATCTGCAATTTCTTTTGCTTGGAATTCGTGGATGTGATACAAAACCTTCCTTTAGATCTCATTATCAGTATAGTATTCATCGATGTGTTGAAACTTGAAACTCTCTGATGTTTTTTTTTAATATAAAAACAAAAATTTGATAAGCTTCATACCCTGTGATGTCTCTTGCTATAGTGACTATCTCTTCAAGCTTTTGCTTATCGGTGATTCTGGTGTCGGTAAATCCTGCTTGCTTCTACGATTCGCTGTAAGTAATTTGCCATTTACTGTTTGTATTTTTTTCTTAGCTAAAAATAGTTTGTCTGTTGTCTTAGCATCTTCTGTACACACTCATGAAGATCACATTTTGTTGCTTCATACTGAATTGACTTTTTACCTTTGCTCCTCACTTGATATCTCTGTTTTTATGTGTACAGGACGATTCTTACCTGGACAGCTACATTAGCACCATTGGTGTTGACTTTGTAAGCATCTTCATTCCGTATCATCCGTCTAAAAATTATGAATAGAAACAAGTATTAATTTTAGTAATGATGTGATGCAGAAAATCCGCACAGTCGAACAAGATGGAAAGACCATCAAACTCCAGATTGTAAGTGTTCTTGTGCTGAATATGCTTTAAAATAATCAGTTAAAAGTTTTTGGAAAGAGCATATAATCACTCTCGTTTTGGTAATCCTTGTGTATGCAGTGGGACACTGCAGGTCAAGAACGTTTCAGGACAATCACTAGTAGCTACTACAGAGGAGCTCATGGTATCATTGTATGTATTCACTGTCACCAAACTAATCATCTTCTTGGTAATATATATATATATCCATCCTTTTGTTCTCCCTCATAAATGACTATGTTGGCAGGTCACTTATGATGTCACTGACCAAGAGAGTTTCAACAACGTCAAACAATGGTTGAATGAAATTGACCGTTACGCAAGCGAAAATGTGAACAAGCTACTCGTCGGGAACAAGAACGATCTCACTTCACAGAAAGTTGTATCCACCGAGACGGCTCAGGTAATATAATATCCAAGTGACCACTCTGTATCCATGGAGATCTTGCGTAAATGATTATAGTATTGTTGTGTCCTCTCCTCGTTGCACAGGCTTTTGCAGATGAACTAGGGATCCCATTCTTGGAAACAAGTGCTAAGAACGCAACCAATGTGGAAGAAGCTTTCATGGCTATGACTGCTGCAATTAAGACAAGGTTCGGACTACATTTTACTTGTGAACTTCTAAAACCTTTACTGCTTCCATACTTGACCGGTGGTTTTGTTGTTATTTGTTTTTGCAGAATGGCTAGCCAACCAGCTGGAGGTGCCAAGCCACCAACGGTCCAGATTCGTGGACAGCCAGTGAACCAGCAATCGGGCTGTTGTTCTTCTTGATTCGATTAGTCACTAACTCTATTTCGATCATCACTTACAGTATAATCATTTGTTTGCCATTGCATGTAAGAACACTCCAAGTTAACAACTCTTTGAAAACCCTTGCTTGTTTTGTTTTGATCCAATAGCTCTGCATGACTTGACTGATGTACTGCCAAGTTTGAAATCTACAACTTCTATATATATTAGAAGGATTTTTATGCACATAAAGCAAAACACTCCGTATAGACGATTCTATGTCATCTGTCTGAATCCAGGAGAACTGAACCGTAAGGAAGAATACGACATGATTAATAAAAAGGGAAATGAAAACCAAATTTGAGACCGAACATATCATAATGAAAAATTTCATAACTAAAAACACCCACGTACTGGTTTCACAGAAAAGAACTTCAGAAAGTGTAAATAATAAAACAAAGAACCATGACAAAAAAAAAAAAAAAAAAAAAAAAAAAAAAAAAAAAAAAAAAAAAAAAAAAAAAAAAAAAAAAAAAAAAAAAAAAAAAAAAAAAAAAAAAAAAAAACAAAGAACAAAATCTAAGCAAAGAGAAAAGAAAGAAAGAGGCTGAAGGAGCAGGACAGGCGGGGTCTTTACTTGCCACCCAACGACGGGAACTGAGCAGCATCTCCAATGGCCGGTGCAGCAGCAGCGCCTTCATTTCTTTGGTTTCCTCCACCCCCTCTCTGTCCACGACCACCGCGACCTCCTCTTCCACGGTATCCACTTCTCGGGTTGTAGCTCTCTCCATCAGCCGGCTTCAAGAACTCATTAATGCTCAACGACTACAAGATCAACCAACAAGTAATTGACTCAGAACAAAAAGTGACTTAACACAGACATTTCCATATGATGCAAATCCAAATTCATTTGAAGTCCAGATCTATTCGCTTCTTAAAACGAAACAGCTCAAGCAAGTCTTTTAACAAGTTTAATTGAAGTGATCTTGCAGTATTCAGGTGGGGTGAGAAAAGAAAGAATCTAGACCTTTTTGGCTTTCTCAGCAGCGTCTCTGCGCTTGTCCTTCTCAGATCCCTGAAACAATACAATTTTTTTTAAAAAATATTACTCCATCAGAGTAAGGAGAATAGAGAAACTGGACAATAAAAGATTTCTAACCAGCTTGATGAAGATTTCTTCATCAGTGTTCTTCTTGTTAGAGAGTTGTTGCATGGACTCAAACACTTTGGTGTCAACTTTCCTTTCCTCCACCTTTGTGGCTTGCAGAGCCTTCTTTTTCTCTTCCAGAATTTTCTCATACTCTTCCAGTGTCATCTCCTATTACAAAACCATCTCGGTTTTTAATAAAAGCAAAAACACTCTCCTTCAAACTTATCTCAGTTCATATGATGTTATTCTACCTTGTCTTCAGCTTCTTTCTGTGCTTGTTCTTCTGCAGATGTCTCTTTGTTTGTTTCATCCTCACCTCCTTGTTTCTCAGTAACAGGGCTCTTCTCAATTTCTGTGGTGAGTTCCTCAGTGGCTCTAATATAAGACAAACAATTGGTTTTTAGAAAACCTACTATAGTCCAAGGCATATGAAAAAATCAAGCTGAAGACCAAGATGCTTACGGAATAATATCATCTTCGGTAGTGCCCCAGTTTCCACGACCACCACCCTCACGTTTTAGATCATTCCTAGCAAACATCAAGTAAACAAAAATGAATCACAAACAGTTGAAATCAAACCAAATTAGTGGAGAGAACAAAAAGAAAGCTTACCCACGACCTGTGCCACTACGGCGCTCATATGTCCTCCTTGGGCGTTCAAAATCACCTGATTCTCCATTGGCAAAGCCACCACGGCGACCTCCACGACCACGGAATCCACCAACAATCCCAGTACGCTTAGCACCATCAGCATCTTCAGAAGGTCTATATCCTCCAGAAAATGCATTATCATTTCCAGGAGCTTCATTGTTCCTGAAATCCCTGTTATATCCACTACCCCTGCCACGGGAAAACCCACCACGTCCACCAGCACCACCTCCACGGCCTCCTGAAGGACCATTCTTGGACTCCCTCACTACACACACATATAACACGCATATTTCAATAACTCACTTTCCAAGAGATTGATGCAAACGCATACCTTCTTACATATAGCTACGAAACCTACTTCTCAGGCAATTTAAAGATACCTTTAACAAAATATTAACATAATCAAATAGAGCTCAAATGACAAAAGCTCATATATGTAATTGTATCTTTGATGAGAACTATAAGCAAGTTTCACTCTCAAACAAACACTAGACAACACGGGTGAATCTCTTTATGTTCAGTGTCTACATAAAGGAAACAGCTTTTTACCTGCTTGAGAAGGAGGAGGCGGCTTGGTTGGTAACTTAGCGACCTTAGCAGGTTGAACAGCGGCTACTTTCTCGACTTTCTTAGTAAAAGCCACAGCGAGCTGGCTCGGATCCTCAGCATCATCTCCTAAGAGATCGAAAGGGTTCAAAGACGCCATTAACGGTCTGGTAAGATCGAGTTAGATACAAGATACAGGGAAAATTACAAGATTGATGGGTTTCTAATAAGGGAAATCAGTAATCCATGATCATATCCAGAATCCAAAAAAAAACCCAAAAAAAGAAAAGAAATGGTAGTCGAAGAGAGATTGTTCGGACAGTACGAAAGCGAAGAAGTAGGGGAAATAACCCTAACAGATGCGGCAGAGATAGAGAGATGCGCCACTTCATAACCTAATCTTTAAACCTCACCCACCCAGCCCTTGAGTTTTAATTGTCTACGGGTGGTACTATGTAAGTTCATTCTGGTCCTCTCTGGTCCTCTTCTTATGTCCGTGCGATTAATCAGCCAACAAATCTTCAGGGCTACTGGTTATGTCCATTAAGAATCAGAAGTTTAAGGGCTCTCGCTGGTTAAGCCCACTAATGAAAACCATATTCGTTGAATGACTACTTACTACTTTTTTTTTTTTTGGTAACCGTGGTGATCCTGGTTAAACAGGACTAATCCACGAGCGGGTATCAGAGCTGGGGTTAATTTTAATACCCTCCCCAAGGAGCCGGGTATCAGAGCTGGGACTACTTACTACTTACTAGGTTTCAACCAATATCCAACCTTAATAGGCAGAAGAGAGGGGTTTTAGAGAAGATTCCACAGTCATACGAGGGTTCATTGACCAATTATAAGTTTATAACAACACTTGTTATAATGGTCTGCTCAATGTACGTGTGGAGCCCAATAACCCACTAGACTCCTTGACACAAACAAATAACGTTATTCTGGTGTAACGAAACATAAGCATGACAAGGCTTGTTGTTAGGCATGTTGTTAGGCATTATAAAGTGTACTTGGAGATCGTACGACAATGATAGCTTCTCCAAAGGTACTAGATGACAATTCACGGGCAAAATAAAGCTTAGATTAGATACTTCTATGACAGGAGAAGGTATGAGATTACTATCCGCCAGCTATACGGTTTTGACGCGGAAGTCTAGAGCTGCATATTTAATTTTACTATTCTCAAGAAATTGGATCATGTTTTTCATGTCATCGCTTCAGGGATTTATGTTTTGCACGAGGCAAATAATCCACTTGTCAGAAATCTGGTCGTTCAGATAGTAGTAGTAAGGGTGTGAAAGCTTCATGTCGATGTCCAAATGAATTTTTCTTTTTCATGGATAAAACCGTCTATATCCATAAATGTCCATGTCCATAAACATTCATGTCCATTTGGACGAAAAATTATAAATGTCCGAAAAATTGTGATTACGCTTTTTTGGTGGAGAAAATATATTTTTGTATTTTTTACGAAAAATTCATATTTCCGTAATGTTAACATAAAATTTTGATTCTATATTTTGTTGGAAAATAGTGGTTTCTTTTTTTTGGCAAAAAATGTGTTTCCTTATTTTTTTTAATAAAAAATGATTGTATTATAAAAGTAATAAGTATTTATCGTAAAGAATAAGAAGTTTGTTTATTAATAACAAAAATTACATGTTTTTATTAACTTAGAATATTTAGTGGACTTTAATGATGGTTTACCATAATACACAAATTATTCAACAATTAAAAATAAGGTAACAAAAGAAAATTAGAATCACAGAATGAGCTAATGATCCAAGCTTTCAGGGGTTATAGTTAACCCAAGTTTTCAGCCCATTACAAAGCTAACCCATTTCAATTTGTTCACAATTAAATCAATAGACAAGGTTTTACAGTTTAAAGCAATAGTACATAATGCCACTGATAACCTTTTTCCTAAAACGAAATATATTAAACCAGATCCAAAAATGAACGAAGCATAGTGGAAACGAATTCTATTATGCCTGAATATAACGGAAAGTCCTTCGCATACTTTGCCAATTTTCGGTTGCCTTGTTGTTCTTCTGATCGTCGTTGCAAAAGCTAAAGTGTCTAGATGCCTGAGATATCCTTCTATTTATCTCTGTACTATATGAAATAAGTCGGGGATATGACAAAGGATGATGTATCTCCTTTTTGATGTTGATGATTCATTCTCGAAGATCACCTCATCATAACACATATTTCCTATGCACATTACAATCTAAGGAAGCATCGAAGCTTCCGCATCTAGCGATGAGAGCAGCTTAGGATACGTCTTTATTCCCAAAAGCTTGACTTGGCCTGTTGAGTCTCGTAAAATCCGAGCTACACCACGTCGATCATGGTTATCTCGCCACGTCGCGTCTGTATTGCATTTGAAAATGTGTTCCGGTGGTGGTAGCCAAGATGGTGTTGGAGCGATGGTCGTGTTGGTGTGATGGGTCTGCTTAGTTTCACATGTTCCTTCCATTCTTCCATATCCGTCGTAGCCATATTATACGCAGTCATGACATCGGGTTGAGTACCTTGAAATATCAGAGCATTGCGTATTTTCCATATCCTCCAAACAATCCAAGTCGAGAGATCTTTATTTTCCTCTATCTGAACATCATTAAGTTGCATACAAGTAAAGAGTTTTCCTTGTATTGAGCAGCTTATGTCTGCAATTAACGAGATATATGGTGAGAGACTCAATATCAATGCACACTTAAACAAGAAATGTGGGATGTTTTCATTGCTTCCACCACATAGTGAGCAGGTCGGCACTTTTAAGAGTCTTTTCCTTCTTAATTCTGACCCGACAGGTAGAGCTGAGTGCATACACTTCAAGATGATTTTTTTTTCAGACTAGTTGAAAGTGACCAAATAGAATATGATCGAGCGATTTCTGAGCTGCTCTGTAACTGGGTTATGTCTCTGAATTGCAGAGTATACCAGAGTCTATAGCCTGATTTTACGGAGTAAGAACCGTTATTCGAATGTATCCATGAGAATCTGTTACTTGAGCCTGAATCATTTGGCTTGATTTGAAGGATTTTTTTTTTGTATTTCAGACTCATAAAACACATGTTGCTTGGGTTTATTTTTTTATTTTTATTTTATTTGATCAAGTCAAATAAGAAACTAATTGATCGTCAATACAATTCATACTGTTAATAATATTTACGAAACCAGAATATAATATCATAATATCATAAACAAACGATTTTACTAGTAAATATCAGACATACACAAGTACTAACATAACAACTAACCATATCAGTTCATGATTAAGCAATTAAAACAAGTAATATCAGACATACACAATTACTAACATAACAACTAACCATATCAGTTCATGATTAAGCAATTCAAACAAGCAATATCAGACATACACAAGTACTAACAAGCAATATCAGACATACACAAGTACTAACATAACAGCTAACCATATCAGTTCATGATTAAACAATTCAAACAAGCAATATCAGACATACACAAGTATTAACATAACAGCTAACCATATCAGTTCATGATTAACAATTCAAACAAGCAATATAAAACATACACAAGTACTAACATAACAACTAACCATATCAGTTCATGATTAAGCAATTCAAACAAGCAATATCATACAAGTAAATACCAATATCATCAACTATAACAGAAGCTCCCAAGCAATCATTAACCAATCTGACTATAACGATTCAAATCAAGGCTTTCAGGCCACTAACCATAGATCATCAAATGAATCAAATCTCAAGCTACAGACCAGCTAACAATCACCATAAGCTAACAACAATGCATTCATATCAATTTCTAATCAGCTTCTATCCATAACATAATAATTCGATCAACACTAACGCAAAGCATGACATGAATGCAACAAAATGGTGAGGAAATAGTCTCACCTCACAGAGGAACAGCTCTCCAAGCATGTCTACAGCAGATTTGATAGCCCTTTCCTCATCCAAGGGAGAGAACTCCACATCAGTCGCTTGTCCTCCGTAAATTCTTCTCTGCATCCTAGTGGTGATTCGATGACTTCTCTGAAAATAATCCACATCAGTTCCAAAAGATCACACAAACGACTGCAGCTAGAAACAGTGAAAGCTTGAACCAAAATTGAAGCTAGAAGCAATGAATGTCTGAACCAAAAGTCGAAGAAACAGTGAAAGCTTGAACCAAAATTGAAGCTAGAAGCAATGAATGTCTGAACCAAAAGTCGATTACAGCTAGAAACAGTAAAAGCTTGAACCAAAAGTCAGATGCAACTAAAGGCAAAGAAATCATGAATCAAAGAACACACAAAAATCAGAAAAATCAGAACATCCGTTGTGATTTGATCACAAAAAAAATCAGAACATCAGATTTCTAGAAATAGTGAAACAGTGAAAGTTTGAACCAGTGAACATCAGAACATCATATTTTGTCTGAACCAAAAGTCGATTGCAGCTAGAAACAGTAAAAGCTTGAACCAAAAGTCAGATGCAACTAAAAGCAAAGAAATCATGAATCAAAGAACACACAAAATTCAGAAAACTTAGAACTTCAGTCGTGGTTTGATCACAAAAAAAATCAGAACATCAGATTTCTAGAAACAGTGAAACAGTGAAAGCTTGAACCAGTGAACATCAGAACATCATATTTTCTCTGAACCAAAATTCGATTGCAGCTAGAAACAGTGAAAGCTTGAACCAAAAGTTAGATGCAACTAAAAGCCCAAAATTCGATTGCAGCTAGAAACAGTGAAAGCTTGAACCAAAAGTTAGATGCAACTAAAAGCAAAGAAATCATGAATCAAAGAACACAAAAATCGGAAAGAATCAGACCTGAGCAAGGTTGATGATCGTTCGACGAAACTGTGGATGAATTTCAGCTTCCCGCTTGAGCTGAGTAGCCAAAGGCTTACTTATGTTCTGGACACCCAATGTAAGAATTTTATGTAGAAGCAGGATCAGAGAAAAAGTGCAGAGGGTGGAATTGATTCCCTTCAGGATGGAACTTTTGATAATAAACTTCTGCACCCATTTCTGACATGTATTTTCCAACGAGCCTCTGGACTTCACTAGAAAAAGAAAGTCAAACAAATGGAGAAGCATTAACTTACTTGGACAAAGGCAGAAACAGAAGATTGTGAACTGTTATATCTGGAGAAAGATGAGATTGCAGGAAAGAGACGTGGACTATGAACTAGTGGGAACACATATTCGAAGAAATAAGTAGAAAAGTATAACAAATTACTTAGTTTCATTTCTTACTAAAATAGGAATAGGCATTTCATGCGTAACCGGAACAAATTATAATGGAGAAAAGACATACACACCCTGGCCTTCATGATCCAACCTAAAATTCTTTGAATTGAGCAGCTTATGTCTGCAATTAACGAGATATATAGTGAAAGACTCAATATCAATGCACACTTAAACAACAAATTTGGGATGTTTTCATTGCTTCCACCACATAGTGAGCAGGTCGGCACTTTTAAGAGTATTTTCCTTCTTAATTCTGACCCGACAGGTAGAGCTGAGTACATACACTTCCAGATGATTTTTTTTTCAGACTAGTTGAAAGTGATCAAATAGAATATGATCGAGTAATCTGCGAGCTGCTCCGTAACCGGGTTATGTCTCTGAATTGCAGAGTATTCCAGAGTTTATAGCCTGATTTTACGGAGCAAGAACCGTTATTCGGATGTATCCATGAGAATCTGTTACTTGAGCCTAAATCATCTGGCTTGATTTGAAGGATTTTTTTTTGTATTTCAGCCTCATCAAACACATGTTGCTTTGGTTTTTTTTTTATTTGATCAAGTCAAATAAACAACTAATTGATCGTCAATACAATTCATACGGTTAATAATATATACGAAACCAGAATATAATATCATAATATCATAAACAAACGATTTTAAATCATCAACTTATAATCCAAGTTCCATAGATAAGCCAATTATTCATAGAATCAACGTTCTTTTTTCATTTCCATGAGCTTAGCAAACATAATATTAAATCACCAAAATAATCTGCAAGTTTAGTTTTACTGTAATATAAAATCATCAAACGAATCAAATAAAACAGCAAGTTAACATTGCTTTATTTTTTCCAAATATATATCATCTCTTTTTCAACCATGATTCCAAGATCCAGCAAAATTAAGCTTTTATTGTCCTTTTACCTACATAAAAATTAGATGCATCCAAAAATTCCTAGTGAATATTATCCTCCCGTTTAACAGGCTAAACAACACGATAAATAATTCACAAACAAGAAAAGTTACGAAAAACAACAACAAAAGCAAGCATTTAACCCATACCACAACAAAGTTTAAGGATGTCTTCATCACGCTGTTAAGTCATTGTCATATACTCAGCTTGAAACCGAGCAAAATCTGGAAATTTGATAGAAAATATCATTCTGAAATATGCCAATTCAGATAAAGATCTAACCGTCCATATCACATCTCCACCGTTGAATATTTGGCCCCAAGATGTTACGAGGCTATCCACAAACTTTCAGATGAATCAGATAATAAAAAAACGTTTGATCACCATTTGAACGTCTACTGATGCAGATTCGAGACAGATTCACATGATTTCACAAAAACACGCATAATTCTTATAATAGTAATCCAAATCCAAATCTGAAAATTACAGCATTTAGATATATCTCTTACATACATCTCCAAAAATTTTCATTACCTTTTAAGATAATCATATCATCCAATCTCTTTTCGTCCATGACATGTAGAATCTGTATCTAATCCCTTCATATGAAAGTTTGTGTTCCTTATGCACAACGCTTATCAACAGGTAACTCCCTCATTAGCATGCTAAAACTTTATATTTTGTTCATCAACACGAGCCTTCAGTTCAAGAGGCGTTTATTTGCTTATTTTTTAGAGAGATCCCAAAAATAAGTTTAGGTTAAATGACTATTTTTATACTTTAGGTTAGAATTTTGGGATAACTTTGTATTTCTACCTGTACAATTGGGTTTCAACCTAGATTCTCTTGAATTCTTGGTCTCTTCACTATACTACAAAGACAATATTCGTACTCATTTTACTACCTGAACTTTATTAACCATTGTAGTTTCCCCCTACATAATCAAATCAAGTTAACCATAAAAAGATCGTATTTTAATTCGATTTTAACACTAGTTTATCCCAAATCCTAATTAGTTTTGTAACCGGTAAAAATGGTCACCCTCTTCTATACACTTGCTTGTCACACCCGACTGCAAAACCGGTCACAATTCGGGATAAATTAGCGTTAAAATCGATTTAAAACAAGATATTTTTATGGTTAACTGGATTTGATTACGCATGAGGAAAATTGCAGCGATTAATAAAGTTCATGTAATAAAATGAGTACGAATATTGTCTATGTAGTATAGTGAAATACCAAAAGATTAGGGGATCTAGTTTAAAACTTAATAGTATATGTGAAATTACAAAGTCAGCACTAGAATTTTTGGTTCAGTTAAATAAAACAATAATCATTTTTTATTCAATTTAAAACTCAGTGGTTTAGCATGGTTAAAAAACTAATTTCTCTAAACAAAACCGTAAAGAAATCTAAAATCCTAGCCTCATTTCCTATTTTAGAGGAAATCCACATCCAACTTTATCTCCTTCCAAAATTTTGGGAAGACGATCTATTGCCCCACCAATTATATCCATGTAGTAATATTTTCCCACCAACTATAACCCTCTGTGCATTTGCCCCTGAAATTAAAAATGCAAATCTATTTTCCCCTCACGCTTGTAATTGATGCCGAATTTGTTATGGGTCGATAGATTTCAATTTTTTAATTTGTGGATAAATATATATTCAACAACTATATTATGGGTATTTAGATTTGCAACTTTAGTTTTAGGGACAAATACATAGAATGTCATAGTTGGTGGAAAAATATTACTATATGACTATAGTTGGTGGGAAAATAGATCGTTTTCCCCAAAATTTTGACCACAAACCCTTTAAGCCCTTCCAAGTATTTCTAAAACTTAAATAATAGAGATCCTCATCTCCCTGACAAAAAAAAAAAGATCCTCATCTCCCTGACAAAAAAAAAAAAAGAGATCCTCTATCTCAAAAGAAGTGTCTTCCACACTTAGACAAAATCGTCATTTTTACACCACAAAACATCTTTCGCTTTTAATGACATTTTAAAACAAGTTTCTCAGCTCCAAATTCTTTTCCTAAAATTCCACATGCTTTTTCAATAAGAACTAATAATGGAATCCTCAACACGATCAAAATCCCTCCTTATACCGACTCTTTTTGGTTTTAAAATTATTATTTTACCCTCAAAACTAATAATAAGACAACTCAGTAACATTGAGGTCTTCAATTGGATTTGTAAAGTATGGATACGAAAAATCAGCAATATTAGATTTCAATGGAAATGGGGAATCAAATGCTTCAGCAGATATCTTATCCAAAACAATCATTCTCCCTGATATTTCTTTTATTCATTACGATCATATACCTTCTGTGAAAACACCCTCGTTTACTCGAAACTCTTAATAATATATATATTTCAATGTTACAAAAAATGAATATGATATTCATTTGTATCCTATAATATTATAAATATAATTGTAGATATATAAAATATTACACATTTGTATACATATAGCAAATTATTATATATATAAAATTATATTTTTGATATTTTTGATATTTATAGATGTAAAATCATGATATTTTTGGAATTTTGATTTAAATCTGGGTCTCTTTCTTTTGCCTTTCATACTTTTAGAGAGGAAAATCGAAACCGGCGAATTTCTGGCGTAATGCAATGATACTCTTCGCCATCTTCTTTCTCCATCTTTTCTTCTTTCCTCTGTTCTCATCTCCCTATTCCTTTTTCTCTTGTTCTCTTTGGGTTTTTTCGTTGTCTATGGTCGAGTCGTGTCATCTCCATCGAAAAAGGGGATTGGTCTCTTCAAACGATCGTCGCTTCCACATGCAGATCCGACGACGTGGTTTTGATAAGCATCATCCCGCGTGTGTCACGATTAGCCTCTTCAGCACATGCGGCTCTGGATCTCGTGTCGGCTGGCCATCCTTTCCATCACTTCCTTGTTGCCTCGTCACCGGTGATGATGGTGGAGTAGCGCTTCCCTTTAGGAGTTTCACGGCTGTGTGTTCGTGCAACGTGGGAGTAGCTCGGAGAATTCTCCTTCAATGAGCATTACCAGCAGTGCTTCATTGCAGGTTTTGGTGCGTTTTAGAATTCGATGCATATTTTATGACGAGCTTCTTAGTCGCCCCTTGGTTTCTCTCATCTGGGAGTAGCCAGGTAGTTCTGAGATGACTACCACGTGTCTTCGGTGGCGCCACGTGCGGGCGCGTGAAGACAGCGGCGTGGCGTGGGTGATGACGATGCATTTAGAGTTCTTTTATTTTATTTTATTTTTTATTTTTTAAGTTTTTTAGTTATGTTTTTCGGCTTCGATCACGTAAATTGAACACATTTAATTTTGAAAAAAAAATTAATTTAATTTTCAAAGTCAGATTAAAAAAAAGAATAATTAGAACTAAAAGTCTTCGGGTGTGAATTGTTGTTATGTATACTGCAGATTGGATAAAGTTCGGACTAGTCCATATTTATTTCACCATTCAACAAATTAATGTAGCTGTACCAACTACTGATCAGTTCGCACTTCTCTGTAATCTAAAACTTATTATGATGATCCGACTTTTATGGTCCACGGCAATTTTCTTCCATACAGTTCGGACATCATGCCGATATTTAGTATGCTGCATACTTAATCCAAACTCATGTAGACAAAAATGTTAGTCCGATCGATCTGATCCGCATCGTACCGACTAACCATTCATAAGGTGTAAATGGTTGCTCCGTATGCTATGAATTGGACCAGGTTCGGACAAGTCCGCACTTATTTCACCAATCAACAAAGTTGCTCCGTATGCTATGAATTGGACCAGGTTCGGACAAGTCCGCACTTATTTCACCAATCAACAAATTAATGTAGTTCGCACTAGTTCGGACTATAAACTCGGACTAACTCCAAATCAGTCTGCACTTCTCCGTACCAATCTTATTTTGATGGTCCGACTTTCATCTGTTCGCACCAATCTTCCTCCATACATTTCAGACCAATCGTCATATCTGCATACTAAGCATGCTACGTACTACGTCTGAATTTATGCAGACAAAAATGTTAATCCGAATAATCTGATCCGCACAATACCGTCTAACCATTCATAACCATAGACTTTTTTTTTTCCCCAAAGAAACTGATTCAAATTAATGCCAATGTTGAATAACATAGTGAATTAGGAAAAAACCAATAGAGGTGTAAGCCACATTGGTGTCCTATTATCTAGAGAGCCGTGGTAGAGAGGACATGAGATTGCAAACTTCGCTAGACCATCTGCTGCTACATTCCTCCTTCGATCTACATGAGAGAAAGAGACTTCCCATGGTTTTCTATGCATAATACTCTGAATTTCAGCCAGGAAAGTGTGTAGCTTGGGAGATGGATGTGTTCCGTGAATAGCCTGAATAAGGGTTAGAGAGTCACTCTCAAAGAGTACTCGATCATAACCCATGTTCCATATGCAAGTGAGTGCCCATGTCATTGCTGCAGCTTCAGCTTCAAGAGGTGAGTTTAGACGTGGATAAGTTTTAATACTTGTGAAGCGAAGAGTCCCTGAAGAGTCCCTAAGTATCCAGCCAATTCCGCATCTATCCTGGGAGTCCTGCCAAGAAGCGTCAATATTACACTTGAGAAAGGACTGCGGAGGAGGTGACCAAAGGATGGAGTTCGTCGGCTGCACTGGAGGAGGAGCCGGACTAAGTAGAGCATTGTGAGCGTTCCATTCTTGTGCGTCTGCAGTTGCGAGGGATATGGCTAGTTGAGCGTCTGGTCTTATGTTTTGATAGTTGTAATCATTGCACATTTTCCAGATTCTCCAGATTATCCAAGGCCAAGAGTTGCTTCCTTCAAACTCACCCAACTTATCAAAGCTTATACAGTCGCTGATATTGCTATGAATAGAGTCACTGATCGATCCATAACCATAGACTTTATGTTATTAGTACGGCTTTTCTATAGTGCTTTTATGTTTAGCTATCAATTTCTTGGCCACATTTTTAATTATGGACTTAGATCTAGTAGGTAACTAAAGATTAGTTATTACTAAGTTACTTTTATTTTAGTCCTTTTATCATACTTTCCAATAAAACGTCCAGCTCTCTTTGCTTTAATGTTTTTTCTCTTTCGTATTAGCCTGATATTTTGTTTTCCCAATCTCTATCTCTCCCTCCCCAATTCCCAGATTTTCATGTAAGACCTCTCTTATCTTCTTTCCAAGGATTTGATTTCCGTTTAATGTTCTAGACTTAGAGCTCTTTTGATTTGTTCTTCCTCCTATGCATTAGGGTTTTTTTCTTGGGGCTAATCCTCGTATGATTGGGTTTTCAGATTTGTTTATCCTTAGTTCTTCTCTCTACAATTTTGGTTTAATATGTTTTCTTGATCTATTCATTTTTTAGATTCCGTTAATTTTGTTCTGAATCGGATCTTTGATCTGTTCTCACTAAACCCACCAAAAGGAGCTCCTTTTCGGATCCCTAATGTCCAGTTATGTGAACAAATTGTTCTACTTTATCTTATATTACAGATATATAGGAGGAACATGATTGTTTGAAATTTTGGGAGAGACAGTGGTCGTGTAAAAATGCGGGTGCTTGGTTTTAGCTCAAGCTTATGTTCAGGTGAGGAGAGGGAAGAAGATATCAATGAAGAAGAAGGCACTCTCACACCTGTTTATCTCAACGTCTATGATCTAACACCTGTCAACAATTATCTCTATTGGTTCGGCCTTGGCATATTCCACTCTGGTATTGAAGGTAACTGCACTTTCTTTGTTAGTAGCTATGGAATACATAATTGCAAGGAAAAAGTGGACAACTTTTGAGGAATCTAAAGTGGATAGCTTTTCCAGAACTCTTGCCTTGTTGTCTAAAAAATTCCCACTCAATAATTCAAACATGCCTTCATCTGAAGCTGTTGTTGTTGCTAAATGTTTATTTAACATGAGTTGGTTTTAAATTTCTGTGTTAACCTACTAGCTCATGGTTTCGAATATGGATATGGTGCTCATGAGTATTCGAGCAGTGGGGTATTTGAAGTTGAACCTAAGAGCTGTCCAGGTTTCATCTTCAGGCGGTCAGTTTTGTTGGGAACCACCAGCTTGTCTCGCTCAGATTTCCGCTCATTTATGGAGAAGCTTTCAAGAAAGTATCATGGGGATACATACCATTTGATTACCAAAAATTGCAACCACTTTACTGAAGAAGTATGCTTGCAGGTAACAGGAAAGCCTATTCCTGGATGGATTAATCGGATGGCTCGAGTAGGTAAAAAAACTTTCTTATCTTCCAGCTTATTTTTCTTAAATTTGGTCTTGTGTTCGGCATCTTTACATGACTGCCTTTTCTTAAATTTATTCTAGGTTCTTTTTGTAACTGTATCCTTCCGGAAAGCATACAGATCGCTTCTGTTAATCATCCTGAAGCTCTCGAGTTCTCTGGTAAGTTTAATGTGTTGTCTCTTCTTGACTAAAAAAACCTCCAATAAGATTTTGGATTTCTGATGAAACTAGTTGTGTTTAATCTCCATTGTAGATGATAACGATGGATCAGAAGAATCAGCAGCATCTTCTGTGTCAGACGAAACAGATGGAGATGGATCGGATCATCATCTCATAACAGCACCAAACAGCGACATTGCTTATCTACAAGACAGACCGGTGTGACTTGCCCGTGAGCTCTTTCAAGAACAGAGCAATGATGCATCTCCTCAGGGTTTGTTGAAGCGGGCTTGATCATCATTCAGGATCATCAAGAACTTATATTGTTTGTAAGCAGAAGTGTGTTACTGGGTCCATGTTAACTATTCTTTGGATGTAGAATTGTTTAAGAAAAAAAAAAGAAAAAATCTGAATGAGAAGCCATCTAAGGTGTTTGATGGTAGTGTAAGATTAGAGAGTGATACTGGTGTGAATTTGATGACGAAATTGTTTGCCCTTGGGAGTTAAACATTTGAGTGTCTAAGATGTACGAGATTAGTATTTGTGTTTAAATGCATAATTTAAAATTTTATTGGGTGTTGACTACAAGTCTGAAGGAAAGGAAGAACTAGTATAATATATATCATCAATAAGCTGAGCTTGGTAAAGTGAAAACGAGTTGGAGAAAAAATAACTATGACTAGGGAGTTGAACAAGGTGATTAACTGAGAAGCTCATATTTATTTATATATATATATATATATATATTTGTAAACTCAGGTATTTTTGAGAGTCTTTGTAACAGACCGGTCCAGCCTGCCACACCACTTTTAATTTGTTTTTTTTTCCTGAATATATATTGATATTTACGAAAGATTCTCCTGCCACACCACTTTTAATTTGTTTTTTTTTCCTGAATATATATTGATATTTACGAAAGATTCTAGGAATTCAAAAAAATTTCTATTTAGGTTTGAAATCAGGTGTTTTTTATTATACCCTTTGAAAAAAAATAATCTTATATAATAATTGAGAAGTACCCATTTGAAATTTGAAAGTAATATTCGTTTTATTTATTATATTTTTTTTTGGCGTGACAATAAATTTTTTCTTAATAGGTGAAACCATTAGCTTATTGAGTTTAAGAAGGCTTTAGGTTTGTCTTCGAATCTGTATTTGTGGACCACAAAGTGCCAAAGTGCTTGTTTCAAGGGGTCTTGATCATGAACTTGTATTGTCTGTCGGTCCATTTGATAATTGTATCAATCAAAAATTATGAAAAGAGAGAGAGATTGAAACAGAAGTGAGAATCCAATCTAAGATGTTGGATGATAGTGATATTAGAGATTATTAACCGGTGTGAACTTGTTGACAAAAATTAATTGTGTCTTCTTCTATCTTTGAGTTCACATTTAAGTGTCATATAATTCTTAAGATTTGCGAGACTAATTATTATCACAAAAAAAATCTATAATAAATTTTGTACAAAAAAAGCAGGTTATGGATTCGATATGTTTACTCAGAAACTGTAGTCAGTCTTGACTTGAACGTATTTGTTATTTCAGTTCACATTTATTTCGAGGCTTAGTATTTTACTTTAATGGAGCCCTCACAAGATCTGTTTGCGACGAGTTTCTATTTGTCTAAAGCTGGAAATTTTAATTAGCTAATAGATTTTATGATCAACATATAGTATGAATAATTTTCATATATTTTGAATATTCTCTCAGACCTAAATATTTATTTTCGCTCTCAACACAATATTAGAGAGGCCTCATTGTACAATACTTGATATGTTTACAACTCTTAGCATAACTGAAATCAATTACGTCTCATTTCTGGATCTTACATGATTTGAGGTATGCTATTGAATTGCCTATCTAATGCAAATAAGACTTGATTTTTGACCACTAATGCGGGTCAACGCTAGATATAGTCACAAGGTCAAGAACGAAGACACTCGATCCAACCAAGAAATATGATTTTCATAGGTAGGAAAATCTTAAAACTGTTCTAGTTTTCTAACCATTCTCACTTAGATAATTATGTCTTATGTGGAACGATAAATTCGTTCCGAGTCAATCGAATAGAATTGCCTTTTTTATTGCATAATATCAATTAGAAAAATCTAACAACCATGATCCTATTCTCGAAACTCTTCGGCTTTAAACAAGTATGGTAGTTATAGATCTATACTAACCATCGATTCATAGTTCAATTTGATGTCAATCTAGTTGACCTAATACGAATGAGAGAACGTTCATAACTACAGAAGCAAGATAAAAACTTTACCCAGCAACCAAAAAAAAACAATAGATAGAGAGTAGAAACTAAAAATCTTATTTGTGTCTAACCATTAGAAAATGTGAATCCTTCGAATAACACTACCACCTAACTAAGAATTTATTCACACACATTATGAAAGCATAATTTTATTGAAATGAAAATAACTTAGAAAGACTTCCAAACCTGTCTAAGTGTGTAGAGTTTTACTTTATATAGGCTACATGGAATTAGGTTAAAAATTACGTGCAAAGATCTCAAAATGAGCAATTACAAGAATGTCTTTAATGAAATCATAGGGTCAATCGGTCGATTGTGGTTGCGATCGACCGATTGCGAGCTTTTCTGTCAGCGAAAACCTGATGGGTTGGTTAGCATATCCATAAATGGCTTATTTCTGGATGGGGATTTTGAAAGTTTTCAGTTCCTACAAGGAAACAGTAATCTCAATTAGATACCCCATTTTCGAGTATTTGTTGATTTTCCCCTTCTCTCGGATCTCACCAACGTCCATAGATCTGGCCAGAATTGTTTTGGGCCTTAACACAATTTTCTCCGGCGAAACTTGAGATGCAGCTCTTCTCGCAGCGGTCCTCTGCTTTGCTCTGCAAGAATTCAGAATTCAGGATTCCCACTCGAACATGATTGCAAAACGAAATACTACACCACAAATAAAAATACCGTTTGAACATAATGTACACAGCTTCATCTTCTACGTCACGTTTACCAACCTCTTTTGTCGGAGTGGAGGTCGTTGATCGCAGCACATGCTTTGTCGACGATGATCTTCAAACATCCAAAAACCCACCTCATGTCACCAAACGGATACATAATAGGTACACACACATAAATTCCAAAATTACCTATCCATACAACTCGGCCCCTCTCCAAAGAATCTTCTTTTCCGTTTACCACCTCCGAAACGACTCTCATCCTTCATTAAATCATAATCGGAACTCATTGCTCTTTATTTTCTAAAACACTCACAACAAAAAAAAAACAAACATCAAGAAGTTAATCAGAGACTACGCGGCGGTTTATAAAACCCTAGCGTTTTCCAAAAAAATACATCCATAGAGATACCCATGATATATATATACGACCGAAAAGGGTTAATGGCCCCCGAACCAACACCTTGCATCAACTGATTTTGAAACCGCTATTGCATTATATTTTTTAAAAATTTTCAAATCCAAAAGGCAAAACCAAACACAAAAAATAAGCGCCAAACAAAAGAGAAAGAATGGTAAAAAACTCCCAGACATCAACGTCTTTAACCACGGTCACATGGCACAAAAACTAAATGGTACACACAAAAAACCGAATCTCTGCTATTTCTCACAATTTTTAAGTTTTTTTTTTTTTTTGAACTGACAATTTTTAAGTTTCTTGTGCTATATTTTGCTTATTAAACCCATTTAGTTTCTACTTTATACAAAGATTAGCAAGGTACAATTTTTATATTAGTAGATCTATGATTTAGATATCCTCTTTAAAATTTATTGATTTTATGTATTCTTTTCGTTTTCTCCACTATTTGATGTATTCTTTCCCATAAATCTGAGCCAAGTGGATAAAAAAAAGTAGTCATGGGAGAGTGACGTCTGAATTTATTAAATTCTTTGATAGCTTATACGTCTATGTTTCCTTTTTTTTTTTTTTTTTTTTTTCCTTTTTTTTTTTTTTTTTTTGTCAAGGGTCTATGTTTCCTTTTTTCTATTATTATTATTATTATTTTCTGACCAGAAAAACAAACAAACAAACATTATCCTTTTGTCGAACTTCAAAATATGTACTCCTCCCACATATTTATTTGATTGTTGGAATGTAGTGTTTGAGATATTTTACCTGCAGCAAGAGATGGAACCAAAATAAGATCTGAATATATGATTGGCTAACAAAAGAAGCACTACAGGTGTTAGGTATTCAAATGACATTTATCTCTCAACAACGTATATGTAACTTGAAAATTATTAACAAGAAAATATAAAAGCTACTCCCTCCGTTTCAGTTTATAAGGTGTTTTAGCATTTTTTAGTTGTTTCAAATTATAAAGAGTTTTAAAATTTTAAGATAACTATTTAATAAATTATCATCCAATACTAATTTATAATTTGGTTGAGAACTACTTAATACAAATAGTTAATGCATTTTCTTAAAAACCGTCATTTTTACTTAATCTCCTTATAAATTGAAACAAATGGAGTATTATATTTTTGAAAAAGGTGTCAGAGAGGAAATAATGGTATGTTATTATCAAATATGAGTTGATCACTCGTGATGATAAAAGCTAGTTTAGAATATTTGTTATTTACGAATACAATGAATCATTTTCTACAATAACAAGATTTGTTGAATAGTATATACTGGATGATTTCCCGCACCATGTGCAGCTTTAATTATTATAAAAGATATTTTTATAAAATTAAAAGTATTTATCATTTTAATTAGATTAAATTAATAAAATATGTCTTACACGATCATACTACATCCATAAATTTTCATATGACAATTTCTACAAACAAACTTTGAGGTTCGTTCAAAATCCATACAGATCGTATCTTAAAACCGAGTTCCCACACAGATCATATTTTGAAACCGAGTTACCACACAGATTGTATATTAAATCTCAAATTCCGCACATGACATTTTTATTATCTGTGTGGAATCTTGGATTTAAGATATGATATGTGTGTTAACTCGGTTTCAAGATATGATCTGTGTGGGAACTCGATTTTAACAAAAGATATGTGTGGGTTTTAGTCGACCCTCAAAGATCGTGTGTAATAACTGTGATATGAAAGTTTCTGGGGTAATATGGTCATCGACATAATTATTCAGATAATTAAATCATAATGGCATGTTCATAAATAAAATCCATGAGAGTGATTCTGGCTACGACACTTAAGCCTTCTTGCTTATCAAATAATATCATTCATCAGAAGTTTAGAATATACAATTTGAAATTCAAGATTTAAAATTTAATATATAATATGTATTTAAAATTTAAATTTACGGTTTATGATTTAACTTTTAGGTTTAGGGTTTAGGGTTTAGAATTATAGTTTAGGGTTGGGTTCATAATTTGGAGTTTAGGGTTTAGAATTTAGAGTTTAAGGTTTAGGTTTATAATTTAGGGTTTGGGTTTAGAATTTGGAGTTTAGGGTTTAATGAGTAGGGTTTCAGTTTAGAATTTATGATTTGGGGTTTAAGGTTTATAATTTAGGATTTGAGTTTAGAAATTAAGGTTTAGGGTTTAGAGTATAGTTTAGAGCTTGGATTTAGAATTTAGGTTTTAGAGATTAAAGTTTATAAATTTAGGTCTGGGTTTAGAATTTAGAATTTGGGGTTTAGATTTTATAAGATTAATATTCAAAATGTACATTAAAAAAATAAAAAGAAACTTTTCATTAAGAGTAAAATTNTACCTTGCTAGAACATAATCAGCTACCCATATGGGAATAGCATCACCATTAGCTGGATTTTTGGCATAACATCCCGTAAATACACCCGACTTTTCCTTCTGAAGTTCTGTTCTCTCAAGATCACTTTTCCTCGATGCAAACTCTATGTATTCCTCAACCTAAAACCATCAGGGAGGACTCATGAAATTCTTGTACAAAAAATTGTATATTCGAAAGAGCAAAAAAAAACTTACTCGTTGTTTATGTTCTGCTGTTACAATGTAAGATAGCAAATGATGCTCTGGTGCCACAACCATGTAACTGCAGATGGAAGAACAGATCATATAAGAAATTCAGAGTTCAACTTTAACTAAAAAAACATTTTATTAGTATAAGAAATTCAGAGTTCAACTTTAACTAAAAAAACATTTTATTAGTCTGCTACACATACGTTGCTCCAAAAAGAGTGTCTGGCCTCGTGGTGTAAACTGTAAGATTTTTGTCAGTTTCTCGGCTTTCACCATCAAGAATCAAAAAGTTCAGTTCAGCTCCTTCAGATCTTCCTATCCAGTTTCTCTGCATTTCCCTTATACTTTCAGGCCACTCAAGGTCTTCTAAATCTTCTAAAAGACGATCAGCATATGCAGTAATCTTCAGCATCCATTGTCTCATCGGCTGCTTGTTAAGAAACAATGTCACTGTAAAATTCGTGAGAACTTTCAAAACAGAGGAACACAGATTTCAGAAGGAATACATATTAAAGATATATAATATTCCCGGATAGTAAAAGATATTACCTTTCTTATAACCGGATGGCCACCACGTTCACTAACACCATCAACCACTTCCTCATTGGCCAAAACAGTACCAAGAGCCGGGCACCAATTGACAGGTACTTCAGCCTGAAATTTGAATCTTTCAAAGAACTTTTCTATACACAAACATGGTTTTAACTTATAAGAAATTCAGAGTTCAACTTTAACTAAAAAAACATTTTATTAGTCTGCTACACATACGTTGCTCCAAAAAGAGTGTCTGGCCTCGTGGTGTAAACTGTAAGATTTTTGTCAGTTTCTCGGCTTTCACCATCAAGAATCAAAAAGTTCAGTTCAGCTCCTTCAGATCTTCCTATCCAGTTTCTCTGCATTTCCCTTATACTTTCAGGCCACTCAAGGTCTTCTAAATCTTCTAAAAGACGATCAGCATATGCAGTAATCTTCAGCATCCATTGTCTCATCGGCTGCTTGTTAAGAAACAATGTCACTGTAAAATTCGTGAGAACTTTCAAAACAGAGGAACACAGATTTCAGAAGGAATACATATTAAAGATATATAATATTCCCGGATAGTAAAAGATATTACCTTTCTTATAACCGGATGGCCACCACGTTCACTAACACCATCAACCACTTCCTCATTGGCCAAAACAGTACCAAGAGCCGGGCACCAATTGACAGGTACTTCAGCCTGAAATTTGAATCTTTCAAAGAACTTTTCTATACACAAACATGGTTTTAACTACAGGTACTTCAGCCTGAAATTTGAATCTTTCAAAGAACTTTTCTATACACAAACATGGTTTTAACTTATGAACTAGACAATGATTTTCTTGACCTGATATGCTAAACCTCTCTTATAAAGCTGAAGAAATATCCATTGCGTCCATTTATAATAGTTGGGCTCTGTTGTAGAAAGTTCACGGTCCCAATCGTAAGAAAACCCCAATGATTTGAGCTGCAAGCACACAAGAATAAACACATTAATTAAGTCACACAGATATTTACTCTAGTGGTAAACCTAAGTAATACATTTTCTATCTCTTCTGCAGCATCTTTATGGATAATTAATTCAAAACCTTAAAAGAAATACTGCAAACAAGCTAAATTTTTATCACAACCGAACTGATATCGAAACTTAGACATTTCTTCTGACAACATAATGACTTTTCTAGACAAGTGCTAAATAGAAAGAAATACATCACCTGCAAACGAAATCGATCAATGTTCTTCAAAGTTGTAGTTTTTGGATGGGTTCCTGTCTGCAACGTAGATTACATATACCGATAAGGAGGTGATCAATAAAAACATCCATGGTGAAACCAAAAATAATGGACCTCGATAGCATATTGTTCTGCAGGCAATCCAAAAGCATCCCATCCCATAGGATGCAAAACATTGTAACCTTGCATACGCTTTAGCCTTGCTAGAATATCAGTCGCTGTATAACCCAATGGATGTCCTACATGTAATCCTGCTCCACTGAAGAAGAAACCAAAACACACAAAAATATTTCATCTTTACCACCCAACCCAAATCCCTGAATCTATCATCTATACAAAATCACAAAGTTAAAATGAATTTATGCAGAATTGGATTCTCAGTTAGCAAAATTTATGAAGTTCCTAAAATATGAGCAATAGCAAGAAGAGACCTTGGATATGGAAACATGTCGAGCACATAGAATTTGGGTTTCGAAGTGTCGACATCGTCTGGTGTACGGAAAGTACGGTGTTCTTCCCAATAACGTTGCCACTTGGGCTCAATTTCGTGAAATGGATACGCCCTCTTCGATTCAATAGACGTAGCCGCCGCTTCCGGCAACGAAATATCTTTTTCCCGCTTACTCTGGGACTCCGTGATCGAACTCCTGACTCTGCCGTGATAAGAGCGTCGCCATCGGAATCGGGGACCGGGAAAAGGCTGCTTTAGAGGAGAATGTGGTGTGAGAGAGCCAGTGAAGTTTATATGGCGGCATGACAGCACAAATGGGTCAGAGCGAAATTGGAGGATTTGATGAGAGTTCATTTCAACGTCTCTCTCCCGGGTTATGGCCGTGGACGAATGCTGTAGTGGATAAGTCTGATATTTGAAGCTTCAGTCTTGAGAGCAGTTGGAACCAAAGTTAGCAAAACGACGCCGTTCGATGTGAACAAATATGGAACTTTCACGGGAAAACGGCCTGTAGCACCCTGTAAATTTGTCGACAGGGAAATCTACTACCTGTAAATTGCAAACCGGTTATCAGCACCCCATAAATACCTTCCGTCTAAGTCCGTTCACCCCAAATGCTCCTTCACTGTTGAGTGTTCCTTTGCCCTCTAAACAATTTTTTTTTTTTTTTTTTTGCCTACATCCTCTTCTTTTTGTTTTGGAAACACAGGATTTTGGAGTATTTCTAAGGACAACGTAATGAGTTTTTAAACAAAAGTGATATATAAGAAATTGATTCACAAATAGTTGCAATCTTTTAGATATAGCAGATTCGTTGCCACGAAGTATACATGTCAACTTGAATAGATAGGTGATTGAGTCGATATTTCTGGGATTATTAGTTTCTTTATATTGTTTATTCTGTTTCTATAATCATTTAGCAATCCTTGTTAATATGTTATCCTTGTAATTACGTTACTGATACGATAT
>CM071717.1:13991789-14005446 GCA_036630335.1 Physaria fendleri
GCAAGAGGAGCTTAAAGAAAAATACTCCACTTTTGTAGAATTTGTCGGAATGAGATTCTAAATTTTTTAAGATCAAGACTCTATACCCTCAAAGGGGACGTAATTGGGTTATTATGAATTATTATAGTTATACTCATCGTGGATGTTTTTTTATAATTAAAAAAAAAACAAATTTCTATCCACTTTCTTTAGTACTCGATTGGACCGGTCTATGCTCTACAACGAATTCTGTGCCAAACAATTTAACTCCGATCTTGACATTTTCTTCATTGTCAAAGAGATCACAACATTGTAACGTTAGTTATCATTAGCACCGAAAATTTTTGTTTCCGTTTTATAACAGGTAAATATTAGGAAACATAATAATGTCATATAATCCAAAGTTTTGATCTCATGCCAAAAAAATTAAACAAAACATGGAAACAAGCATAATCAGTCTAAGTTACAGTTATGATCATTAGATCACAACTATTATTCAAACCTATAAACACTAAGAAAAATCCAAAAAGATCGGCAAACCAACTAGTAAAGGAGGAAATCCCTTTCCAAGAGGTCAAATTCTACATCTAAACCAACGCCTGTGGCCAAGGAACTAAACGCCAAAAGCAATTACATAAAAGGTTTTAGTTTTCGAAAACAACATTTTGATTATATGTTTTATAACTCAACGACAAGTCAATTTCGTGAAGACATCTTCGTTCAGTGAGATTGCAGTACTTTGAGGATGAGATCGACTTCCGGGGAAGCAAGGAGGATTAGGTAAAGGAATGATGATTGTGTCACTGCCAAGCCACATTATGATAGAACTCATGGTTGGTCTCTTTGTTGGATCCTCTTGAACACACAACAAACCAATTTGTATCAACTTCATGATATCATTTGTTGGATTCTCTGTCAAGAATGGATCTATTATAATCTCAGGCTTTCCTTCAACCCATCTCTTCCATGTCTGCACCAACAAAATATATATACACTTAATCACTTTCTGTACATAGACGTACATGTCTTAAGCCAATCCGAACTGACCCGAAAAAATCAAATCCAAACCGATTTATGTAAATATAAGAAACTTACAAAAGCTGCAAGGCCTTCTCCTTCAAAGCTATTGTTTCTTTCACCACTTATCATTTCTAGAAGCATTACGCCGAAGCTATAAATGTCAGATTTAACTGAGATTTGCCCATGATTCAAGTACTCAGGAGCCATATATCCACTTCATACAAAAAAACCAACAACATTAGTTCATGACTATTCAAATGTCTGCATGACTCTGACTGGTATATACATATTCTTTACCGTGTTCCAGCTATTCGTTTTGTTTCAGCTCGAGTCTCATCAGTGTCGAACAACCTCGCTGTTCCAAAATCTGAAACTTTAGGGTTCATCTCTGCATCTAAAAGTATGTTGCTCGCCTTCAAGTCTCTATGAATAATCTTCAACTGAGAATCTTCATGAAGATAAAGAAGACCTCGCGCAATGCCTTCTATAATTTTGTACCTCACCTCCCATGTAAGAAGTGAACGCTTCTCTTCATCTAAAGTGTTTAAAGAAACAATGTTTTGCTAAACGTTTCTAAGACTATCCCAAATGTGTATGTCTTTCAAAAACTCACCAAAGATAAAGTAATCTAGGCTTGAATTAGGAACAAACTCATAGACAAGAATCTCTTCACCATCTTCATTACAGAACCCAAGAAGCTTAACAAGATTCTTATGTTGGAGTCGAAGCTTAACAAGATTCTTATGTTGGAGTCTTGTTAAGAGTGAAACCTCATTCTTAAACTCCATATCTCCTTGTCCTGATCCTTTTGTTAATCTCTTCACTGCTACCTCTTGCCCGTTTGGGAATGTCCCCTGAAAACACATTCTCAAGATCTATTTACCCATAAAACACCAAGACTGATAAATATTACATTTTTTGATATATCTAGAAAGTTTAATCAAAGATTATTGTTACCTTATAGACCGTACCAAACCCACCTTGTCCAAGTGCATTTTCAGAAGAGAAGTCATCGGTAGCCATTGAGATCATACCAAGATCAAACCGTAACATGAATTGACCATCAGAATCAGAGTACTCTGCACTACCACCAACTAACCAAAAAATAAACAGAACTAAGCCTTTTACTCTCTACATCATTAGGTTGATAGAACCAAGAAAGTTATAGCTTACCAATTTTATATTTTCCCCTCCTTGCAAAGACTATGATGAATCCAATAAACACCAAAAGATTAATGAAAGTAAGAGCCGCAAATATTGCGATAGCACCGAGATATCTAATGCTTCTTCCTGCAATTTAATCAACACTTTTTTTAGTCTAAGAACCTCTTATCAATACATACAAATTGTGCCAATACTACAACTCATTTTTTAATACCTTTTTTATCTTTTACAGAGCTCTCCTTTTCTTGAACCGGAGGTCGAGGAGGCGCGGGAGTTCTTGTTACATTATCGAAAGCACTATGAAAAGCATAGAGATCCCATCTGAAATAACAGCTAGGAAGACTAGCCATACCTCCTCTTCTTCCAACATAATCTTTTCTATAAAATTTCAGACAATTTTCCAAACATTGCTTGCAATCTTGAGAAGTTATATCAGGTGTGCATTGCATCAACATAAAAACATCAGGAAACTCCGAAAACCCGGCTTTTTCAGCACTATAGTACTTAAGAACCAAAGAAGTTTCAGCTTTAACCGTAGCCTTAAGGCTCCGATTAACCATATCTTCCCACTGTTGTACATAAAGATTCATGTTTTTCGATGAATCAATAAGATCAGGACTTGGCCATACAACAGGAGGTTCAAGCTGAAGTTTCCCAAAAATCGATTGGTTTGAAGAACGTACAAGACAAGAAACATCATCATTACCTCCCCAAATGAAAGAATCCATACGAGTTAAACATTCTCTTTCTGTATCTTGAATCAATGATTGTACACAACTGAAACAAGCGTCTTGGTTATAACCTCTTGCGCAGATAGCAAAAGCGTAAACTCTGTTAGGTTCTTGACCAAATGAAGCGTTGTAAAATCCATTATTAGTGATGACTTTATCAGCAAGATTAGAGAAGAGTTTCTGACGATTTTGACCGTAGCTACTGTTACTTCTGAAAGAGGTTCCGAAACATTTGACAGCGTTAACACCATGAAGTGTTTGAAGAAGAAGAACAAGAACAAGTAATATCATCAAAGAATGACAGCGTTAACACCATGAAGTGTTTGAAGAAGAAGAACAAGAACAAGTAATATCATCAAAGAAGGAGATTTCACCATTTTTTTTGTTTTGTAAATGATGATTTTTGAGGTTTGTTATAATTATTGTGTATATAAGTAAGATGAGAAAAGAGATTATTTTACTTGACTTCAACAGTGAAAAGACTTATAGCAATGAGACAAAAGCTTATTGTCTAGGATCTAACCTAAACGAAGACCTAGAAAGAGGGATTGACATTTCAATTACAGGGTTGTATATGTTTTTGAAACTCTTTTGCCAAAGTTGACTCATAAAATATGATTCTATATTGACAATTTGTATTTATGTATTTTGTAGTTGGTTGCCTGTCTACATCGATCATCGATGGCTTTATTCTGAAATTATTTGAACGTTTAACGCTTTAGACTATCTACATTGGTGTAGTTGAATCTTGTATTCAACTACTGAATACCTTGCAATGGTCATTAATTTTCATTATTGAAAGTGACGTGGATCGTATAAGTTGAATAGATTAGCTGATGAGTTTTCTCTTTCCTGACAAGTGTTGCCTTTTAATTGGTTGACTTTTATTAAAAAAGTTAAAGAAAAACTGCTAAAATCTCATTGGATGTTTGGTTTTGTGTTGTTTTTTTTTAACCTTTATTTTCCAAACTTATTTATTTGTTAACTAATCTAAAAATATATTTTTATTTTTATACAAAATTTGTTATTTTTCAAACTCTATTTATAGAGATTTGTTTCATTTAATTTGGACTTGAAAAAAAATTGTGTCGTGGTAAAAATTTCAAAATGTTAAGAAATTAATTTGAAATAATATATGGTAAGGTAAATTTTTTCTTGTTTGTATCTGTAATATTATATAGTTATATGTATATGCGTTTTAATTTAAATGTATTTTATGTATGTTTTAATAATTGTATGTGTTTTAATCCAATTTAAGTGTGTTTTAGTAAAAACATTTAAGTGTTTAACAAAAAACCTATGTGAATTTTTTAATAAAAAAATATGGGGTAAGATGTTGAAACTATTGTAGAGTATAAAATAAAAATTAGTGTTGAATTATGATGTGGAAGAGAGAGAAGATGATGTGTAATAAAATTAAGGGTGTTGAATAAAAAGTGTTGAATTATGATGTGGAAGAGAGAGAAGATGATGTGTAATAAAATTAAGGGTGTTGAATAAAAGTGGGTGTTGAAACTGTTGTATGTAGTCTTATGCAATAAATTATAGAGAGCAGATATTTTCCCAAATAAATCGAATCATTGACCACAAATAAATTGTTAGTTTAAGATATGGTTATCTAATATTGTCTATTTTATAGAAAAAAAAACATTAATTATCAAATACATAAATAACCTATCTACAATCTGTTTTTGTTTGAATAAGTATTTTATTTATTTTTTAGTTCTTACATAAGTAGAAAACTAGCCTTTCATGAACCTTAATACTTTCTTTTTAGTTTTTACATAGCATAAAACTAGGTTTTCGTTAACCTCTCGTGATTGTATATCATATGTGAGAATGTTAAATGCAGCTTATGAACAAACTAAAAGATAATAGTAAAAAGTGATATTTGTTACAAAATACATTTCTATAGTTTGGATCACATCCCATCTAAAGTCACATAATAACTATAGGTTCAGAAACCCTATGTATATATAAAGAGTCCGTTACACTCTATACCACAACAACAAAACAAATTATATCCAATACCAAAAAAAAATTATATCCAGTACCATTTTTTGGTATATCTTATAATATTTTTTTTTTTGGTATTGATTATAATTTTTTCATATATAATTGCTGACAAGAAAAACAAAAAAACGATGATTGTTTTGAGAGTGAGACTTTAGACTCAATTAACCTTAAAAGCTATAATTATTTTTCCTATATATTCAAAGAAAAAAATAACCATCCACAATTAAAAAAAAGAGTCAATTAGATGGAGTGCCATTAACAGTACTATCCTTTATGAAAGTGACATAAATTTTTAAGGAATTATAAGGACAGCATTTAAGTGGAATGATGGCGCGCGACGACCACAATTCATGTCCACAAGGACAGTTATAAATGCCAAAAAGGACAGTTACAAATGCCAAAAAAGGACAGTTATAATGGCAGTCCCGTGCCACATAAGGTCATTCTCGTCTTTCATTTTTTTGATTTGGCAGGGATGCATGGTTGTCCTCGTAATTGGTATGGACCGTAATTTTAGTTCAACAAGAAATCTTGTGTGGCATGGCATAATGAAAAATACTCTCTTAAAAAAAAATTAATTATGAGATACCACAGTTGATCAGGAACAACTATTTTTTGTCGTTTTGTGAGACGAAATTACCAAAAAGATCCATGATTATCAGAGTAATCGTTAATCCAAAATCGTAAACCCAAAAACAAAGTAATTACAGGAGTAATCGTTGATCTAAAATCGTGAACGAAAGTAAAATAGTATTTTCGCACGGTCAATGGTCAATAAAAATCCAAAGTGGTATTACCAAAAAAAAAAAAAAAAAAAAAAAAAAAAAAAAAAAAAAAAAAGACAATTTTTCATATATCACCCTTAAAAAATCATGGACAGTGAAATCCCATAATCCATGGAAAGAAAAAGTCTTGGTCAGGAATGTCCACATCAGTCTTATTTGACAATGCTATTTCACTCTTTTGATTTGAATACCCTGTGTGTGATACTTATATGAAATACTTAAGGCCATGTGCAATTATGTTATAACTTGTACGCATAGAATTATTGTTTTACCATTTTTTTAAAGTTTTTTCTCAACCAATTATTGAGTTTGATAATTTTGTCTTTTTCACAAGGATTATTATATTAGTATAATAGAAAATATTATTATTGTTTCAATATATAACATAACGGAAAATTAGAGTACTTATGAGTTAAGAGAATCATAAATACTAGAGAGATTTACACCCTATGGCCTTCTCCCTCTTTTAAATTACACCCAATGGCTTTTTGCCAAAAAAATAACATCCAATGGCCCAAAATTATTTTTTTTTGCACATATTTTCATTTTTTTGTTCACACTTGAGGGCCATTTTTGAAAATTGGAAGAAGATTGAGGCCATAGGGTGTAATTGTTCTAAATACTAAAAACATATTTAACGAAACCATAAATCCAAAGTAATTTTATTAGAGGAACTAATAATTTTTATTTACATTTTGGAGTACATAATTGGGATTATTTTTTTTTTTTGTCATGAGGGATTATTGTTTAGTAACAACTATTGAGCCTATTTTGGTCCCCTCACGTAGCCACCTACCATCCTATATATTATTTGAGAAGCAAAAATGCTTATGTGTCATCGCCAGAATCATTTTCACGGATCATATTTACGAACATACCATTATGAGTTATTTATTAGATTTAATTATAAACTATATCATTACAAATATTTTTTTTATTAATTTTAAACTAATTAAAACGATCAATAATTTTAAGTTTTAGAAAATATTTTTTAAATAAAATTTAAATTAATTACGAAAATTAAAAAATAAATTATGAAAAATACTTTTTAGTTTTTTTTTTATTAATTTGCTACCTATTTATAGAATTTTGAATTAATATATATCTATTTAACAAACACTTTTTTTTTATTAATTTGCTACCTATTTATAGAATTTTGAATTAATATATATCTATTTAACAAACACTTTTAAAAATCTACATATTCATAATCATATAATCCCCTATATATTATTTGAGAAACAAAAACGCTTAGATGTCATCGCCTTAATCACTCACACGGACCATATTTACGAACATGCCATTATAATTTATTTATTATAATAATTATAAACTATATCATTACAAATATTTTTTATTAATTTTAAAATAATTAAAACGATCAATAATTTTGAGTTTTAGAAAAATATTTTTTAAATAAAATTTAAATTAATTAGGAAATTAAAAAATAAATTATGAAAATACTATTTTTTATTAATTTGCTACCTATTTATAAAATTTTGAATTAATACATATTTATTTAACAAACACTTCAAAAATCTAAATATTCTTAAAATCCCCTATATATTATTTGAGAAGCAGAAATGCTTAGATGTCGTCGCCAGAATCACTCTCACGGACTATATTTACGAACATGCCATTATGATTTATTTATTGTCGTCGCCAGAATCACTCTCACGGACTATATTTACGAACATGCCATTATGATTTATTTATTAAAATAATTATAAAACTATATATTTACAAATATTTTTAATTTTTTAAAAAACGTTTTTATTAATTTTAAACTAATTAAAAATATAAATATTTTTTTTTTAAAAAATTATATTTTTATAATATGGTTACCCGCACATGGTGCGGGGAATTACCTAATGTATGCTTATATCTTTTTCTTCTTGTTAACGAATAGTTTGAATGATTCGAAATCATATATAACATTTTAAAATATAGAGTTGGTTTTACTAGGAAAGATAAGTCCTACAACTTTTTCATTTCTTCACAAATTTTGTACTTGGCTTTTACTATGCTTTATCATGTTCTTCTATTATTTGTTGTTTTCTGTAGTATTTGCCCGGGGTTTAATTGTTTTCCAGAATTTATTGTAATATTACTATTTTATTTTAATTGATAAATGCAATATTTGTTTTGACAAAAAAAATCATTACACATCGACATTTTGCAATAAGAATAAGAAGATACAATTTCTTGTCGTTCATTCTGATACATCTCTGATTCTCCTAACATGTAATTCTTCCTAACACAATTTGTTTACTTATTTTATCTTCAATTTTTAAACTTACAGATATGTAATATGTAAGGGTGATCCAAATTTTCAAAATTTATAATTTTATAATTTTAATGAGCATCAAAAAAAATTTAGAAAAATATTTATAAATAATTTATTAATCAATATATCATTTTTATTCTTTAATTATAGAAGTCATAATTCTTTTTTTTGTTTAGCTTAAAACATTAAATCGGCTTTATGAAAACATGATAGTGGCATACCACCACCTGATTAAATATACCAAAATTTTTATTAGAAAACAAAAAATTATGAGCCTCACCTAAGAAATAATACATATACATATTGTGAAAATAGAGGAGGACATGACAAAAGTTTGTCCTCAAATAGAAAAGGGGGATTACGACCTATTTGCCTCCAGAACTATTGATATAGTCCCAGATAGCCCTCATTCTTTGACCTCTGCTGAATTGCACCTGAATTAAACTTTAACGACTCAATTGTTCCTGATTTATACTATGTAGCCTCAATTGCCCCCGAATATTTATACTCATTCCAATTAGCCCCGACGATGGTTATTAATGTTCCCCCGAATATTTATACTCATTCCAATTAGCCCCGACGATGGTTATTAATGTTTCACTAATTTTGTTTTGGTTACAGTAAACCGATAATTAGACTCAATCCCCAATCACGAACCCGATTTAGAAAACAAATGACCCGATTGAAAAAAAAAAAAAAAACCAGATTAGAAACCCGTTAACATTTAATCCCATTTGAAAATATCCCCAATTCATTTACGCGAAACCCTAAACGAAAAAAATTCAAAATTCTCTGTAATTGAACTCAAAGATGGGCGATTTTGATGATAATGGTTCGTTTGGTGATGCGTTCGTTGATGCTGAGGTCAATTACGAAGAACCATTGACTAATTTCGACGAAGAACAACCACAGAGAGACGATTTTCACATCGAAGAGTTGGTGAAGGAATTTGCAGACAATGAAGAGTCGATTCGACACGACATCATCTCGTATATCGCAGGTGAAGGAAGAGCTACAGATGGAGAAGACAATGTCGAGTTTAATCGGGGAAGTGGAAGCTTGTTTGTTGGTCAGACGTTCTTCAACGGGATCACATTCAAAGAGGCAGTGACTGATTATGCGATGAACATTGGCTACAACCTACGTCAGTACAAGTATGATCGCACCAGGTTAGGTTTTAAATGCGTAGGTGGAGAGACTACGTCAGTACAAGTATGATCGCACCAGGTTAGGTTTTAAATGCGTAGGTGGAGAGAACAAATCAGTTAGGTTTTAAATGCGTAGGTGGAGAGAACAAATCATGTACTTGGAAATGTTATGCTAGTTCTTTGCCAAAGGATACCGCTTGGAGAATTAAGGTTCATATAGATAAGCATACATGTAGATGAAGATGAAGATGAATCGATTTAGGAGATTTTGAGATGATGATGCGATTTGGGGATTTGATTTCGTCTTGATTTAGGGATTTTAAAGACCCCAACGGATATATCCGTTCCCCAACGGCTCTATCCGATTACAAAAATCGGATCAGAAACTGGGTCGCAAAAAATGGACAAAATCAAATCTCATTGCGTACCGGCCGGTCCGTACCGGAAACCAGCTCAAATCAGATTGAGGGGGAAATAGAACGAAAATAGTCTTTCGGGTGCAATTCAGCAGAGGTCAAAGAATGAGAGCTATCTAGAACTATATCAATAGTTCTGGGGGGAAATAGGCCGTAATCCCTAGAAAAGGACATGACAAAGATGGGACCTTGGGCTTGTGGTTCCAAATTGCATTTATTAACATGACCACCGAAAATGAAATCCCAAAACTCTGACAGAGTGTGTCCTTCAGGAACTAGTCTTACTTGGCGCTTTGGTTTTCACAAGACAATGATTGAAACAGTACTCAGCTCAATTTTATCTACTCACTAATAGAGCTGGCCACAATATATCTTTTCTTTTCTTTTTTGTCAGGAGCCCCAATGTCTCCTAAAAATGAAATTATAACTAAAATTCTGAAATTTTTCATTTTATTAGTTCAGAAATCCTATGTATTAGGTGATCATCCCTAAGTTTTAATTTTCAAATGTATTAATCAATCTCTATAAAATCTGTTAGCATTCAATATATCATCTATATGAATATGAAAAAAATATTTATTCTTACCAATAGATGTTTTTCTATAAATTATTATACATATTTGGAATAAATTTTATAGATATTAAATAATTATTTTCATTAAGAAGGCAATAAATATAATAAAAATACAGATATAACTTTCAATAGATATCTTTGACCAAGCTTATATGTTAAGCATAATTGCAAAACAAATTTGGGTAAATTTGTAGATCTCACAAGAATACTATATCTATATATAAGTGAAGTATTTCTTTTAGATTCACAAATATCAACACCTTTTTTTCACAAGAATACTATATCTATATATAAGTGAAGTATTTCTTTTAGATTCACAAATATCAACACCTTTTTTAAATTAATCTTTATAAAAAAATTATTATGGGTATCACAAAAACTTTGTTGGTCTTTTTCTGCTTTTTTTGTTTTGGTATTTTCGTTATCAAACTACGAAATTTTAGCCTCAGGTATATTAAAAATTTTAATCTATTATATTCCAATAAGCATTAATCAACTTTGAAAAAAATAACTAAACATATAGAATGGTAATGATATCTACATATATATGTATTTGTAACATTCATCTATTATATTTATATATTCTTGTATTTTAATATATTTATATGGGTGTATGTAGGAGTAGAGGTCAATGTTAGATGGATTTGGCCCTTTAAAACTTGTATACCAATGGTGTACACATCAAGAAAATGCAAATTTGACTGTGTGCGAATGGGAATGGGATTTTGCGATGGAAGATGTGAAAGCGGAAATCAAATTCTATCTAAATGTTATTGTTATTTCTGAAATTTTTCATGCTAAGATTCGAACTATGTAATGATAACTTTTCTAGCATTGGACTTATCAATGCAAAATTTCTTAAAATGAAGGCAGTTAAATAAAAATAATTTTATTGAATACGTTTTTCAAATCATATACTCCTTCTGATCACAAATAAATGTTTGTTTCCTTGTTTTCATGCATATGAAAAATGTTGTTAACTTGATATTACTGTTCTTATTAACTAAGCATATTTTATTTTATTTTATCTATCATTTAGAGTCTCTTAGCATTTTACTCATAAAAAGTCACAGACATTTATTGTGTTAGACTTCAATTGTCTAGTAGTACATACTAATAACAACAAAAATTGAAATATTTATATTAAAATTTGTGTAATGACACTTAATTTTGATAAAGTAAAATATTCCATAACAAGACGTATTAATGATCGGAGGGAATATTGTTTGTATGTTGGTTAAAATTCAAAACTAATTAATAATTGAATACTTGGTGAGTTGATTCGTCATATAAATTATGTCATTTTTAAATGTTAGTAAGATTTATGAAATGTAGAACAATGGCAACTATTTGTAAATCTAACTTATTATACATTTATAGTTATATTTTGGGTATTCTTGGAGTATCCAAGAGTATAAGTTAGACTCATAAATGGATTCTGTGATTATGATTTTGGGAATTTCAAATTAATAAAAAATAATTGTTTGAGATTTGTGGATTTTTAATTTAATATAGATCTATTTCAAACTATTGAAAGAAATCTTATGTATTAGGTGATAATCTATAAATTTTGATTTTCAAATAGATAATTCAATCTCTATAATATGTTAGCATTCAATATATCACCTATATGAATATGGAAAAAAAATTTCTTATCAATAGATATTTTTCTATAACTTATTATACATATTTAGAATAAATTTTATAGCTATTAAATAATTATTTTCATTAAACAGGCAATAAATATAATCAAAGCATATAATCTGTATTTTATAATTCTCAATAGATATCTTTGACCAAACTATTATGTTAAGCATAAATGCCAAACAAAATTGTGTAAATTTATAGATTTCACAAGAATATTAGAGCTATATATAAGTGAAGTTTTTCTTTTAGATCCACATATATCAAAATCTTTTTTTTTTAGTTAACCGTATACAAAAAAGAAAGAAAAAAATCATTATGAGTATCACAAAAACTTTGTTGGTCTTTTTATGTATCTTTATTTTTGTTTTTTCGTTATCAAATTATGAAATTTTAGCGTCAGGTATATTTAATTCTATGATATCTATATATATATTTTCGTAACATTCATCTATTATATTAATGTATTCTTATATTTTAATATATTATGTGGGTGTATGTAGGAGTAGAGATCAATTCAAGATCGGTTCGTGGCCCTAGATGTAGACCTATTTTGTACTGGACAAATCAATGCAATAATGACTGTGTGCGAATGGGATATGACGAGGGAAGATGTGTAAGACGAAATCATGACTTTCTACCTAGATGTTATTGTGATCAGTGAAATTCTTGATTGTTTCTGATGCTATGATTCAAACTATGTATCGATACTTTTCTTGTATTGGATTTATCAATGCAAAATTTCATAAAATAAAGATATTCAAATAAAAATATTTTTCTGGAATATGTGTTTAGATCATATATTCATATATTGGTTTGATATGATGCGCATATTTGTTTTTGAATTTATTGGGACCTTTTTTAGTTTTTTTTTTACATTTTTAACGATGAAAGTATATATTTAAATTATAAAATACACTTGCTTAATCTCTATTTTGTCCCCAACACTTGTGTATGAGTTCACAGACTAAGGGCACCTCCATCGGAGAGATATTAAGAGTTTCTTAGAAGAGTTTTTAGCTTTAAAATTTTTTTAAAAAAATTGGTAAACATGATTTTAGTTGAGAACCGTTTCTTTATTAGGTACTTTAAGAATTTTGTAAGAGATGGGGTGTGTCGGTTTTCTATTGGTCTTTATTAAATTAAAAAAAAAAATCTTATTCTCCGATTGGCATGTATCTCTGTTAGGGTTTGCTCCGATTTGCTTCGCCACACTCTTACGCTCGACGAGCTTCAAAAGTCTTTGACAACCCTATTCTCCGATTGTAGTGCGCCAAGTGTTTTTGGTGAAATTTGATTCCTTGGTCCTGTTCTAGAAAAAGAAGAAAGATAATCATTACTGAAAGCAACATCGTCTAAAAAGGTAATGGATTTGGCTTCTTCACTTGACTTTTTTCTTTTTATACAGGTACCATCAGTACTATGGCGACATCTTTCTTATAGGGAACCACTCCTCCCTGTAACGCCCCCGACTCTACCTGAGCCAGGAACGCTACAATTCGAGCGACTCGGGAAAATTTCCGAACTGAGTTTCACTCAGAACCCTCAATTCAAAAACTTTCCCTTGCCGTTCCCCTAAATAACCAGACCTGAGGTTCCTTAACGCTCAAGTCCAGTTATCTAGTTGGTTCGCCCGCTAGCAAGGCTAATATCATTACAAGTACATGGTTTTATAAAACATTTAATTGAAATACAACACTTCAAGTTTTTATAATATAAAATCGGAAAGTAATTTTAACACAAAACCGCCCTAGCATCATTTGGCTGTAAAAGATTTCCAAAATTAACGAAAATATCTTTAATGAAAACAAGCACCTTCACGTGCGGTTGATATACCAATAATTTACCCAGTTTTTAGGTGTTTTTCTGCTTTGTTTTTGTTTCTTTTTTCTT
>CM071717.1:14054891-14069415 GCA_036630335.1 Physaria fendleri
TATACTTATAAATATAAATTACAAATTACAGTGTTTAATTTATTTACTAATTTAGTTGAACCCGTGCAATGCACGGGATTTTAATCTCTAGTTAGTTTATAATTTAGTAATTCAATTACGTAATTAGAAAAATTATTTAATTTTTAAATGGAAAAGGCAAAGAAATTAAATTCCATATATAAATAATTCTATTTGCAAAGGAAAGATTCAGACTTAAATGTCAAATATTACGTTTGATTGTAACGTACTAATTTTTTTAGTCTATAATTTGGTTCTTGGTGTATGAACTGGAGTTGGTTTTTGGACTTATCCACTAGGCTTTTGTTCTTTTGTGTGTAAAGACAAGACATATGTTCTCTTCGTATGAACTCTCAAGCTCCTCTCTCATGGAACTACACAAAGAAGAGATCCCACAATTCCAAAATCTTTTTCAGCCCAAACAAGATAAAGAAGAAACTTCTCTAAGAAAGAGAAAGATAAGTAAGTTTTTCTATTACATAACACATAAAACTCGAGTTTAGTATTGTGTTTGGTCTGATAAGTTGGACTCTAATAGATCAGATCAAATGATTTGATATTTGACAGATACAATTACGAAAACAGAAGATGAAAGAGAAGTAAAGAGAATCATAACCTTCTCCCAAGAATCTATAGTAGAAGAAGACATTGATATGATGGAAGAAGATACAGAAAAAGAGGATCATAGAGTTAATGACAAGATCATGGAAGATGATAATGTTCTTGAAGAAACATATGTCGTTGACTTTAATGGATTCTTTTGAAACTTTTAAGATGGTCTCTGCGTTGACTTTTTCATTTCTTGATTTGCTTCTTTGTCATGTAAATTATATATGGATATATAAGATAACTATCATATAACAACAGATCTACACAAACTATTGCCCTCAAATTATATACGCACATATAGGATAAGTATCAAATTCATATTTATCCATACGTTTGGTTCATCAAGTTCAGATGCGTGGGATTCTATGGATTTAACTTCAGTGTGGTTATGTGAATTTAACTTCAAATGCATGTGGTTATGTGATGAGGACCATAGTTTGTGTGGATATGTTGTTATATGATAGTTATCATGGGAAAATAGCTAGTCGACCCGCATATATGTATATAAATAAAAGGAAATGAAAATATTTTGTTATCTCGTCTCTTTACATTGATCCAAATCAAAACTAGCTAGAGACACACAAAAATGTAGTGTATTGTAACCAAATCTTGAAGCATCAATCTCTTCTTGGTGAAACATATAATGAAGCTATTTTTTGTATGGTTCTGAAGACATGATTGATCAATCGATTTCATCAGGATCTGTCTGAATCTCATGTGCAAGCTGTCTTGTTAAACAATCTGCTCGTTCATCGTGTCCTCCTGCGAATGTATAAACTTTGAAAGCAAATTGAAAAGCCCTCCATAGCCTCTTAGCTCTTTCAGCTCTCACACAATTCATCTTGCTTTCATCACTATGATTCTCTTCTTCGTTCGCTTCTCTCCTCTCCTGTAAAACACAGAGAATCAGAGGTTCTGAGCCGATAAACTCGTATACGGATATAAAGTATATATACCTTTAGTGCTAACTCCATGCAATTTGATGAAACATCAACCATAGTTTCTTTGACTTGAACAAGAACTTCAAAATCAATGTTAATGTTGTGTCTTTGAAACATTTTAGCATCTTCATCTTTTGTTCTTTCAACCGTTTCAATCTCTCCTTTAACTTTGTTGAAGTAACGTTCTATCTTGTCAAGAAGATCGTTTAATGGAGGCTCAATTTTCCAGTTCTTGAGCTCACTTAGAATCCCATCTAACTTCTTGTACAAGGCACCTGCTGTTCTTATTACTTCTAGTTTCTTTTCGGGGAAGCCTTCGAACCTCGCAAGAACCTAAAATAACCAAAAATTGAGAGAGAAATCTCGAGCCCGCGATTTAAAACATAAGGAGAAAGAAAACATACTTGAGTTTCATCAGTTAGTTTCTCAAGAACCGATTCAACTTTGGTGTGAAATTCAAGCAATTCTTTCATGTCTTTTGTCTGAAATTTATGTATTGAAGACTTGAGTTCTTCTATTGACTTAGCATGTTTCTGAACATCTTCTTCTATTTGCTGGAAGTAACTTGATCTGTAACATAAATGAAAGAGTATAGATATGACTTGTGATGCAAGCCAAATGAGATGTATAGAAATTACTTGTGATGCAAGTCTTACCTCTTTGTCATCTCTGCAAGTGCATCAGCCATTCCTGATCTTTGGCTTTTAACAGGGGATTTTACTGGAACATTCTTTTGTCCTTTACTTGATTTCGAAGTTTTTCCTTCTGCGCCACGACCTTCAAGCTTCCCTTTGAGAACCCAATAGAGATTTGCGATTTGCGCTGATCTTCTCAATCTGCTAGTTGCTTTCCTAGCACGCAAGGATCTTCCGATACCCGGTGGTGCAGGAGGTGCTGGCATGGATGGAGAATTTCCTGAATGTGTTCTCGGAAATGGACAAAAATCTCCACTTTCACATGATTTTGATGTAGGTGGAGGCGGTGGAGGAACAGGAGTGTTGGTTTCCGATTGTGGTGATGGAGGTGGAGGTGGTGGATGTGTGAGAAGATTAGGTTTCTTGTCTAACATTGAGACGGTTGGTGAAGACGATTGTGCGGGAGGCATAGGCGATGGAGTCACTGAATCATCTATTGAGTTAGTCTCTGAAGTTGTGGCTTCACTATGATCCTCTGTTTCAGTTTGATATGGTGTCTCCATCTCTGGCTCTGTTTCAGAACAATCGATGTGATTTTCATACTGTGTCTCGATCTCATGCTCTGTTTCCGAACCATCGATGTGATTTTCATACTGTGTCTCGATCTCATGCTCTGTTTCAGAACCATCAATGTGATTTTCAGCTTCAATCTCTTGATCTGAATCCAAAATTTTGATCTTTAGCTCTGCTTTAGTCTCATGATCTGAATCCAAAACTTTGATCTCATGCTCTGTTTCGCTCACATACTCTGTTTCAGTCACATGCTCTGTTTCAATCAAATGCTCTGTTTCAATCACATGCTCTGTTTCAGAACCTACTATATGATCCTCTGTTTTAACATCATGCTTCTCTGTTTCGAAAACAGAGGAATCAATATCTTCACTTTCTTCTTCTTCCTCAATACGAATATTCATATCATTAACACTATCTGAATCTCTTTGAGACAAGATCTGCATAGCGAACCGCTTCAACTCAACAGGACTTAACTTATCCAAAGCCATAGCTCTTAAGTTCCAAAGACTTGGAGATGTTGAAGTACTAGAAGAAGACATTAGCATTGTACCAGGAAGTACAGATGTTGGTGTAAATGGAGATTGATAAAATGAATTGTTACTTTCAGTATAAGAAGCAGATCTTGTAAAGCTTCTTCTTGGTTCTGATGAAATGCCTTTAGGTGTAGCAAAACTCTTTCTTCCATCAGATTCATAATCCATCATACCAAATCTTTCTCTTGTTGTTTTGATTAGTCCATCAAGTGCTGCTAGTACATGCTCCACTGCATAAAAAACATGTTATAATACAAATTACAATAAAAATTTTGGTCTTATATGCATATAATATTTGAATTTATGTATGTATATAATATATTTATTTTATAAAGAACCCTAAATATTTGAAAAAATAGTATTAAATTTTTACAAAATTGTAAAAAAAAAATTGGGTTATAGATTACTGAAGCTGGTGGTTTTCATCTGCATCCACGGATTTTGGGGTTTTGGCATGTTATGCGTTAGGTCTGGACCTCCTAAACGAACCATAAATCTTGCTGATTTGGTGGGACGGGTCCAATAATTTAGCGGTTTATGTGATCAGATTTTTTGGGTTCTGCCGCTATTCATAAAAATGTTTCAATAATATTTTTAAAAGTTTGAATATTTTAATTTATTTTTAAAAATCTAAACTAAAAAATGAAATTTTACTTAAAAAAGTTAAATGTTTTTTTTTTCTGTTGTAGTATTTTATTACATAATTTTTTCCAACATATCCCAGTAGTTTTAATAATTAAATGTGGAAAGCAAAGTTTAAACCTCGAACCTGCAGCTTAGTGGGATGAATTTGACTACCATTGTGCTACATAATTCCCACCTATTTACAGAGTTTACTCTATATATTTTGTCATGTTTTGACAGATCTTGTAATTTTTAGCGAGTTTTTGTTTGTTTTGTTTTGTTTTTGCGGGTTATCCCTGGTCTAACGGGATTGGGTGGGACAATCCACGAGATAAATGCTAGAAGACTTCGATTTTGGTGGAACGGATATGGATTTGAAAATTTTGAATAAATCAACGGTGTTTTGTTTTTGCGGGATGAGACGGATTGACCCGCAACCCAATTCTACCGGCCATGTACAGTTCACAAAAGAAAACAAAAAACCGAGATTAGTAAAACAAACCTAGACGATCTGACTTGTTCTTGCCAACACCACTGTTTTTGTATTTAGAACGATAAATCCAGTCAGTATCCATAATCCAAGAATCTCCAATAGCTCTAAGATCTTCGTAGAAGAAAATTAACATCTGTTTTTGGGGCATTTCTGGGATTCATCAATCAGATTAACAATACTCATCAAGTACACAAACTCTCTATAACAATTGTTCTTTTTAATGGGTTTGGAATGTTTAATTAATTAACTCAAAAATATGTTTAATTTTTTTTTAATGTATATATGTGTGTACCTTATCCATGTCAGCTCCTTCCATTTCAAAAGATTGATTAATGGTTACAATCTCTGGAGATAGTTTTTGTAGATCCTTCATTGTTTGTGTTATAATCTATAAAGAACTCAAAAACAAAATAAACACAAAAAGTTTTTGTTCAAGATCTTATTTATGAAACTTAACAATATGAAAAATGTGTTAATCTAGACCAAAAAATCTTAATTATTTTATTAACCTTAGTATGATAACATATAAAAGGTTTATTGTCGATTTTAAAGTGAAATTCAGTTCAAACTAGACCAAAAAATCATTATCTCTGTGTAAAATGTTTTAATCTCGCAACAATATAAATATTTTTTTTTTTTTTGGTCAACCCGCAACAATATAAATATTAAATATTGAAAAATAAGTATATTTTTTAAAACAAGAAAATAAAATTAGTAGGAATCATATGGTACAATGGTAATTATCTCTGAAAATTCATCACGCTAATGCAAATTTTGGATTCAGGTCCTCCACTTCACGGTATTAAAAAGGTTTTAACTACTATACCAATTTAGAAAAGTTTAGTTTATTACTAACCTCAGTAACAGATAAAGAACCATCAAGAGAAGGCAAATCAATCATATCTCTAAAAGCAAAAATGTTCTTCCTTAATTCCACCATCAATATGAAATTTGGTGTACTTCTTTGCGGCGAACCTTCTAGAATGTTCTGTCTTGGTTCCTTCTTTGTACTCTTTAACGAAATCGGAGAAGAAGAAGTAGAAACCTGTTTTGTCGAACTGTAACTCTTTGGAGTTGAAAAAGAAACTTCTTCTTCTGCAACTAAAGAGTTATGTGAAACTGTTCGTTTTATCTCTTTGTTTTTCTTCTTTTTTTCGACATTGTGGTTCTTTGATGTTTTTGTGCTTCTAAATTCGTGTTTTCCTCTTAATAGCTTTTTTAGTGCAACTCCTCTTGCCACCTAAAGACAACATTGTAAAAACCTAATATGTTAGGGCAAGTTCAGTTAAAAAAAAGTGTCTAATTTATAAAAAAATATTTTAGACCAACAACTGATGTTTCTTTTTTCCTACAAAAAAGAAGAATTTTTTTTGTAAAACCTAACATGCTAAGGCAAATTAACACAAATGTAATATTAATTAGGTAAGAGAAACATTTTAAAATGTCTAAGTTAAAAATGTATATTTTATATAAATTTAAAATGTTTGTATAAATGAATAATTGTTAGTAAAAACTTTTGACCCATAAATTCGTAAACCTTCTAAGTCGAAACTCAAACTATATAATAAAAACTATTTAATTTGGAGACTCAATCCTTAAACTCGTATATTCTTCTTTAAATCGAAAGACAAATTATGTAATAAAAAACTCGTTAATTTGGAAACCTGATTATTCTCAACGTGAATCGAACTCGTGAATCTAAAATATTATACGAATGAATAACTAGTATACCAACTCATCATTTTCGTAATTAATATATTTTAATTTTAGAACAATAATGAGAAAACAAGAAAATAAAACCTGCAATTTTGAGATCTTTCGACAAAAGGTAATAGGCGTGAAGCCACAAAGCCTGCCACTTGACATTGCTGAGTTTTTTAAATCGATATAATCGATATCTCAAGTACAAAAATCAGGAGAATCCATTAGAAAGAGATTTCAATTCTCTTTCTTAATGAATATATTTTCAGGTGAGTTTGTGTTTTTTTGTTCAGGTGATATGTGTGTTTTTATCAACCCTAGTTTTTTGAAAAGAGAATGAAAGAAAACCTCGGAAACAAAATGAGTTTGAGAACCCTAAAAAGATTGAATCCATATCTCTCTAAACTCTTTTGGGTTATTATTAGAAAAGATTTTAGAATGTTTTAGAAATCTAAATATTGTAGAAGCAATTAGTACTGTATTATTAACGTTGGAGGTTTTGTGTTATTCTTAGGTTTTACTAAGATTTTCTTCTTTTTTTCAATGGTTGTGAAAATAATCAAAGCCCTTTAATTAGATTTACTAACTCAAAGTATATCTATTCGACTTAACAAGTTGAAAAAATATAAGAAGAAAATAGAGGATCACATCATTTGTGTTTTGTTCTATATATACGAAGAAAAATAGAGGATCACATATTTGATCACTATAATACAATTTAAGCTTATTAACAATATTAAACTATTAAGAAATCAACTATAGAGAAATCTTTTTTTGCAAAAATTCCAAAAAAAATAAATAAAAAATTAACAATCATTATACATGAGCATAGTCAATTTGTGTTTAAAGACTCATTACACTGATCCGGTATAAAACCGGTTCGACCAAAATGAAATTAGTCGCCGGTCCAAGCTTTATTATAATTTATTTATATTGAAATTAATATGTCTTGTCCCGATTCTTGTCTTCCCTTCTGCTCCGATCAAAGCTTTATCATCCTCCGTTGAAATTTCTCAGGTCAGTTTATTTTATCTTTTACTTTCAAAGTCATATGATTTTATGAGTCTTCGAATCTTCGGTATGGATTTTTTTTTTTCCCAGATATTGCCGTGTGTTTGATCTCGAATCAAATTTCGTAATCACTGAGCATAATTTCCCTAATTTACATGACAATTTAGGGTTTTGAATCGACCCATCTCCATCCATGAATCTTCAATCAGGAAACTAATCTCCATTTTTTTTCATAAAATCGATGCAGATTGATTCGTTGATCTGTGTTGATCACCGTTCTCATACTGTATGAAGGTATTGTCAGCAGATTGAAGCAAGCTCTGTGCAGACCATCGTGTTGAAGTAACATCTCCATTGTTTTCTGGTATTTTGACTGTGTTAGGAGAAGAAGTCTAGGATGATTGCTTCTAGTGAGTCAGATATAGGAATCTAGCTAGTGAAGTACTTAGCTTATTGATAGCTTATGAGTCGTCTTTTTCCATTTTATCTGATAAATCTGAAATACTTTTACCGTATTGGGAGATTAGAGTTTTAAAATGGGTCTAGTGGATGAAGAATGTATTGGTTTCAAGTAAGATTTTAAAGCTTTTGTGAGGAAATTAGCTTCTTGATAGGTTAGAGATGGTTCGGTTTGGTTTTTATATTCATATTTGCTTAAGCTTTTCTGATAAAATCTCATATCCATATTAATGTGTTTGGGGCCATTAGAGTTCTAACTTGAGTCTGTTGGATGAAGAGATCTTGTATTTTGTTGGCTTCTAACAAGATCGACGAAGCTTATCGAAGAACTATTAGCTTTTTAATGTCTTTTCTTCTCTTCTTGGTTCATTGTTTTGTTTGTGTGTCATTGATACAGAGAGGAACCTCTTGTGCGTGTCCCCTTCTGTGCTCCATAGATTGACTTGGTCTGAAGATAAAAAGATGACAGAGATCAAATTATGGAACGACAAGCATGAGAGAGAGATGTACGAGAATTTTGCAGAGCTTTTCGCAATCATCAAAGCCACAGAGAAGCTCGAGAAAGCATATATCAGAGACCTAATAAATCCTTCAGAATACGAATCTGAATGCCAGAAACTCATTGTACACTTCAAAACTCTATCCGCTACACTCAAAGACACAGTCCCAAACATCGAAAGATTTGCAGACACATACAAAATGGACTGTCCAGCTGCTCTATACCGCCTCGTAGCATCAGGTGTTCCTGCCACAGTTGAACACCGAGCTACTGTCGCAGCATCTACATCAAGTTCTGCATCCATCGTCGCCGAATGTGTACAGAATTTCATCACATCGATGGATTCGTTAAAACTAAACATGGTGGCTGTCGATCAGGTTTATCCTCTCTTATCCGATCTCTCGGCTTCTCTCAATAAACTGAGTATTCTACCGCCAGATTTCGAAGGGAAGACGAAGATGAAAGAATGGCTTTTGAGATTGTCTAAGATGGGAGCAGCTGATGAACTTACTGAACAACAGTCAAGGCAACTTCACTTTGATTTGGAGTCATCTTACAACTCTTTTATGGCAGCTTTGCCTAAAGCTGGTAATTGAAACCTATGTAGGTTTGGTTTCTTGAATTTCTGTGCTTGTCTTGTTATCTTGAATATTTATACTTGTAAAACCCAAAAACAATTAAAATTATATTGTAGGAGTTTACGTTCAGATAGAAAAAAAAAAAAAATTGAACCATCTAAGTATTTTAAAATTTTAGTTTGGTTTCATCAAAGTTTAGGTGTACAATTTTGGTTAAATATAGTTCGATTTAGAATAAGTTTCTTTTATTTTCTTTTGGGTATTTTAGATTTAGATTATAATTTTGGTAATTACGCCATAGAAGTATCTACTTTAAGTATCTGTTATATAAGTATTACCTACTTACCTACCTTAATTTTGAACGGTAACGTATTATTGAGAAAATAAAGAGACACTCATTAATAATTGTTTGAGAAAATAAAGAGACACTCATTAATAATTGTTGGAAACCTTATCCCAAAATTGTATATTTTCAATTTAGTATTCTTAAAAAAAAAAGATGAAATAATTATTTATCTGAAAATTATATTTTAGTATTTTCTCCATATAAAAACTGAATTAAATATTTTGTATTCTCACGTGTAAAATCAAATCAAGTGATCGCCGTCACCAGTCAACTTTTTTTTAAAGAGAATCCCAAGAACAAGTCAATATGCTTCACTAAGTTACAAAATCACACCGTTAAAAACTACACGTGTTTCACGATTACCGAAGAGACACCGATTCATGCGTGATACTTACCACACATGATTCTTCACTTCACCGCGTTTAAAGCCAGCCAAAACAAAGGTTGACCGACCACGATCACAATATAACCAATCACGTAACGCCACGTCAGATACTTTTAGTTAGTTCACCTGTCTATAAGACCCAAAAAAAAAAAAAAAAACTGGAAATTTTCGTAAGTAAGCTGAAACAGTTCTTTCTTCTTCTTTTCTTCTTCCTTTTTTTTTTTCTTTTCTTCTTTCCATTTTTTATTTACTATTACTATAAAAAATCTCAGATTCTTCAAAATTCATATAATCTTTTGGATCTCGCCGCAAAATCCTTTACATTATTCTGAATTCAGTTTTATTGTTTTAGTAAGTTATGGCAGGTGGGTTTGAAATTAATTCTAATGATGAGGGATTAAGATTTGTGAGGTTTACTAAAGATTTCAGAAGAAAAAGGATTCTAATTTCGGATTCTAATTTGAATTTTGATATAGCTTCATCTCAAGAATCTAATCGGTCTCTGCTTGAAACTCTGCATCAAGATATTTTGGTAATGTTCATTTAATTTCTGTATCTTCTTTTGCTGTAATTCTAATTAATTTAGGATTTTAATTGATTTTGATTTAATCAAACTTTTCTTTACAGATTCGAGTACTTTGTTATGTTGATCATGAAGATTTATCAACATTACTACTTATGTCTAAAACAATTTCAAAAGCTGTGAGCTTCTATATTTTTCTACTTATGGTTTTTTTTTTTTTGGTTACTAATGGGGTTTTGGTGTGAATGATATTTTAGGTAATAGAAGCAAAGAAGTTGCATTTTGATAATACTACACCAAGAAAAAAAAGAATTCCTTTTAGAGACTCAACACTAAATCTTGAGGAAGATGATGAGAAGGAGGCTCCTGGTGCACCAATGAGGAGGAGTAATCCTAAACGCAACATAGATTTGTCGAAGATCTCAACAGCATTGTTTAAATGAAGAAGAAAAAAGAAGATTTCAGATAAATGTGCAGAAGAACATGAACAATGAACATAGATGAGTTTTGCTTTAACTTTTGTTTCTTATCATTGAAGCTGATCATGTGAATATAACAATTATTTGAAGTAGTTGAAATATTATTAAAATCTTTTTTTTTTTTTTTTTTTGTTAAAATCTTTTTTTTTTTTTTTTTTTGGTTTGTGATCAGAGTATCCTAAGTACTGACTTCTGTCCATTTAAAAACAAATTTAAAGAATTTTCTGTTTTGCAATTTTTTTTTCATTACTTAAAATTATCTATATTAAATGAATACAACAAATAAATCTAATGAAATTTGTCTGTTTTGTTATGAGAAGTTGATCCAATTGTATGGCAAAAGAATAAATCTACTCTTGTTAAAAAATTGACTTTATTTTCCCCAAAAATGGTAAAAGAAAAAATGGATTTTTATTTAAGACTGATGAACATACTTTATTAACTGTTATTTACTTATCTTATATTATTTGGTTGACATAATAAATATTCTATTTTATAAAATTATTGCGCATAAATAATAGACAGTAATTATTTAAAAATTATATCATAGTCTAGAGATGATATTTAGTGGTTTCCTCCAAATTAACATTAGATACTAGATTCATGGTTTAAATTCTATCCCACAAATATTGATGGAGTTGTTAGTAATTAGAATATGCATTAAAAGAGATATAGCATATAATGCACATGATTAAACAATATGCTATAGTCATTAGGTTCTTTAGGACACCAAATACCTGATTAAGCAACTTACATCTCACTTAGACATAACAGCATACAATATTTATTTTTTCAATGTTTTTTTGGTTCTGATATTTCTTGACTTCTTCTAATCGTTTGTTTTTTAATCTATGTAAGTGAACAAATTAAATGAATCTAAAATGATTTGCTTAAATGAATTAAAAAAAATGTGTGCCAGATTAAATTATTATGCAGACTTTTATAAAAAAAAAAAAAAAAAAAAAAAAAAAAAAAAAAAAAAAAAAAAAAAAAAAAAAAAAAAAAATGTTAAAAAAATAAAAAAAATTCAAGTTTCTTCTAACTTGAATTGAACAAGTGATCTGATCAAGTTACAAAACCAAAAGACTTAACTAATAGATCATCCTTTCAAGATGGTGTCCTACTGTCTACAGAACCAAATTATAGCGGGAAAGAAAAAGTATGTTTAGCCAAAGTATCCGCGGCTCTAGGACCGATTCGGCATATTTCATGATTTAATACGGAAATTTTTTTGGACTCGTTGATATATAAAAAATTATAGAATTATCGGAAAACATAAGTTAAAAAAAAAATCCAAAAACAATCGGTAGTTTGAAATTTTAGTTTTTAACACATATTATAACACCTTTATCAATTCCGTTTCAAAATATTTTGGTTTTTTTGATATACGAGAGGGAATTGGCTAAAGATTTTGTCTATTCTTCCTTTCTTTTCTTCTTATTTTTTTTAAGCTTCAGATTCATATCTTAATTTAATCTTTCGTAGATTGAAATTAAACTAAACTAATTAGTACGTATAATTAGAATATTATTTTATGTTCTAAAAAAATATATGAAAAAATCTATCTTCAAGTTTCAATATGATAATGAGAAAAAAAGAATTTATAGTTCTCTACTAGAATAATTCTAACTTTAAGTTTCCATTATTTGAGTTTTCTAGGATTTTTAAATTTTTCTATTTATTTCATTTCAGTTTTGAAAAAGAAAAACAAAATTTTTATATTGAGACGTGAGGATTGCGGCTCTTTTATTTGAAATCAGTAGGGTTTTTTTTCCAATAACTATTAAGATTATCATAGAGTATATATTTATAACTAAAATTTTCGACAAAAAAAAAAACTAAACTTTTTTTTTTGTGGGGCCCCCTAAAATGTGGGACACCATACAAATGTTTTATGAGAATTGTGGTAGGGCCGGGCCTGCGCGGCTCCATTTTTTTCAATCCACATGAGAAAAACTTACGTCCCAAGGTTTGCGCGGTAAGATACCGTACATATCAGTAAGAAAGGAGTGAAGCTATGGGTATGAGATTGTTCCATTGACAGCTTTAATGAGGGTAAGAAAAATCTTAGGGTAAGAAAATCGTTCTCAAAGATGATTCTATTATACCCATATTCCAAATAAATGAGAGAGCCCATGTAAGTGCCGCAGCCTCGGCTTCTAAGGATGACAATAAACGAGGGTATCATTTCATTTCTATGTCGTCTCTTAGAATCCATCCTACACCACATCGATCATGAGAATCTTGTTACACTGAGTCGATATTGCATTTGAGGAAGCTGTTTGACGGTGGAGACCAAGACGCATTGCTATGTAGTGGTGCAGGAACTGAAGATGAAGTGGGTACGATAGCATCGAAGATTCGATTTCGTGAGTTCCAGTCATGAGCATCCGCATATGCAAGTTGCAAAGTTTTCTGAGCATCTGGGCAGATGCTTTGGAAGTGCAAATTGTTTCTTGATTTCCAAATTCTCCAAAAAATCCATGGACATATATTATTATTTTCCACATCTTGATGTTTCGCGAATACAGACATTCGCTCAGATTAGAATGAAAGGACAAGCTGATATTACTTAAGAAAGCAAACCTATATGGCGAGAGCATCCATACAGTTAGCAAAGGGGCATTCAAAGATTAGTTGGTTTACTATTTCTGGAGCTCCTCCACAAATTTGGCATAAAGAATCCGAAGACATGCGTTTGCGATAGAGCTTTCCTCCTATTGGTAAAGCTTGATGCATACATCTCCAAGAAAAATTCCTCAGTTTAAGGCTAGTAGGAATTGCCAGATTTGATCGAAAAGATTCGAGAAATTTCCCGACGCCTCGGGAATTTGATATCCTTTAGAAACCTGTATTGGGATCAAAGTCTAAAACTAGATTTTACCGTGTAATACCATTAGAAATGTAGAGCCATGATAGTCTTTTTGTTGCTGCTAAACTACCATGTTTGATGCGTAAGATCAGATTCGTTTCAGCGTCTCCAAGTGATTGCGCAGAGCTGCTTCATCCCATTGATCCGAATATTGATCCTTGAAGTGTGAAAGTGATACTTCTTCATGTGCGGCAGCTGGTAATGGAATAGGCAATCTAGGGACATTATCAAACTACCCACGAATTTCAAAGCATATCTATCTCCTCTCCATTGCCGATTTCTACCTTCAGACCTTGCGTCATCATTTCTTTATTAGCCATGATACTTCGCCAACCAAAAGATGGTCTGTTGCCAATAGAAGCAAATAAGATGGATGAGGATGGATAATTTTTAGTCTTCAACGAAAGTTTTAGCAGAAGTATGACGAATATTTCGATCATTACGGATATTTTTGTGTGATAAACCTTACAATTTGTAATAAAACTCCCTGATTTTTTTTTGAAAAAAATCATATTACAATTTGTAATAACAATTCGTCCCACCTAAAATTTTTTCTTGGTCGCCCTTGTAACGAGATAACCTATTTTTAATCGTTATTATTTTATTTGAATTTAGACATTTTAATTGTTAGTATTTATCCATACAACAAATATAAAATTACAATTTTTCGGTTCGTGGAAGCTTCGCTATCACAGGAATCAGCTAGTGAAGGATCACGTCAGTAACATTATAGCGACTCCGGCACCTCGTGAAGATACTCCCTCGGATCAGAGGCTTTGGCACCAAGGTTCTGATGTGTATAAGAATTCATTTTCGATGAAACATACTTGGAATCAGTTGCGTAGACAGGGAGCAAAAAAAGAGTGGGCAAAACTCATTTGGACACCGCTTTCTTTACCGCGCTATTCTTTTGTCAGTTGGCTTGCGATGTTAGATCGTTTACCGACGGGTTCTCGTACGGGGCAATGGGGCAGACCACAAATCTGCCCTCTCTGTGGTCATATTGATGAAACCCGGGATCATCTTTTCTTCACTTGCCCCTACTCTTTAAGCGTTTGGGAAGAGCTGAGTAAGCGAGTTCTTGGAGCGAGTATTCCACAGGACTGGACCATCTTACTACCGAGATTATTGAGGAACACATGGTGTAACGCCCCCGACCCTACCTGAGCCAGGCACGTTACAATTCGGAGCGACTCGGGAATGTTCCTGAACTGAGTTCCGTAACTCGAACCCTCAATTCAAAAA
>CM071717.1:14197604-14211447 GCA_036630335.1 Physaria fendleri
ACCACAACTTTATTCAAATTATTTAAAATATGAAACCGTACAACTGTCAGCACTAAACCTAGTCGATTCTCATTTCATCGGTGGTATAAGAACACTTTGAATTTGATTGTAACTTGTAACGATTTCTTGTGTGTTTTGCACGTGGATATTGTTTCTTGGACCGTTTTATGTTCATTGGATTCATCTCACGACCACACTTTTGTTTGATACATATCAAATCTGATTGTTCTTTAAGTGATAACTTTTGTGGTTTATCATCACTATAATAATGGTGTGGTTCTAGTGAAATATATGTGTCATTGCATGCTTTGTGTGAAAGATGAGTTCATATGAAAGCCTTAAAAAAATATATACACATGCAATAATACTCGAGGAACTACTAGATGCTTAAAGAAGCTTTGACAAATTTTTGTAATTAATAAATGGAATTTGAAGAAGCCCCTCCTTGTCTCTGAAAACCAAAAGCACCTTTTTTCTGCTAAACTCAAAACCACTGCGACTACAATGCATATTTCCTCATTCAATAATGCTACATTTTGCAATAATTTGTTTTGATATATTTGTGTTTATATAAATACTTGTTTGTTGAATCTGTGGACTCTATATTGCTAATATGCACGTAATCAAATCGAACCTTAGATCGCATTTGGAATATGCTTTTACTATATCCCTATTATTGGTGACAAATAAAATTGTTCGGCACTCGGTCAAAAGAATTAATGATTCTATATAGTACATAAATTTTAAAAATATTAAGGGACATATAAAGTTGTTCTTTTCAACCAAATTTGGCCGTCTTCATACTATGATTTACCATTGGAATGTACAAATTCCATTGTATTTAATTATTAATTTTAGGGAAATATAAATATTTTTGAAAAAAATCAAAATTATAATAGAGCTAACTTTGGGGAGGGGGTGGTTTATAATAGAGCTAACTTTGGGGAGGGGGTGGTGTGGTAGGTCAAGAATTCATCAAGTCTTCTGTTTGATCACGTTAATTTGATGAAACTAGCTGGTCAATGTCATGAAGTTAATAAACTACATTATTTGTTTGACTATTACTCGAATTAGATTCTTGGAGATTGTGAAAGGAAACGTTTGACTTTTGACCAACTAACTAAGAACATTTATGATTCTATTTTCTAAAAGTCAGCAAAACCTTCTTGTTTCAATTGAGTGATATCTGCATAATCTTTACTAAGGATTAGGCAAAAAAACACTATTTGTTCTAATAAATGCTTACCAAAACTTGGATACATTCATGTATTCAAAACTTAATTAAGCCCCCCACTATCGATCTGATTGGTTGGAGCTGTGGCTTTAAAATTTTGGTTATAGATTTGTTGCTGTAGATTTTTTGGCTATAACTTTATGACTATGGCTGTAGAAATTTGGTTGTAGAATTTGGGCTGTAGATTTGTTGGTGTTGGCTGTAGAAATTTGGTTGTAGAATTTGGGCTGTAGATTTGTTGGTGTTTTATGTTTATCTGTTGGAACTGTAGAAATTAAATGAAATTTCTTTTTAGTAAAAATAATTATGATTTCTATAAAAAAAATATTCATGAATACTAATGGAAATATTTCATTACTCTTTTCTATATAAAAATTTCTAGACTTTCCATAAAAAGAAATTCCGTAATAAGTTTCGATAAAAGTTTTTAAAGCCAAAACAATTTTTTTAAAGCCCAAAATATATGATTTTACATTTTTATTTCATAAAAGGAAAAAAAATCATCAAAATGGCTTTACGTTTTTAAAAGTTGATTTGGCTTTGAAAAATATTTATAAAGCTTTATTGCTTTGAACTCAAAGATTTACAAAACTCGATTGTTTTAGATTAAAAATAAGTGATTAATATTTGATTTGTTAGGATCTTATTCCTTTTGCCATGTGCCTCCAATTTTTCTGATTCGATGTATGTTGACAAGTAATTACTCGAACATAATGTCAACACAATCAATTTAAGAATATTTTTATTTATAAAGTTTAATTACACTAATATTTTTCCTTCTTATTCAAGTTAAACGTTCATAGACATATACTATTCATTTTTTAATAATTTTTTTTACACAAAAACAGAGGGCATATATGTTTTATTGTATGAATTACTTGCTTTTGTCCAAAAATAAATGTTGAATTACTAGCCTTGTATAAGATAATTAGGATGTTATCACGTAAGCAAATATGTCATGGTTGAAGAAAGATGCTTCACGGGCGATCCCATAGATTCAGATTCTTTCGATCCCTTGTTTCAGTTTTATTATATGAAATTACCATTTGTATTAACTAAAAGAAAAAAAGGAATAAAACTGCAACAAATATTTATTTAAATATTAGGTTTTGACTGGTACCCAATTTTTTAAAAAAGATTAAAAACTGAAAAGCTAAACCCGTGTTTTTCGGCTGAATCAACGCCTTTGAACATCTTTTTTATATTGCCATTAAAAAAGCTAAACCCGTGTTTTTCGGCTGAATCAACGCCTTTGAACATCTTTTTTATATTGCCATTAATATTAATAAGCTTTAAATGTTTTAATGTCATTCAACATAGTATAAACTTTGTTTGGCGACGATTTAACATATAACTAATGTTTCATAAAGTTAGGCTGTGAATTAGTTAGCTTCACGTGCATGCCCATCCACTAAACTTCTCTTCACCTTATAGATGGTCCTTACTCCACTTCAAATGATGTTTTCCTCAAACTTCTCTTCACCTTATAGATGGTCCTTACTCCACTTCAAATGATGTTTTCCTCAAAACTTATTTTTTTAATGCTTATTTCTTTTGTTGCTTATTTCACAAAATAATAGTTGAATACCTCAGCTTTAAAATGGAGACAACACTTAACACATTGTCTACTTTTATTTTTGGAGTATTAGGTTTTATGTTTTTAATTATTATAATAACTATTTGTTATGAAAATGCTTATTATTACAGGATCATTTTATCACACAAGGATCATACTCCAAAAATAACAAACTTTTACTTTTGAGATTCCAATAAAATGTGTTTTCTCTCTACTCTCATTCTTCAGTGATAAAATAGGACAATTCGCAGCATCAGTGTAGATAGAAAATACATTTATTGAATCTCAAAAGTAAAAGTTTGTTACAACTTAAATGTTAATAAAAGAGTTAAACGGTACTTAAAGGGAAAAGAGAACCGGTTTTATAAGATAACCGGGAACAAAATAAAAGAAATTAAGAATTGAACCAAAATAAAACTAAACTAAACAAACCTTGATAACTCTAATATTTAATTCTTTTGTTGCTTATTTGACCAAATAATATGTGATTACATCAGTATTAAAATGGGGTTAATACATTGTCTTCAATCTAATTTTTTTGCAGTTTTAGGTTTTACAGTTTTCAATTATTATATGTTGTTGTGGAAGTCAATTAAGTGTCAGTCTACCTCGCCGGCCATGGACCAGACCGATTCCAACATGATTTTTAAGAAGGTTAATAACTTGTCAGGAGCTTGTCGCTCGCTGCCCCGAACCATACCGACTGGTCTGTATTTGTCCTTCTTTCGTATAAACAGACACAACATGTGCGGTCTACTTCGGTACGTGTCCCTATTGAAACACAAAGTCCTCTCTAGTGGTCGGCAGATTCTTTACTTAACACAATATAGTAAAACTAAGACATGCATTCATCGTACGTGCACGCACCAAGTCCACATGTTAGGTCTCTTCCCGCCGACTAGGTCAGCGACTTTCTTGTTAGTTTCCAGAGTTAAAAAAGAAAGAAAACAAAATAAATATATTGTATATATTATTATAATATAAAATAAAAGAGAGAAAGAGGGAAAAGCTGATGTGATTTTGTGTGGGGTTGGGGAACTAAAAGAAAGCAGAGGAAATGCGTTGTAAAGAATTTATATTATTTATTTTAGACTTTATATATCTTTGAGCTTTATTTTTGTCTTTCTTTAAGGGTGTATTTTATATGTATTCAGGATATTTGGGGATTGTGAAATATAATATTTTGTTGTATAAAGATAAATTGACAGGTAAACAGAAACAACTGCCAAAATCTTAACGGTATAATATTTTGTTGTATAAAGATAAATTGACAGGTAAACAGAAACAACTGCCAAAATCTTAACGGTATAGCTGCCTTACTTTCGGTGTAGAAATGGGCTCACTTTATCATCCCCACGGCTTCACTACAGTTTCTGACTCACTTATTTATGGCCCACAGCCCACAGGCCCACAAATCTAATTTATTATACTCAGTTTTTTTTTTTTACAGTTTAAATTTTAATTTAAATCCACTGAAAAAGGAGTTAAAAATCGAAACAGTGATGCACTTTGTTCTGTTAAATTTGAAAAAGAATTGAAATTAAATTTAAATATAGATCTTTCAAAAAAATGTTATTTAATATTTAATATATTAAAATGTTGTGTATTTTCTCTCTGATTAAATTCATATGCTATGATTACAATAATATCAAGGGATTATTGTTAAAAGGGCCATTTGTAACACCCAAAATTATAGAAAGGGCCAAAACAGGCCTTTAAAAGAATTGAAATTAAATTTAAATATAGATCTTTAAAAAAAATGATATTTAATATATTAAAATGTTGTGTATTTTCTCTCTGATTAAATTCATGACAAGAAGCTTGAAGAGAAAAGTGAAGATGGGAAATGAATTGACACGTATTATCGGCCCACACAACCACTGCTAAAAGAATTAAAAGTTATATTGAAAAGTTATGTTTTTTTTTGTCATTATTTGAGTTGTTTCTCTTTGCTTCATATCATACGCTTTATAGTTTTGAGAAATTGGAAGTTTGGAACAAAGATTTTATATCTTTTTTTTTCGAAGCCAACCTAAAGAAAAAGCAAAACTGAAGATATAAAACCTGCCTTGGTAAAAGCTATACCCATTTTCTCAACTGGAAAAAAGGTTAATCGATTACTTATAAATGATTAGTGATGATAACAATATAACGCGCAATGATTAAACGATAAAATCTCCCCATTAACGATCGAATACTTTATATAGTGGATTTCCTATTAATTACAACTAAACTATCAAGTGTTTCCACAACGTTATTACTAACTTTTCTTCTTCTTTTTTAGTTTGTCTTTTTCTTAAACTATCAAGTGTTTCCACAACGTTATTACTAACTTTTCTTCTTCTTTTTTAGTTTGTCTTTTTCTGATTTTATCTTTCCACAACGTTATTACTAACTTTTCTTCTTCTTTTTTAGTTTGTCTTTTTCTGATTTTATCACTATACATTGAAAAGAAAATTTATTGTATATACTTTTTGCTATCGACTTATCGTTATGACTCACTGATGAGACATCGTTAATCTAAAGTAAACGCCATATCAGATTTTTATGTCGACAGGCTCCTTATATTCTCAAAGCAACTTGTTAAACTAAACATCTTTTAAACTAAACATCTCATAAGCAATTTTTGACATGGAGAGCTTTTTACGTTTTCGTAAGGCCGAGACCATATATGGTTAATTTTATATTTTGGGAGAGACAAAATCTAGAATCTTATTTTGTTTCATGTAATCAGAATATTCGAAGAAAATCATGAATTTACAGTTACCTACTAAATTTAAACGTGTGATACTCAAGAGATCATTACATATTTAAGCATGCAGTACAAGTGGGTGTCTTTAAAATAATATTGCAGTACAAGTGGGTGTCTTTAAAATAATATCCGATTCTGATTTGATGGAATACTCAACGGTTCACAAATCACCTCTTTAAGACGAAAATTATTAAAGAAAATATTCGAATATATTTCATAAAATGTAATATTCTTTTGGACTCTTGGTAATAATTTAATCTTGGGATTAGACATTACACAAAAAATTTGTTTGGCAATAAGACATTACACTAATAATAAATTCTCCTGAAGTCCAAAACAAAACCAATCTTCGCATATGGGCTATATAAGCCCAACTTAGGGCCCAGCTTTTATGGGTATTAGTATTATCTGTCGAGATCCACTGTGTTTAAAGCTTTTCGAGTCGCACTCTCCCGTGCAAACACAATCATGCCTCCGACGCTCTACATAGGAAAATTATGATTTGTTTCTTTTCCCATAGATAAAATTGTTTCTCGATGAAAATCTACATTACAGTTTTCGCATAAATTCATTCCTATACAATAATTTAATCATCCAAATCCAAAAATTTTTTCGCATAAATTCATTCCTATACAATAATTTAATCATCCAAATCCAAAAATTCACACCAAATTTTGTCGCTCACAGCCAAAAAAAAATAAATAAAAGAAAATCAGACAAGGAATATTCCGGCTGTGTTTTTTCTCAATCCATTAATATCTCTTACCGGAAAAATTATCAAGAGTCTTGTCCACGACGTTTCTGAAGTTGTTGTTGAGCTTCTGATAATCCTCTAATAACTTGTTCATCTTCAGGTGTCTCTTTTCTCAACATCTCAAAGTCTTCCACCGCCAATTCCCACTTTCCAATCTGCATCCACGTTTTTTTATTATTATAAAAAGCCCCAAAATTTCTTATTCATTTCAATTTGACCCAGTTTTTTTTTTGTTTGTTACCATGGAGTTACAATCGGCTCTTCTGAGTCGAGCTTTGCTATATCCCGTTTTTTTTTGTTTGTTACCATGGAGTTACAATCGGCTCTTCTGAGTCGAGCTTTGCTATATCCCGGCCTAACGGAAAGTGCTGCTGTACAATCCTCAATAGCTTTAACGAACTGACCTAATTTTGACCAACAAGCCGCACGGTTACAAAACAAAACAGAGTTTCGAGGATCGTTGTCTAATCCTTCACCATAAGCAGCACAAGCCTCCTGAAACCGCCCCACTTTAAATAGCTCATTTCCTTTGAACCGAGCTTCGGTCACCGCCTGTACTCGTCGTGAAACCATGATCACTTCTCGGTTGTTCCCGTCTAACTTGCAAGCACGTTGAATTGCCTCCACCGCCTCATCGAATCTGATCAAATCAAATTTAGATCCTGTACATTGTCTATAATGTATAATATAATGACTCAAGAATTGAACAAACCTGCCAGAGGCTAAGTGAACCTGAGCACGAACGACCAAGAAACCTGCAAACCCGACTGGACCATAGTACCTAGTACTAATATCCACATCAAAAACAGGACATTTAGACAAAGCTTCCTGATGTCTATGAGTCTTCAAAAAGGCTTCAGCTTGCAATGAATACACTTGTGGGGCTGCATCAGCTCCTGAAGAGATTGTGTTTGTTGTCTCTGTAATCAAACCACTCCAATCTCTTAATCTCTTAGCTTCTGTGCACTTGTTAAGACAAGTCTGAATGGTTTTCGCCTTTGCAATGTCTTCAGGATCAGCCTCTGGACCCGAATGTTTGTAATGGTATATCGATTTCTCGACTTCTCCTAACCTGAGGTACAAGTTACCTAACCGATGATGTGCTCTATGGTAATGAGGCTCGATTCTGATAGCTTCTCTGCATTCAAAAACTGCATCAAGAATTCTACCGAGTGCGGTCAATGCCGCACTCTTGTTACTACGATACGCAGCTTTGTTAGGATCAATCGCAATAGCTGCATCATACAATGCTAATGCTTCTGCAAAATTACCGTTCTTGTAATCTTCATTCCCCATTATCTTCAACGTTTCTGGATCCATTCTTGTTGAGATTGCTCTACACAGAGATGCAGGTTGTTCTTGAGCCTTTGTTGTTGTTGTTGTTGCATTCCCCTTGTTAACACCATATCTATTGTTGTTACCGTAATTTAGACCAGCTGTTACAGGTCCTGTCTGATTCAGATTGCCAAGATTACCAAATAACATAACATTACTAGAAGATGCACGAACCAGACCATTGGCTCCTCTTTGATGATCAGGCATCATACTTTCAAGCTCACCAGATAAACCAATGGCTTCTCTTGGCACTTTCTTATGTCCTCCTCCTCCTCCTCGATAAGGATCAACGCTATTACTGTTATTGTTATAACTACTTCTTTGTTGTTGTTGATTATTCCCTAATTGATGGTTATTAGGGTATTGAATCGACGAGGGTTTTGATGGAACTACAGACCTTTGGTTCTGATTTTGTTTGTTCTGGATCTTGATATTCTGAATTGGCACGGAGGATACCTTTTGATCATGAGGAGGCTTCTTTAACTCTGAACCGGGAGATTTAGTGAATTGAATGTTGCTTGTGGCGGTTGCAGCCGTAGATGTGCTTTTCTGGCTACCATTATCAGGCGTGGTAGGTTTCTTGGACCACAAGCCACGTCGTCCAAACATTACACTCAATAAACCACAACCCGATCTTCTCTCCGCCGCCGTGTTCTCCGCCATCTCTAAGAACCGGCTTGGAAATTCAAAAACCCTCTCTTTCCCTCCCCCAAGAAAAAAAATCAAAATTTCAGATATAAAAGAAGATGAATATCAATGGAGATGAGAAGGCAGAGATCTCAAAATTTTTAAAAGAGAAATGGAGATAAATTTGTGATTAGTTGGCCGGACGGTAAAGAGGAACGAAGATTCGTCTGTTTCGTGTTTTGTAATGGTGTAATTAATTTTTTATTTAAGTGTTGTATTGTTTTCAGTTTTGACAACGGAAATGAAAAAAATAAGGGACTAATAATTAGGCTAGAAAATAAAAACGAAAATCATTGAAAAAATGAATTTGACTAGATCGTACGCGTGCTAAAATTTTGATTTTTATGAGATTGAATCATGACAAAAATAATAGACTTAATTTATATATGAATATATAAATAAAATATATATTTTTATGATAATATCCGATATAAAAAAAAATATAAAAGGTAATAATATAGATATGTATTATCAAAAAAAAAAAAAAAACATATATGTATCAAATACTCTAATAATTATTACTTATTAAAATAAAAATAAATCCTGTAAAAACATTTAAATATTTTTAAATTTATTAATTACTTAAAATTCACAAAACAAATCTAAAAGTTATGTTAATCTAATAAAAAAAATTAAATTTGTACAAATATGTCGAGATTTCTTTGCTTTCGAAATTAAATTATTTCAAATAATTCTATTCTAACAAACACTTTCGAAATTAAATTATTTCAAATAATTCTATTCTAACAAACAAATATTATAATTAAATATCAAAAAAGAATCAATAATAAATAGATAAAATAATATAAAATATATTTATTAAGTAATTTTAAAATTTGATCTGAATTAATGGAAAATATAATAATACATCAGGTAATATGAGATTAATTTTACATGGGTAATTTATTAATATTCTATCTAATATGTATTTTTGTTATTTTTTTTTCCCATATGAGATTGTGGTGTGATTGACAATTGTTAATTAGCTCACCTCTTTTGCTGCTTTTTATTTTCTTTTCTAAGTTAGTTCTTACTTATTTTATTTTAGTTTTGTTAGTTGATTATTATTATTAAAAAAAAAAGAATTGTTGCCTTCTGATTCGGTCGTGTAAGAGTGAAATAGGAATATATAGAAAGAAAGTGGGCAATATGTCCGAAAATCAATCCCGTGTTTTTCTCCGATTAATTCTATATTTATGGAGAGCACGTATTTCCCTTTTATGTAACAAAGCGTGTTAGATTATCTTTCCTTTAATAGGTACTATGTCATTTGTGTCAATAAATGAGAGACACGTATTATAACATTACTTCTTACCGTAATGCCTATCTTGAAAGAAAGATTTTACAGATATGATCAGTCTGATCTAGTAATTGTCCGATTATACACTCTCGGTTCTCTCGTCCAAATCACAGAACCAATAATGCTTAAGACATCATTTCCAAGATGGTTTTAGCACAACATCAATCAAAAGCTTTTGAAAGGTTTTCGAATCAGTTTTCGTCAAAATCAATAAAGGCCCAAAGTAAGCCCACTCTTATCCTTAGTTTTAGGCTTTGAGGACCGGGTCTCTTCCCCGGGTCGGACCGGATAGAGATGTTGTGGTCCCTCTCAACTGCAAAATGATATTCTTAAGGATTTGGACATATAGGTGTTTGTTGAGTTTGTGTGGAACATAGGAGCATTATCAGTTGCATTGGATCGTGAGAATCTTTGCTATAGTGAGAATCTTTGCTATAAACAAAAAAGCAAACATTTTATAAAAAAACAAAACCAAACAAACATTTCAAAAGAAAAGTCAACGAGCCAATAATCTCAAAGAAATTTATCACGTCTCTTTGTCTGGAGCAAGACCAGGACCACATTTGACCAATTGCATTAAACCCTTCTCCTTTGAAATACTCTTTTGTTGAATACTCTCCTTATTTCAATTTCGTCCTTCGTATAGGAACATGTAAATTTAGTCACGCGTCCAGTATTTGAAATGCGAGTTTGTGATTATTTTAATCAAATAATCAACATTTACATTGGTTATTTTATGGGTCATATGAAATATATGAAAAGTCACTGGATTATAAGTTATTTCAAATCATAAGTTGAATTGGTCTTGCGTGAGTTATGTATCAGCTATATCATTAACAGTAGTAACATACCAACATTGATGTAATTAGAAACTATTTCAAATTAATCACAATGTCTCCAAACTCTTGAATAAAATAAAGGTAAATCAATCAACACGTTGCCAATATTTTTATCAATACTCAAAGCACCTGATCTCATTTAGATAGCATTGTTGGTGCACCTTGTATCAGAAAAAATAAAGTTATAAAATAGTTATTTTATGATCTTGATGTAATTAATATTCTGTAACGTGGGTTCTTCTTGGATGTCAAAGAATAAAACCAGTGAGGAAACCAACAAAACCTAACGGACAAAACAAAAATATATTTTGGATGTCAAAGAATAAAACCAGTGAGGAAACCAACAAAACCTAACGGACAAAACAAAAATATATTCTCACAAGTGGATGGAATAATATTTGGTTTGAAAAAATGTATAATCATGGTTGCTTCAGATTTATAAATTAGTAACATATTTTAGCACCGGTCAATATCAACTATCTCTGTATTTGTTAATGATTATCACGGGACCCAGTAAAGGTAATCAAGTTCAATGGACAATGGTTTTTTTTTTTTCTTTTTGGGGCTGAGTTCAAGGGTTATGTTAATTGTGATCTTATGGAAGGTCTAATCAAATATAACATCTTTAAATATGTCACTATAGTTTTATTTTTGTATAAGTCGTGGCCTGATACTTAATAATCTCACAATTTTACAAAGAAATTAGATTGTAAATACATATAGAACGAGCAAACCAACTATGACACTATCAACTATTAATTCAGCGGTAGACAAACAATGTTTACTCTTATTTATCTAACATGGAATATTAATCGTGTGATATGACAAAATCAACGCTTAGTATAAAAAGGGTAATTAGTTTAAGCAAAATCAAATATAACATCTTTAAATATGTCACTATAGTTTTATTTTTGTATAAGTCGTGGCCTGATACTTAATAATCTCACAATTTTACAAAGAAATTAGATTGTAAATACATATAGAACGAGCAAACCAACTATGACACTATCAACTATTAATTCAGCGGTAGACAAACAATGTTTACTCTTATTTATCTAACATGGAATATTAATCGTGTGATATGACAAAATCAACGCTTAGTATAAAAAGGGTAATTAGTTTAAGCAATTCGATAAATGGGATACGGTTAGGTGAGTGATTTGATAGGTCTAGCGTCACAGGTGTAAAGTTTATGGTCCAATTCAGATGTATCCTACCATTATATGTTAAATCCACCATATATACATATATGTGTCTGTGATGTTGCCTCTAACCTCAAATTAAGTAATTTTGATCGAAGAACGTATCAAAGTGAATTATATAACGTAGGTTAGAGTAATCCGGATATTTTCATGTGATCATGTTCAAATAACTGTAATTAAAAAGAAAAAGAAAAAGAAAAATTGTTGATCTACCCATGGTTACCCTTAGTTGGGATGTTATGATTATTCTTTAATTATATTTTGTTCAACCAATATTCGTTGTTATGTAAACAATCTAAAAGAAATGTTAGACCCACGAATAAATCTATAAATAATAAATTAATTATTTAAAACAATTTGTTTTAGGTTGACAAGGATAGGAATCAATATAGAAAACGTTTCACAATAAACTCCTTTTAGAAAAAATAAAATAATATATATATATACATAAAGGTTTTTATATCAGTAATAAATAAAGTTTTAATTTTTTGTTTACACATGTTTTTGTTTTTTGTTTACACATGATTTTTTTGTTGTGCTATTTTTGTAATTTTGGGGAAGGTTTGTGCTATTTAGTGAAAATCACCCTTAATAGTAACATACCAACATTGATGTAATAAAAAAAACTATTTCAAACTTCTTAAATAAAATAAAGGTAAATAAATTTACACGTTGCCAATTTTTTTTATCAATACTCAAAACACCTGATATCGTTTAGATATCATTGTTGGTGCAACTTGCATAAAATAAATCATATCAGGCAAAATAAAAGTTTCTATGAGCCTAATGTAATTAATATTCTGTAATGTGGGTTCTTTGGATGTCAAAGAATAAAACCAGTGAGGAAACCAACAAAACCTAACGGACAAAACAAAAATATATTCTCACAAGTGGAAGGAATAATATTTGGTTTGAAAAATGTATAATCATGGTTGCTTCAGATTTATAAATTCGTGACATATTTTAGCTCCGGTCAATATCAACCATCTCTGTATTTGTTAATGATTTTCACGGGACCCAGTAAAGGTTATCAAGTTCAATGGACAATGGTTTTTTTTTTTTCTTTTTGGGGCTGAGTTCAAGGGTTATTATGTTAATTGTGATCTTATGGAAGGTCTAATCAAATATAACATCTTTAAATATATCACTTTATTTTGTATAATTCGTGGCCTAATACTTAATAATCTCACAATTTTACAAATAATTTAGATTGTAAATACATATATGTATACTATCAAATATTAATTCAGCGGTAGACAAACAATGTTTACTCTTATTTACCTAGAATAGAATTTGTATCGTGTAATATGAAAAAAATGAATGTTTAGTATATAAAGGGTAATTAATTTAAGCAATTCGATAAATGGGATACGGTTAGGTGAGTGATTTGATAGGTCTAGCGTCACAGGTGTAAAGTTTATGGTCCGATTCAGATGTATCCTACCATTATATGTTTAATCCACCATATATAGATAGATAGGTCTAGCGTCACAGGTGTAAAGTTTATGGTCCGATTCAGATGTATCCTACCATTATATGTTTAATCCACCATATATATACATATATGTGCCACTGATGTTGCCTCTAACCTCAAATTAAGTTAATTTGATCGAAAAACGTATCAAAGTGAATTATATAACGTAGGTTAGAGTAATCGGGATATTTTGATGTGATCATGTTCAAATAACTGTAATTAAAAAGAAAAAGAAAAAGAAAAATTGTTGATCTACCCATGGTTACCCTTAGTTGGGATGTTATGATTATTCTTTAATTATATTTTGTTCAACCAATATTCGTTGTTATGTAAACAATCTAAAAGTAATGTTAGACCCACGAAAAAATCTATAAATAATAAATTAATATTTAAAACAATTTGTTTTATGTTGACAAGGATAGGAATCAATATAGAAAAACGTTTCACAATAAACTCCTTTTAGAAATAAAAAATAAAAATATATATATATATATATGTTTTTATATCAATAGTAATAAATAAAGTTTTAATTAAACAAGTTAAAGGTACATAAAGGTATTAGATCTCGGGATTTCACTCGAAGATATGGTCCTTGAAAAGGCAAAATATAGGCAAGTAGACAACAGCTATGGAAACAGTACGATAATGACATCGACAAGTACAGTGAGTGACCTTTTAATACCTAAAAAA
>CM071717.1:14245724-14258356 GCA_036630335.1 Physaria fendleri
ATGAACAAATGCAAGTCTATAGTTAAACGTATCAGAAAGATGGAGAAAGATGTTGAAGATGCCTGCTCTACTGGTAAACATATTAGCATTTCTTCTTCTTAGCCCTACGTTTTCAAATTTTCTTACGTTTAGCATTAGAGTTACTAAGCACATAGTGGTTCTCAATCGTGAATTGTGTTCAGAAAAAGACCTGAGGAGAAAAACGTTGGCAAAAGAATTGGAAGAAGAAGAAATGACTCTGAGACAATCTGTAGAGAAACTTAAATCTATTGAAGAAAGTAGATTATACCTTGTAAACCATCTCAGGGAAGCACTACACAAACAGGTAAAGGTCTCTCACTCTTGCAAGCTGAATAGTTTGCTTATACATTTCTGTTTCTTAATGAGTTTTGTGTGTCAGGAATCTGAATTGGAGACTCTTCAATCTCATTTACAGGTATGAATGATTTCCTTCACATATGTCTTAAGATTTCAAGTTCGTATTAGGATTTGTTTAATCCTCCCACTGAAAACTAGTTTGGAATCTTGATAGAAAGGTGGCATCAAAATTTGTTGCTTTTTGTCTTTTTCTTATTCGTCAGGAAGCACATGAGCAAACGGAAGAAGCCCAAAACATGCAGAAACGGCTCAATAATGAAACACAGGTTAAGAGTACAAATGGAACATCTGGGCAATCGGCGAAAGTTACTCCTGCCTCAATAGCTGCAATGGCAGAAATGTTAACTTCATCAACAAATTCATCTATGATTATGCATTCTGTTCTGTCTTCATTTGCTGCGGAGGCTACACAGACTGCTGGTCTAACCAAATCGAACAATGCAGACACAAATGCATTTACTCCTCCAAATCCTCAGTATCACATAAACCCAAATCCAGCCGTATCACAACAGTTTGTACCATATGGATTTGGTAACATTCCGCTCATGTCCCCTGGACAACTGCCACCACCACCTCCTGGATCGTTGCCGCCACACATGATGAGTAATCAACCAAATGCAGCTCAGCAACAAAATCAACAAGGTTCAAGTTTTCAACCACCGGGTGTGATGTATTTTGGACCTCCACACCATTCTTAAGGTTAGTAAAAACTAACAAAAAAAAAAAAAAATCGATTAATCTTAGCTCTAGATTAGTTTCTGACTTGGTCTCTTTATTTTTATATGATAGTGCATTGTAGAAAGTAGAATCTTTGTAACATGAGCTGTTTTATCAATTTTACTTCTTTGTAACATAATCAGACTTGAGTTGTTTGTATGCATTTGTTTCTAATGTCATAATCTTCAGAATTTTATACAAAAATATTTACATCAGTCATTTTTTTCCTTCATTTTATTCAAGTCAAAAGGTTACAAAAAAAAAATACAAAAATATTTACATCAGTCATTTTTTTCCTTCATTTTATTCAAGTCAAAAGGTTACAAAAAAAAAAATCTCAATCACAACATTTTTTCAATGGAAACGAGATTTAAGGCAGATGAGTTTTGAATGATCACTATGTTTCTACCACGAACTCGGTTCCAATCAACTGGTCTTTCGAAGTCAGTCAAGCGTCATCCTCGAGCATGCTGTTCTACTCTTCCATTTCCTTCAACATTTCCACTATTCTATCTTCCACAGCTAATCCCTTGAATAGAAATCTCTCATGGCTTAACGCTAAGAATGCCATTACCAGCTTCCAACATTGCTGATCGTCCTTCTCAACCAACACGATAAGTTACAAAATTACCAACAATGCTCTGGTCGTCAGTCAATTCACATGACCTAACCATCGAGAAAAGAGTTGGCACAACTCCAATCCTAACAAGCTTCAATTGATTCGTCTTGTTCAAGGAGAAATGGTAAAGCACAAGAGCTGAAACATTTTACGTCCGATCACTCTCTCTGGCTCATAATGCATGAAGTCGTGGTTGAAGCGCTTGTAAACCCCCATCCTCATTTTATTATCATCTTCAATCATAATGCATGAAGTCGTGGTTGAAGCGCTTGTAAACCCCCATCCTCATTTTATTATCATCTTCAAAAGAATGACAAAAATCGATCTAGCTGCATGCCTCCACATTTTAAAATATCGATCAAAACCAAAATAAATCATAACTGAACAATCGTTAATTTGGCTGTAAAGACCTAACAACTATTCAGGAACTAGTTAAGAACCGTCTCGAACTCAAACATAAAGAACCGATTAGAGGAATTGGGCTACTGGGATACCGTCATTGAGTTTCTTTCAAATTTTATGGAGATAAATGAAGATTCACCTGAACTGATCAACTATGTGTATGTTCGTGGAAACCTTTTTGAGTTCTCTCCAAAAATAATTAATCACATTTTTGGTCTAGAGAATGAACCTTTTGGAATAGGAACCTTCAAAGAATTGGGTCTTCCAGAGAACTTAAGCCTGGATACTATGATCTCTGAGCTGACAGAAAACAGATTGTGCCATGGGGGAGGTTTTACTGGTACCTTTTTATCAAAGCAGCTTAAAGGACTATTTGGGATTCTGTGTCTGAACTGGATACCCTCTGTTAACAACGTTTATGTATCAGAAGAGAAAGGGCGCCTTCTCTACAATTGTTTGAAGCACATCCCATTTAACTTTGGGAAACTGGTCTTCGATCAAATTCTTGGTGTGGTTAGAAGTCCAGAACCAGGTCCTGTGAACAGAAGGAAGACAATACCATTTCCTGCCTTGATCTTTAAGGTTCTTGAGTTTCAACGGGATATTCATCCTCTTCCAAATGAACTTCAAAATTTTGAGCTTAAGGAGTTCAAAGTGGAGAGTTGTGGGTCTTCTTCCAATATTCTGCTTCAGCCACTTCTTTCTGCCTCTCCTGTGCTAACAATGTTGGCAAACTGAAAAAGATGAAGAAAGAAATAGGATCCATGATCCGCAACATGGAAGGTAAAACGGGGTTCTATAAGAATGGGGGAGCACTTTATAAAAATGTAAGGTATCTAGTCATATCCTACAATGACTACAATGACTAATTTTTTGGCTTAATTTGTATCCAAGCAGGGGGAGTTAGGGCTGCCCAGGAAGCTCAAGCTGCAGAAGAAGAGGAATGACAGTCCTGTTGTCTCAAGAAAACTTTGTTGATCAACTTTGTTCTGAAACTTAATTCCGTCTTTTTGTTGAACTTTGTTTCTGTTGTTGGGTGCTTTTGTTGAACTTTGTTGGTGGTTCCTTTTTGGGCCTCGTCAAACTTTTTCGTTTTAAATGTTTGGTCTTATGAGAATTGTTTGGTGATTCGGTTTACATTTACTACTTAGAGATGATGTTGTGGTTCTGGACTGTATTTTTGTGTGCAGGTGTGTTTGGAAGTATCAACTTAAACCAAAAAGGGGGAGATTGAAAATGCAGAGTTTGATATTTTAAAAAGTTAAGTTTGTTTGGATTGTAAAAATCTCTAACGGTTTCGTTGAGTCAGTTGCAGGTTGTTATGAGAAGACGGGGACTATATAAAGGAAGTCATAAGTCACAGAGACGTGTACGGTTTTTGGAAAGTGTGGAGTAAAAGCTTGTGTAAACAGAGTGTGAATGAGAGATCATTGAGAGTGTGCGAGTTCATGAGCTAAGAGTGTTCTTTAGTGTTTGATTTGAGAGTTTGTAAAGAGTAAAAACGAGTTACAAATCTTGGAGAATCAAATAAAGAAGTTTGTTGTTTGTGATTTCTCTGTTTTGTTTAGTTCTTTGATCCTTCATCGTTTTCACTTTGGAGGTAAAATAAATATTAGTTGTATGCGCTACAAAATTAACTATGTCAAAACACCAAAATTCTGTAAATATTTTAACAACAGGTTCTGTAACTTTTTGTTTTATGATTGAAAGATAAAATATATGGACGTACAAAAGGGACGTACAAAAGCAACATATGTGTACCCATAATATAAGTAAATACTTACATATATAGTATGTAAAAGAAAAGGATACNNNNCTACAAAGAAAAGGACTAACATCTCTTATAATTAGGGGTGGGCACAAGCCGGGTAATTATATTTTTCGCCCGGCTTGTTACTTGGCTTTGCTTGACGGGTAATAAAGATTTCCGGATTGATACTTGGCTTGTCGGAAATAAGTATCCGCTCAAACAAGTACCCGCCAAAAATAAATTTCAAGGCTTGCGAGTACTTGTAATACTTACTTGTTCAATCTTTTATTTTTTATTTTATATTTAATAGATATAAAGTTTTTATGGATATCGAACAACTGTTTTTGCGGATAACGAATATATTTTCAAGTAATAATTTTGTATTTTTTTATGGATATCGAACAACTGTTTTTGCGGATAACGAATATATTTTCAAGTAATAATTTTGTATTTAGGTATCAAATAATATTTTTATGAATAATAGGTCTAATTTTTTATGGGTAACGGGTATTTTTGTACGAGTAATAGAAAACAAGTAGCGAGTATCAAGTACAAGCTAGGTAACGGGACAAGTAGTGAATTTTTTTTTCGGCTTGTACTTATTACTTGCCTTGCAAGTAACGAGAGAAGTCGACTTGTTACTTGACTTAACCGGGACGGGTATTTGCTTTTCCAAGCCGAGTACAAGGCAAGCCTAGCAAGTCGGGCAAGTTTCAAATACTTGTGCCCAGTCCTACTTATAACCTGCTTTTTTTTCTTTCCAGAAATGTGGATTGTACTTATTACTTGCCTTACAAGTAACGAGAGAAGTCGACTTCTTACTTGACTTAACCGGGGCGGGTACTTGCTTTTTTAAGCCGAGTACAAGGCAAGCCTAGCAAGTCGGGCAAGTTTCAAATACTTGTGTCCAGTCCTACTTATAACCTGTTTTTTTTTTTCTTTCCAGAAATGTGGATTGTACTTATTACTTGCCTTGCAAGTAACGAGAGAAGTCGACTTGTTATTCTTTCCAGAAATGTGGATTGTACTTATTACTTGCCTTGCAAGTAACGAGAGAAGTCGACTTGTTAATTGACTTAACCGGGGCGTGTACTTGCTTTTTCAAGCCGAGTACAAGGCAAGCCTAGCAAGTCGGGCAAATTTCAAGTACTTGTGCCCAGTCCTATATAACCTGTTTTTTTTTTCTTTCAAGAAATGTGGATTGTATTGGAAATGTTTATCGACAAGGATACAATATCGAATTTAAATTTCATGTAGTAGACACCATGGCTACAAATTCATATTTGTTTTTTTGCAAATAAATTACCTGAAACATCTCTACTCATTTATGTTTTTGGTAATGTAAATAACTATATGAAAACAAGTCAGTCAGCAACCTCGAAAACAAAAAAACAACAATAACACACGGAACGAATAGGAAGAGGGGATATGGGGCAAAGGATGTACAAACTCTCGACCTCAGGTTCACTCGGGAGCTACGAGACCTACTAATTTTACATAACTGAATTTTTTAAGTTAGTGGCGCTTGAAGTGAACCTCGAGAAATTTTATAAATACCTTAGAAATTGGTTTATTTAGAGCATTTTGGGTATCCCGAAACCGAATCCTTAGAAATTGGTTTATTTAGAGCATTTTGGGTATCCCGAAACCGAATTCCAAACTTCTCCAGATGGGAATTGGCTTGTTCAAGGTCTGTAGAAGATGAGATGTCTTGGGATCGATTGTACCTAGGTATTGGGATCGAACGATCTGAGGTATTGGGATTGATCGATCACAAAATTCGACCTAGTGGAGAAGAGGATAGGCTGAGGGAATGATATTGAGTTCCAGCGAGAAAGTTGTATGGTGGAGACTGCTAAGCAGAGGTTGCTCGTACTGAGTCGACCCTGAGAAATGCGTTCCCCAAAGGAATCGATAAGGACATTATCCCAACTCCGACTACGTGACTAAATATGATTTCAGGTTATCTCCGACTACGTTACTAAATATGATTTCAGCTTATTGCGAGAAATGGCTATGACCTTAACGTCTGAGAATTCGAAATGGGCGCAAAATACAATAGGCTTAAAATGCCCTCGCAAAATCAACTAGATCATAGTTTAATGGACTACACAAAATCAATAAGTCAACAACCACGGACATGATCATATAAGTAACAACACATTTGATCCAATCATCATATGATTCATATCAAAACGATATGAAACTTATAATACCAGTCTAGGTTCGAAAATGTTTACGAGCAAAGTTCTAGAGGCCAATCATATCAAAACGATATGAAACTTATAATACCAGTCTAGGTTCGAAAATGTTTACGAGCAAAGTTCTAGAGGCCAAAGAGACAAAGTCTCAATAAAGGATGGCCCCATCACGCATCCGCTCCCAACATAGCTAATCCTTTTAACCACGGAATTGGCTTGTTCAAGGTCTGTAGAAGATGAGATGTCTTGGGATCGATTGTACCTAGGTATTGGGATTGATCGATCACAAAATTCGACCTAGTGGAGAAGAGGATAGGCTGAGGGAATGATATTGAGTTCCAGCGAGAAAGTTGTATGGTGGAGACTGCTAAGCAGAGGTTGCTCGTACTGAGTCGACCCTGAGAAATGCGTTCCCCAAAGGAATCGATAAGGACATTATCCCAACTCCGACTACGTGACTAAATATGATTTCAGGTGATCTCCGACTACGTTACTAAATATGATTTCAGGTTATTGCGAGAAATGGCTATGACCTTAACGTCTGAGAATTCGAAATGGGCGCAAAATACAATAGGCTTAAAATGCCCTCGCAAAATCAACTAGATCATAGTTTAATGGACTACACAAAATCAATAAGTCAACAACCAAGGACATGATCATATAAGTAACAACACATTTGATCCAATCATCATATGAATCATATCAAAACGATATGAAACTTATAATACCAGTCTAGGTTCGAAAATGTTTACGAGCAAAGTTCTAGAGGCCAAAGAGCCAAAGTCTCAATAAAGGATGGCCCCATCACGCATCCGCTCCCAACATAGCTAATCCTTTTAACCACGCAAAGTCTCAATAAAGGATGGCCCCATCACGCATCCGCTCCCAACATAGCTAATCCTTTTAACCACGGAGATTTTTATTGGTACGGCATGTAACGCATTGGCCTTCTGAACCTAGGAACTTTTCTGCAAATAAATTCAGCCAAAAGAGTGTGAGAAGTGGAGAAAGCCTGTGTGACTCCAATCAACATATGTCTAGGTGTTAAAAAACAACATACCCATATCCATATCCATATGGGGAATACATAAAAGGAGACATGAAAGGTCTGCGGAACCGGTAACCCATGTATGGATTGAATCGTCTACCACGGAACTGTTTCAATCCAGGAACGTTTGTTCTCTTAGGCATGACCTGAATTTTGTTAAGCCAGGGGAGAGAAGAATGGGAAAAGATAAGTCTTTTTACATGGTATTAGTTTTAGTTTCGATGGTATAGTAAGATCATGTGTACCTTTAATTGACGACCATGTAACTCTGATTCATTCAGTTGTAGAGCCTCTTGAACAGCTTCCACTTCGACAAATTCTACATAAGCAAACCCTTTTGGCTGCCCGAATTTGTCGGTTAGAATGGTCACTCGTTGGACAGTGCCACATGTTTGGAAATGCTGCTGCACTTCTTCAGGTGTACAAGCGTAATCAACCTACCAAGGGAAATATGCAGTTATAGTCTATAGAAATCAAACATAACCCATGCAGTCTTCACCGATACACACAGAATAATCCATTAAGTTAGCAAGTTCAGCAAACAAAAAACCTAGCAAACACATTCTTCTTTTACCATCCTTCAATAAACAACACCACATAAACCTTTCATTCTTTTCATATGCGCAGAAATGTACAAGAACTTAGTATAATTGGACATCCTTTAAGCTTAAAAGATCCCTTACGCTGTGTACAGAGTATAGACATTATGACACCTTTTATTTTACGTTCGCATCAAACAGCTGCCTCTTGCCAAATGTCTGCTGATAGCAGCTATGAACCTTGACTATAAACCATCTAGCATCTTGATTCAGCTCTTCAAATACTATCTCCTCGAGGATAGACTGCGAAATACTCCACCCAAACATTATCCCCTCCCCAGATATCTCTTTTTTGCCATCAAAGTAATGACGTTTTTCCTTTTCTACATTTCCTAAACATACTTCTCTTTTTATTCTGACGTTTTTCCTTTTCTACATTTCCTAAACATACTTCTCTTTTTATTCCTTTTTTTAGCTTTTTTTTTTCCTCTATTTTTTTTTTTGAATTTTTTAAGCTTTTTTCATCATGTTCCACAGCAAAACAGATCAGATCTTTTTCCAATTTTTAGAAGGAAAAATGTAATGACCCTACAAAACCTAATTGATAACCCAGAGCAAATAAGAACTTCAGGAATGAGAACAATCCTGCGATTGTAGTGAGAAAACAATAAGAAAAACCCAGAGCAAATAAGAACTTCAGGAATGAGAACAATCCTGCGATTGTAGTGAGAAAACAATAAGAAAAGTAAAACAGAACGCGAAGAAAAAACTATAGACATCATTGAATTTGAACATACAATTAAATAAACATATGAAGTTAGTAAAACAGAACGCGAAGAAAAAACTATAGACATCATTGAATTTGAACATACAATTAAATAAACATATGAAGTTTTCATTTATATCTGACGGCTCAAGTTCCATCAGTAATATTAAGACTCAACCTGCGTTATAAGTTATAAACCCTGAATATAACCAGCAACAAGATCCTTCACAAAATTTTAGATTGGGGAAGATACAGTCTTCAATCCAATCACCTACTTTCACATTCAAAGTTTTTGTATGATCTAGAGTTCTCATTTGAACTGACATCTAGTACCGGCCGTAGTTACAAATGTGAGTTTACACCAAAAGTCAACTAGTACTAAATTCATTTATCACGTCTAAATACAATTATGGATCAAGATGAGAGTATAATCAGAAAATTATATACCTCAAAGGTGTAATATAATAAATCTAACATCCATAACATATCTAGTGATTTCGGCACAATTGTAGAATGAATATATAGATCAATCAGACGTAAAAACAGTGAAACCCAGAGCAAATAAGAACTTCAGGAATGAGAACAATCCTGCGATTGTAGTGAGAAAACAATAAGAACAGTAAAACAGAACGCGAAGAAAAAACTATAGACATCATTGAATTTGAACATACAATTAAATAAACATATGAAGTTTTCATTTATATCTGACGGCTCAAGTTCCATCAGTAATATTAAGACTCAACCTGCGTTATAAGTTATAAACCCTGAATATAACCAGCAACAACATCCTTCACAAAATTTTAGATTAGGGAAGATACAGTCTTCAATCTAATCACCTACTTTCACATTCAAAGTTTTTGTATGATCTAGAGTTCTCATTGAACTGACATCTAGTACCGGCCGTAGTTACAAATGTGAGTTTACACCAAAAGTCAACTAGTAATAAATTCATTTATCACGTCTAAATACAATTATGGATCAAGATGAGAGTATAATCAGAAAATTATATACCTCAAAGGTGTAATATAATAAATCTAACATCCATAGCATATCTAGTGATTTCGGCACAATTGTAGAATGAATATATAGATCAATCAGACGTAAAAACAGTGAACATATCTAGTGATTTCGGCACAATTGTAGAATGAATATATAGATCAATCAGACGTAAAAACAGTGAAAAAAATCAGAATCCACGATGAATCAAAAAAAAAAAATGCCGTATAAAACATCAGTGTTCTTACATTGCCAACAAAAACTGATCGAGCATCAACCTCCTCCTTGCCTGCTTGATTTGCTGCAATGCTGGAAGGATCTAGAATAAAATTTTGGACCAAAAACTTTAGTCAAGAAACAAGACAACTGCATAGACGGGACTTAAAATTCGCAGCTCTTGGAATTCAAAAATTGATCCAAACACCAAGAAAAATAAACAATTAAAAAAGCCTAGAGAATTTAAAAGGAAACACGACAGCTAATGAAATCAAAGAGATGAAAACCTTGGGCTCCCATTTCCTTCTCGACCTTAGCCTGCATCTCACGCAGAGCAGCAGCCTCATCCTCCATTTCTTTCAATCGTTTTTTCATCTCATCCAACTCCTATTATGTTTCACAAGACCAAACAAAAAGGCAAACACTCGATTACAAATCAATCACATTAAGATGAACGATAATTAAGAGAAAAAGAGAGTAAGATACCTTGACGGCATCATCATCGGCAGAAGCCATATCCAAATCGGGATTAGGAGCCTCCATATCTCCATCCATTTCGCCGACGTCGGGAATTTCTCCCCCGTAAACCTCATGCTCCTCTTCCTCCATCCCCTCTCTCTCTCTCTCTCTCTCTCCGTCGCGACGTTTGATCAGTGTTTTTTTTTTTTTTTNACCGAATAACAACGAATCCATGCCATTTTATCATTAATTAATGGGCCTTATGGCCCAATATTAAAAGGCTTTAACTTTCGAAATTACATAAATCGACATCATCAATTCAATTCATCACCAAAAAAACATACGCCTGACGGAAGAGAATTTTCGTATTTGTCAAATCTCACCGCTCAGATTCAAAACGTCAGAATATCTAACGAGTAATATTGAGACACGTCACCAAGTATGGACTAATAGTTGACAACGATGCACCAAAACTACGACCGTATCAGATCTCTCTTCGTTTAAAACTTCAGAAAGCTCACTTTTCGGTAAAAAGTTTTACAACAGATATCAGATCTCTCTTCGTTTAAAACTTCAGAAAGCTCACTTTTCGGTAAAAAGTTTTACAACAGAGGATTAGCGAGAAAGGCTGAAGAAGATGACTAGTGGAGGAGGATACGGAGATCCGTCGCGGAAGATTGATTACGTGTTCAAAGTGGTATTGATAGGCGATTCAGCGGTTGGGAAATCACAAATACTGGCTAGATATGCTAGAGACGAGTTCAATTTGGATTCTAAGGCCACCATCGGCGTGGAGTTTCAGACTCGGACGCTTGTTATAGACCACAAGAGTGTTAAGGCTCAGATCTGGGATACCGCAGGCCAAGAACGGTATTCTCAGAACTCTCTCCGTGATTTGTTTTAGCTATATCAATTACTTGAACTTAGATCTCGTTAGGTTTATTGTTTCTCTGGATCTAATAGAGATGATAGCTAGAGTTTAGGATTTAATATTCCGTCACTGGATCGCTTGATCCCCTATTGTATACGCTGGGACTATGTCCAGGATGATGATGAAAGGTGTTGATAAAAATTGAAAAGACTCTGCATTTAACAAAGAACTGAATGAAAGAAAGCAAAGCAATCGCCAGATTTGGTTACCCATAGTATACAATAACTTTACAAGAAACCGATGAAAGCTGATTGTCTTACAAATCCGTTAACGGTGTTGCATGGTTTACAACTTTATATGTTTGGTTTTTTTTTTTTCTTTTTTTTTCTTTTTTCCATTTTTAGTTACATATGATTTACTTACCGGAAGGATCCTGCCAAAAAAAAAATATATATATATATACTTAGGGTGTTTATTCAACTTAGAATTTTAAGAGATTTTGATTTTTTATTAAAATCATTTGTTATTGAACTTATGATTTTAAAATAACTTATCAAATCCTATGTTATTGTACTTGATATTTATTTAAAAGATTCTAAAATCACTTATAATCTCAGGTTATTCAACTTAAAAGTTATTTAAGCAATATCAAATCTCATCATGACAAAAAAAAAAGTAATATCAAATCTCATGTTATTCAAAATGGAACAATTTTTAAAAGAAAAGAACATGTGTAATTTTTGGAAGGTTTTGTATAACTTTTTAGTTGAAAACATGAAGGAAAAGAATCACATCTCTATACATGGTATTTGAAATTCAACTTAAAAGTTATTTAAGTAATGCCAAATCTCATGTTATTCAAAATGGAACAAATTTTTTAAAAGAAAATGGAAGATTTTATATAACTTTTTAGTTGAAAACATGAAGAAAAAGTTATTCCTCGATCATTCTTTGACGTCTTGTAACGTCAGATATACATTCTTCTCATGAAGAATTAGAATTTTTGTGTCCAGCGTGTTGCATAGATTGATTAGGATATGTACATCTTCTTTGAGTACAGTACAATAATACCATTTGACTGTTCTTAGAAATCTCGGTCATTATCATATTCAAAGTGATCCTGTCACGTTTCAGGTTGTTCTGAAACTGTATTTTCTGAAATTTTTTATCGTTTTCTTATAGTGTTCTTGGGTCAACATTCAGATGGAGAATGCAATAAATATTTTCCTGTCGGTTTTATCATCCCTTGAACAAAACATAAACTACAAAAATATTTTCTTTTTTCCTAACAATCTCTCAAAATCACAGTGTTTTTTCTTTTTGATTATATGAATCTCACCAAATCACAATAAGTTTTTCTTTTCTTTAATTAAAAAATATAAAGAAATCTACTAAATATCCTAAAATCTCTCTTGAAATTCTAAAAATCTTAAATCACACCAAATCATATACAATTCTAAGGTCCAAGAACTCCAATTATTGTAACTTGGTTTGGTTCAAAACCAAAAACTCTCATTCTCGTTAGATGCACAAATCCATACGATAAGACCAATAAAGCCGATGATGAGAAAAAGAAAATTGGAAAGGAAGTTAATGTTATGTTAAACTACAAAAATATTTTCTTTTTTCCTAACAATCTCTCAAAATCACAGTGTTTTTTCTTTTTGATT
>CM071717.1:14285872-14303400 GCA_036630335.1 Physaria fendleri
GTGTTTACAATCGTTTACTGTGCTAACAGTTTAATCTAGCTTGTGAGTAGGTATCCAACTTTTTCAAGCTATGTCCCCATCATAAAATCTCTCAACTTTTCATGAAGTAAATTGTGAAGTGATTTCTTCGGTTCTAGAAGCAATAGAATATTGCAACAAACCACGATAGAAATACTGTGGTGCATAATGAAAGTTAAAAAAATTGATTTGGCCAACTATATTTGCCGTATTTACCTTTTCATTAAACAATATTGTATTAAAACTCTAAAATTAAACATGTTTGAGCTCAAGTAATCAAGGATTTGTGATATCCAAAAAGTGATTGTGAAAACTATATGAGTGGAGACAAAATATAAGAAAAATACTATTTGTAAGATTGGTTACTGAATCTTTAAAATTTTCAAACTTAATGAATTGGCCGTACGCGTCACCAAAGTTGGAATCCATAGATCTAAGAAGATCTGTGGGCTCAAGGATAATGGCGTCAGGACATTACAAATATCATCTTGTGCATTAATATGAGCCTCGTAGAAACCCCAAAATAGATGAAACTGACCAAAAATTTGATGAAAATCATTTTATCTTTGTAGTTTTCAACATTAAAAATCTCCAAATCTTTGCTTATGGCCTTGTCAAACTTGAATATCGTAGCAACTAGCCACTCGGCATATCCACAAGACTACTATCAAAATTGTTGCCAAAAGTCAGCTCTGAGAGGTTGAGAATTTGATACATATCTATTCATACACCAAATGACTAAAAATTGGTGGAGTATCTATCTAATGGGGTCACGGGTCCTTCTTTGCATCATATACCATCATATCATATGATATGATAAAATGGTAAACCAAAAAAAAGTCAAATTTATTTAGATTTGGATTGTTTGTGGAGGATAATAGTTTTGATCGAGAATTTAGGCTAGTTGAAAAACGAATAAAATTAAAATTAAACTAAAATTTGAAAACATATAAATGGGGTTACGTTTGGATTTAAAACAATGTGTACACTAGGTAATATCGGACGAGTTTAATTATTCAAAATGGTATGATAATTTTTTCTAGTTAAACATTTTTTCGAAAACACACAAAAAAAAGAGAAAAAGAATATTCGTTAAGAAAATAATATTAACTATTTTACGAAATACATAAAAGTTCGATTGTTTGAATGAAGAAATACGTCGAATTCAAATATATTTATAGAGTTGGATCAAGATACTTGAAATTTGAATATTAGGAAAAAGTAAAATTGTTTAAAATTTAATTTTCTTTTAAATCTATTCTGGTGACATAAAATCAGCATTTCAATTTTTAAATAATATATAACATAACATATTATAAAATAAGCAATTGAAATCCAAACGATTAGGATCAAAATGTTTATTATTTATTTATTTTAAAATCAAGTGTTTACATTCTTATGGTAAAATCAAGTATTTACACCAAATTGAACCGAATAAAACCACTGATCAGATTTTAGTTGGTTGTTAAATGAATATTAAATTAAAAAAAAAATCAACTAAAAATAAAATTTGAAACTGAACCGATTCCACATTTCCTCATCTTTTTTTTTTACTCGTAAAGTTCATTTATTAATCAAAGAAATCTCCACTAAAAGTGGTGACCAAAGAATAAGGTAGATGTTCATATACAATAGTATTAGATTCAGAGTTAAGAAAGTTCATTTTGGCTAGGTGATCCGCAATGGTATTATTCTGTCTACTTGTCCAAAGGAACGCACATTCTACATTTCCTCATCAAATAATCATAAAAGGATATTGCAATTGACCAAAGAATATCGTTGCAATAATTAAATATATTGCAATTGACTAAAGAATATAGTTGCGTTGCACATACGAAAGAAGTAATAATGTTTTTTTTTTGTATTATTACTTTTGGCAAGTATTTTTTTTTTTTTTTAAAAATATTTTTTTTTTTTGTATTATTACTTTTGGCAAGTATTTTTTTTTTTTTTTAAAAATATTCTTCAAGTTTCTAAAACAAACAAACTTGAATTTGTTGACTAACTGTGATGTCATCACCATTTGTTTATAATTTGCAAGTTGTCAAATTCATTGTTAGACATACTGAATTATAATGACCCCAACTAAATATTTTATAAATACCGAAATCAATATATAAAAATCTTCAAAACATTAGTTGAAATCACATGGCATGATATCAATCATTTTTAACAATTAATCATACCAAATTATATATTTCTAGTTTAATATATAGTTCTTAAAAAGGAATGATTAAAACCAAAATCAGAGTCATATTTGACCAGACTGGCTTGGCCACCAAGGGTCAAATTTGTTTGAATAGTTTTTAAGTCATAGTACCATATTAATATGTTTAAATATCTTTTTTTTTTTTTTTTTTGTCAAGGAATATGTTTAAATATCATTAATCAATAGTATATGACAAAACTGAAATTTTATAATAAATATATTTAAAAACAATTAAAGCACAATGAAATATTCTCCACCAATCCCGATCTTCCTTTAAACTATATTTTTTAGGTCGATTTTTCTACGTGTGCCACGTGGTGTATCACACCGTTCGCAAAACTCAACTTCTCCACCGTCACGTTCTTCTCATTCTAAGCCACTTCAGATCTCTCTTTTTTTTTCTCCAGGATTCTTGGCTCTAACAAATCTTCTCCTCTACGATTGAATCAAACAAGCGAACATGAGAAATTTTAGTTTCTTTGAGAGATTCTCTAAAGCTTTTCAAGATCATCCTTCTCTCTCCAGGATTCTCGTCGTCTCCACCATCTCGTACTTCTCTATTCTCACCTTTTTCGTTTTTATCTCGTCCTGTATCTGTTGTTGAAACCGTAACCGTTTCTCTCTCAATTCTCTGAAATTTGGTGAATAGATTCTTTAGGTTGTATTAATCTAGCAAACACTTGATTTCTTTTGTTATGTTCTGAACCTCTATCTTCAAGAAGAAACGCATTTGATTTTCGTAACTAATCTGATTTGCAAATTTCGTCTCCACGATCTCGTAGTTCTCTATTCTCACTTGTTCGTTTTTTTCCTCGTCCTGTATCTGCTGTTGAAACTGTGATTGTTTCTCTCTCAGTTCTCTAAAATTTGGTGAATAGACTCTTTAGGTTGTATTATTCACGCAAACACTTGATTTCTTTTTTTATGTTCTGAATCTCTCAACATTTTCAGGAAGAAACGCATCTGATTTGCAAATTTCGTTCTACTGTTTATGCTATAGAGTGCTTATATGTTCTGGATCTATTCAGGAAATATCTATACTGTTTGTTTGTTTGTTTGTTTTTTTTTTTTTTTTTTTTTTTTTTTTTTTTTTTTTTTTTTGTTTGTTTGTTTTTTTTTTTTTTTTTTTTTTTTTTTTTTTTTTTTTTTTTTTTTTTTTTTTTTTTTTTTTTTTTTTTTTTTTTTTTTTTTTTTTTTTTTTTTTTTTTTTTTTTTTTTTTTTTTTTTCTGGTAATTTTTACTCACACTGTGAAATGGTTGTTGATTCGTCCAGATCTCTGATTATTCGAACGTTTATCTTTCTTAGTTTGTTTGTGATCCGTGTGTACAATGCAAAGATCTGATTCAGATTTAGAATTTGTTACTGATTATTTTTACTGTGACGTTGTTGTAGTGGTGGTGGACTTATAGCCTACTCTGAGGCAAACGCATCTAATGGAGCGAACGGTTCTGGTATTGTTGAAACTGGAACAAAGAAGAAGAAGGTGGTGCTTCTTGGAACTGGATGGGCTGGAACTAGTTTCTTGAAGAATTTGAATAATTCTTCATATGAAGTTCAGATTATATCGCCTCGAAACTACTTTGCTTTCACTCCATTGTTACCTAGTGTTACTTGTGGAACTGTTGAAGCTCGAAGCGTTGTTGAGCCTATTCGTAACATTGGAAGAAAGGTATGTATTAATGGCAAAGTCTAATTGGAAGTTTTGTCTTCTTTTCATATTCTGATTGCTACGCTCTCCATTATATTTCTCTGAAACAATGTTATATTTAGTAGACTTAACTTGCAAATGCTAACTTCTGGCATGCTAGCAGTTCGTTGTTTTAGATGCATTGTTGGTTGTGGATAAAAATTGAACTATAAGGATGATGCTTCTTCTAAATGTGTGATATTGTCTTTTGTTAAGAAAATTGCTAATATACTCTTGATCTCATACCTTTATAAATAGAAGAACGTTGATACGTCTTACCTGGAGGCAGAATGTTTCAAAATTGATCCAGCAAGCAAGAAAGTTTTCTGCCGATCCAAACAAGGTCTTAATTCAAATGGGAAGAAAGAATTTTCTGTTGACTATGACTATCTTGTAATTGCTACTGGAGCTCAGTCTAACACCTTTAACATACCTGGAGTGGAGGAGAACTGTCATTTTCTGAAAGTAAGTTTTCTTGGCTCTTAACTCTTTTGAACGCATCTTGGTATGTTTTTTTGTAAGAAATGATAGCCTAAAGGGAAAATGCATATGAAAGCTCAAAGAATCCTGATGCTCTTATCGGTTTCAATGTGTGCTTGTAGGAGGTTGAAGATGCTCAGAGAATCCGTAAAACTGTAGTTGATTCCTTTGAGAAGGCAAGTCTACCAGAATTAAGTGATGAAGAGAGGAAGAGAATCCTGCATTTTGTGGTTGTTGGTGGTGGGCCAACAGGTGTTGAGTTTGCTGCTGAACTACATGATTTTGTAACTGAGGATCTAGTTAATCTCTACCCTAAAGCCAAGGGTTCAGTGCGCATCACGCTTCTTGAGGCTGCAGACCACATCCTGACCATGTAGAATTTCTTGTCTCTAAACTTCTGAAGCATGATCAATCTTGAGCTTCTTATTTTCTTATTTCAAGTTTCATGTTTTCGCTAAGACCTTGTATATTGATTGATGATAAGTTTTTCTTTCATAGGTTTGACAAGAGAATCACTGAGTTTGCCGAAGAAAAGTTTGGCAGAGATGGAATTGATGTGAAACTTGGGTCGATGGTAACCAAGGTGAATGAGAAAGATATATCTGCTAAAACCAAAGGAGGAGAGGTTTCCTCAATTCCTTACGGAATGATTGTCTGGTCAACTGGTATTGGAACTCGTCCTGTCATAAAAGATTTTATGAAACAAATTGGTCAGGTAAAGTAATGCACTTTGGATAAACTCACACACTACAATCTTCAAGTTTTTAACAAACACGTTTCATCGACTTGCTCTAACGCATTTTCTTTGTAATTGCAGGGTAATAGACGCGCTCTGGCAACTGATGAATGGCTGAGGGTAGAAGGATGTGATAACATATATGCCCTTGGTGATTGCGCAACAATTAACCAGCGCAAAGTCATGGTAATTTGATGCTTTTAGTACTTCATAAACTCTGGATTAAAAGATTATAAACCAAAATTCTCAATGGTTTCATGTTGCAGGAGGATGTTTCTGCTATATTTAGCAAAGCGGACAAAGACAAATCTGGGACATTGACTCTCAAAGAGTTTCAAGAAGCAATGGATGACATCTGTGTTAGATACCCTCAGGTGGAGCTTTACTTGAAGAGTAAACGTATGCGTGGCATTGCTGATCTTCTAAAACAAGCTGAAACTGATGACGGATCCAAGAAGAACACCGAACTGAAGATTGAAGAATTCAAATCTGCTCTTTCTCAGGTTGACTCAGAAGTGAAGTTTCTCCCAGCTACAGCACAGGTAAATCGGTTGAAGTTTAGCTAGTTAGGTTCTTCTTCAATCGAATTCATCTTGGATAGATAAGTCTTGTTAGCTGGATTCTTATTAATGTGCTATGAGTTTTTCTTAAGGTTGCTGCGCAACAAGGTGCGTACCTAGCTAAATGCTTTGACCGCATGGAAGAGTGCGAGAAGAATCCAGAAGGTCCCATTAGGATGAGAGGAGAAGGTCGTCATCGTTTCCGCCCCTTCAGGTTAGTCCTCCCCAGAATCTGAATCACTATCTTCGTCCTTTTGTTGATGAATCAAAACAAATGTGTAGTAGTCAGTGATGTTTAGTGTTTAGGAATAACTCTGATTCTAGATACCTATGTAGTTTGAATATATATATTTTAACTAGGGTAGTTCAAAATCCTGATTAATTCTAATTTGTTGGTTTAGAAAGTGTAGAAACCAACCAACTTGAAACTGTCTCCATTTGGTATAAGTTTTGAAGTATCTTAAAAGAGATCACAGTTTTGGCCGCTTAAATAGTGGTTTGGTGAATTGATGAAATTTTTGGTTTGGGTTTGGTGGAATCGTGTATAGGTATAGGCATTTGGGACAATTTGCACCATTGGGAGGAGAACAAACAGCAGCGCAGCTACCAGGAGATTGGGTTTCCATTGGACATAGCAGCCAGTGGCTTTGGTATTCTGTCTACGCCAGGTAAATACTAAATTTTTTTTTTTGTCAAGAAAATACTAAATACAATTTTGTTTTTATACAGAAACTACAAACAGAATATTTGGAAGTTTTGTTAACATATTTTTTTTGTTTGGGTGGGTATGAAACAGTAAGCAAGTAAGCTGGAGAACGAGAGTGCTGGTGGTTTCAGATTGGATGAGGCGTTTCGTATTTGGTAGGGATTCAAGTAGCATCTGATTTTCAACCTTCAATTCAATTCCTCAATACAGATCTCTCTCTCTCACTCTCATTCTCACAAGAGTTACACTTTAACTTTGTTCATGAGAACCAAAGTTTTGATTCCGTTTTAAGAAAAAAAAAAAAGAAACACAAATCGGCTTTTATATTTTGTAATAAGATAAAGACCACAAGTCACAAAGGCGAGTTTGCCTCTTTCATTGGCATCGTCGCTAATCCCAAGAATTGTACCCTGTTTTTTTTTTTTTTTTTTTTTTTTTTTTTTTTTTTCCCTTTTTTTTTTTTTTTTTTTTTTTTTTGCCTTTATGTCAGTCAATCTTTCTGAAAAACCTCAAAAACTCTTCTGTTAATTAAAAGTGCTAGATACTGAAAACTGACAAATTTATATATTCGCTCTTTTATTTTTGGGTCTGCAATCACTAATTTAAAAGTTGTTTAGTAAAGGGAAAGAAATAATAATAATAATATGAATAAAAGAACTTGTTTCTCAAGTGTCAACATCTGTGACACTGATAATATCAGAGAAACCAACTTTATTACGGAGGCGGAGAACCAAACAAGCAGCGTCAACTCCTTCTCCGATCACCACCACTTTGTCTTTCTTCTCTCCTTCTATTCCCACATATGTCACTCCTGCATCATTTTTTTTTTTTTTTAGATTAAAATTACTTTCCATACTTATGAATCGAAATTTAAAATTAAAAATATTTTTCCCAAGGTTACGAATCAAAATATTGTTTAGCTAATTAAGGTTTAATGACAATATATCTTACCAGTAGTTTTGGCTCCGATCTTGAGAGCTTCTGATCTACATTTTTCGCACCTCATACTTACCGACATCATTATTTTCTGCTCATACAAACAAAAATTTCCAATATTTTCAAATTATAGTACAAGTAATTTTTTATTTTCTTCAAAAAAAATATATAAATATTTAAATACTAGCTAATACGTTCATCATAAATTACATATAGATATATATATATAGTACAAGAAATCTTTAACGTACCTTGGGCATTTTGAAACTTAATGGGAGAACTTCAAAAAAAAAATCTTTGTTTTTGGTTTGAGTGATTATAATTTACGCGTGAAATAAGATGATCATATATAAAGACTGCATATGTCTCATTTGCGTAATACTTTCCACGAAATCTCGGTGGAAACTTTCATTTCATTTCGTAGTTTAAGTCTTTTAATATAGTTTAAATTTTGACGTATAAGTTGACAAATATACAATATGTTAACTTAATTCGGAAGGGTTAGCTTTGGTCAACGTAAGTGTTACATATTGTGTTCCGGTCCTAGATTATAGAAGGAATTAACAGAAGAATCAGTCAGATGGAAAAAATTGGCTAATGTTGTTTTGTTGGAGTCGAGGTCTTAGAAAAATTTCTATGATTTTTTTTTTTAAAAAAAAAAATATAAAAGACTAATGGAAAAAATCTCTAGTAGCTAAAAGAATGTAATTTTGTACAAATATTTTATTTCAAATATATATTTTCTAATCTATATAATATTTGGGAAGTACAAAATTGAAAAAAACCTTGGTTTTGTTTTGGGAAGTACAAAATTGAAAAAAACCTTGGTTTTGTAGATATTTACATGTGAATGCTATTATATAAAGAATTTGAAATTAAAAAGAAAAAATCATTAAATTATTGTATATATTTATTAGATTCAAATTACCTTTTTTTTTTTTTGGATTGAAATTTTCTTCTTTAAATAAAGTACTATGGCCCAATACAAAAGTCCAACAATTCTCGAAGGCAAAATTCTAGAAAATTAAACAAATCAGGCCCAAACACATATCCAGGGACTTGATTAAAACAGATTGTGAAAATAACTTGGGCCTACGGCCCACACCCTTTTTTAGGGTTTGTCGCATTCTTCTCCAGCCGTCAGCGGCTAGAGTATTCTTGTGCTCCGATCTCTGACGGGTGGACGCCGAGATTTCGCCGGATTTGAACTCCGATGATGATGTTGAAAGAGATCCGGTCCGCCTAAAAGCATAGAAGCCTGTTGAAAGAGCTGCAACAAAGCGGTAAATGGTCCGAGAAATTCTCAGAAGTGTTCTCCGACAACTAGTGTCGAGACTAGGGGACATGTAAGGTTCAGGAGGTGGTTCCCCGCTGACCATCCCGAGTGAGTTGCACAAAACCTGAAAGTAAGACAAGATATAGACCAAATTTAACGGTATTGTGTTAAAAAGACTTAGACCATTGCAGATTAAGTTTTGTATAAAGTTAAGTCGAGTTCTTCCTCCAACTCTAACAGAGTGACTACTATTGAAAGCAGAGAAGGAGAAGATGGTTGAGACAAAGGTTGGAGCGGAAAGGTGGTCCCGAGCATCATATTTTGATGATATTCGAACTGCCATCGGGATGAAGGAAGAAGAAGATGTTCTTCCGCCGAAGAGGGATGGGACGCCGTGACAAACAGCTTTTCCGGCGGTGAAGTCGAAAAGTACCCAAGAAAAATCAAGAAAAAAAAACACAGGAAAAGAGAAACATGACCAGTGACTTGAAGAGAGAACAAAAGAGAGCAGAGGAAGTCCCCGGGCGACGACAACGGCGGTCGCCGCCGCCCCAGAACGGAGGATAAGGCAAAGGTCTCAGATCTAAAGCCTCGGGTGATGTGCCAGAGAGAGATTAAAAAAATTTAACGAATATCAGAGATTCAAATTACCTAAAAATAGCTATTATATATATATATAAAAAAATCTAGCATGTATTAGATAACGTTGTTTTTTTAATCTAACAAAATTGCAACATCTTTTTTAATCTATCTCATTTTATATAAAAAAATCTAGCATGTATTAGATAACGTTGTTTTTTTAATCTAACAAAATTGCAACATCTTTTTTAATCTATCTCATTTCATCTTTTTATCAATTTTACCACAAAAAATAACAAAATTGCAACATCTTTTTTAATCTATCTCATTTCATCTTTTTATCAATTTTACCACAAAAAAAAATAATATCAACCAAAAAAATCTATTATAATGTTTAGAAATACAATTCAAAAGTATTTCATAAAAAACTACATCTATATGCTAACAGAAATTTTTTACCAAAAAACTGATTGAACAAAATTTTGAGGTTCATTCATTCGACCAGTATCGAGAAAAATCTCTCTCCATATATTTAAAAAAATTGAATAAATTATTTTTAACTACATCTATAACTACATCTATATGCTAACAGAAATTTTTTACCAAAAAACTGATTGAACAAAATTTTGAGGTTCATTCATTCGACCAGTATCGAGAAAAATCTCTCTCCATATATTTAAAAAAATTGAATAAATTATTTTTAATTATATATATGTAAAACATAAATACACAACTAAATTGATAAAATTGATTAAAATATTGAGTATTTAGGGGTATTCAAAAATATCAGATTTGAAATTTAGTTTTTAGTGTAAAAAATAGATACTACCAGCAACGACATCAATTCGCGTTTAGTTAAGTTATTTGGATATAGAAAAAATAAACTATTCATATATTTATATCAATTATTTTAGTTTTGAGCTTAATATAATTAACTTATATTCATCTATTATATACTATGCAAAACATGAATACAAAAGTATATAATTAACTTATATTCATCTATTATATACTATGTAAAATATGAATACAAAAGTATGTTGTATTTGAGAAAAAAGTTTGTTGATAAGTATTGATTATGGTATTTTCATCTTTGTGTTCGGTTATTCGGGTATATATTGATTATGGTATTTTCATCTTTGTGTTCGGTTATTCGGGTATAGAAGAAAATCTATTATTAAATTAATTATATAAATTGGTTCAAATTCGAGTATGACGTTTTTGGATTGAATCTGAATCGGATATCAGATGTTGAATATTTTCTTGATTCTTACTGACAAAAGTAACTTTAAAATTTATATATATATATATATATATATATATCAAATTTTACATCAAATATATGTATTTAAACATGTACTAGATTATTACCCGAGTTAAACATGGATTTAAAATTTATTTTAGTATTTAAAAATAATATTTGAAATTGTAAACTTTAATGTTACTACTTATTATTTAAAATAGTAAAATAAGCATAATGAGTAGGAATGATTCAAAATATCTGATACCCGATATTTGATTTGGAACCATCCAAAACATAGTATTAGATCCGAAATTTAATAAAATTATATAAATACATGGATATTATTTTTTCTTCTATAACTAAATAACTGAATCTAATACCCGTGTGTGTCCTAAAATATCCATAAATATTTATTTAAAAATATAATTAAAAATAAATTTTCGTTTATATTATTCGGGTATAAAACAAACTGTGACATAAATCTACGGGTGTTAGATTCATTTTGGGCTTAGACAAAATTATCCAGATATAGAAAAAATGTACTTATTATTCATGACATTTGAGTTATATATTACGCAGAACATAAAATACAAAATCATGTTCATACAATTGATTAAGAATTTTGGTTATTTTCAAGTATATATACATATCGAGTTTGAAAGAGGTTTGAATTCAACTATATGGATATATAAAAAGGGTATTATTAATGTATTTTTTATAAATTGATTCGGGTTCCAGATTGATATTTAGATTATAATATCGATGTTTTTTCTGTATTTACATAAATTGATTTAGATTCGCATAACTAAGTTATATAATCATAATTCTTTATATAATCATAACGGTTTTGATATTATTGATTTAGATTCGCATAACTAAGTTATATAATCATAATTCTTTATATAATCATAACGGTTTTGATATTTTTGAATAGCATTATTTGGTTCAACTAAGTTAATCACAAGAAAAATATATCAATTCATGTATTTATATAAATTTCGTTAGTTTCTCAATCAAATTCCAAATATCAAGTATTTTGTCAATTTTAATATAAAACACTTAATTAATTTATATCTGATAATGCTAAATATTAAAATATAGATTAACTCGTGTTTAACACGGGTAATCTGTATAATATTTGGGAAGTACCCATTCGAAAGTAACCTTAGGTTCAGTGGAATATTACATGATTTGTCATTAGACTTTAAACATTTTTAGAATATGGTTAAAACTAAAATTTGAATAAAAATTATTTAATTTGAAAATTGTTATTATTAAATAATTTTTATTTAAATCTAATTTTAGCAAATAATTTTGTACGCTAAATTTAATTAATTTATGATTATAATAATACAAAAAAGAATTTCTATATATAAAATGAATTTTTTTTTTTTTTGCAACTCATATAAAATGAATTTATATATGTATATATATCATTTCAAATAATATATGTATTATTTTATTTATTATTTAATTTCATATGTTGAAAATTAATTGATAATTTTAAAAATATATTTTATATTTATTTATTATTTACGATGGAATAAATTTAAAATATTGTTACTTTTAATTATAACGCAAAACTCTTAGATAAATGTCTAATTTCTTATTGAAAGAATTAGAATTCTACTTATATCGGGTTCGAGATATATAAAGAAAATAATATTCATGTATCTATAAAGTTCAGGTTTATATTCAAATAATTATGTTATACATTACGGAACCATAAATATAAACTGATGTTGGTAAAATTAATTAAAAACATGAAGGTTTTTTTGGTATTCATGGGTGTCTATTTAATTTATTCATGTATACAAGGAAAACATCGGTCAATTATTTATATAAATTATTTTATCTTTGATTTTGATACTATTGAACGAGTGTATGTCGAATATCATATACAAAATATTTTGTCAATTCGTACTTACAACACTTATTTAATAATTATTTGAAAATCAATATAATATTTGGGAAGTACAAAATTGAAAAAATCTTGGTTTTGTAGATATTTACAATGTGATGCCATTATGAAAATTAATTTTATTAAAAAAAATATTTTTAGGAATGATTATCTGATAGAATTTAATTAAACTTTAACTAAAATAGCAAATATTTTTTAAATATAAACGTATTCTAATTTTGGAAAATCTGAATTAATTTGAATCTAAAAGTAATTAAAAGTGGTTAAAAAATAAAGCTCATTTAGATAATGTCTTATTAGATAAAATTCATTAAAAAACAAAAGAGCGTATACAAAAAAATTCACATCAGTAGATAACATGTATAATTAATTTTATTTTAACTGTAATTAGATTTGAGGTTAAAAATAGATTTGAGGTTTTCAATTCGGTTATACATGTAAAATATCTTTAGATATATATTGGTTTGTGTACGATGTTTTTTTAATCAGGGTCTAATATCATATATTAGTTATCAGATTTCTTTTTTTTAAAGGCTTGTAACTTTTAAGTCTGAATTTAAAAACACCAAAAATAAAATATAACTAATTTCAATACTAAAATATCTATAGTTGTATTTAAAGTATTTTTTGGATACAAAAAAATTCATATCAGTAGATAACATGTATAATTAATTTTATTTTAACTGTAATTAGTTTGAGATTGAATTTGGTTATTCCGTTATACATGTAAAATATTTGTAGATATATATTGGTTCGTGTACGATGTTTTTTAATCAGGGTCTAATATCATATATTAGTTATCAGATTTCTTTTTTTTTTTTAATCAGGGTCTAATATCATATATTAGTTATCAGATTTCTTTTTTCTTTTTTAAAAAGACTAATAACGTTTAAGTCTGAATTTAAAAACACTAGAAATAAAATATAACTAATTTCTATAGTTGTATTTTAAGTATTTTTTGGATACTCAGAGTAAGTTTGGACATATATTTATTTGGTTTGGGTTTTGCGTTTTTTTTTTGTTTTGGATTTTGGATTCAGATTGGTTTCTCGGGTTTCACGTTTAAAATTTAAGGTTTCATTCGGGTATTTTAAGATTTCTGTTCGATGTCAGCTCGATACCTATTAACGTTATATCTCAATTCATGAACACCACCAAATAAAATATAGCTAATTTCAATATTAAAATACAAAATATCTTATATATCTATAATTTTATTTAAGGTATTTTTGGTTACTCATGGGTAGTTGGACATATGTGTATTCAGTTTAGGTTCGGTTTGTTTTTCTCGTGTTTCAGGTTTTTGGTTCGGATTATTTTGTTTGGGTTTTGGGTTTTCGAGTCTAAAGTTTAAGGCTTCATTCTTGTATTTTACAATTTCTATTTGGTACCACTTAACGTTTAGATATCAATTTATAAACACAAAAAGCTAAACAAAACTAATTTCAATATTAAAATAGAAATATCTTGTATATCTATAATTGTATTTAAGAGATTTTTTGGGTACTCATGAGTAGGTTTGGATATATTTGTATTCAATTTGGGTACCGTTTGTTTTTCTTGGGTTTTGGATTTTTGGATTCGGATTTATTTTTTCGGGTCTAGAAATCAAGGTTTTATTCGGATATTTTAAGATTTTTGTTTGGTACTTATCGGGTTCGGATCTTACACATATATTGAAATTTTTATCAAAAAATTTAAGCTACCAATATAAAAACCAAACATAAGAGATGGAAAATAAAAATGGCAATTTGGCTAAGTAAAATTATAAAGCAACCATTTTAACCAAAAAAATTAAAATTAAAAATCATTCTAATATATTACTTAAAACTGATTATTTGTAATAAAAATTTCAAAATAGTTAAATACCAAAAATAAACATAAATATAATGAAATTATAATTTTAAAAAGTATGAATATAAGTATAAGTATAATTCAAAATATGTTCGAATATTAATAATATACATTGGTTTTAATTCAAATTTGATATACATATATATATATATTATGTCTAATATTTCGTACATGTAACACTTATTTGAAAATATTTAAAAATTTAAATATAATTCATGTATACAAGAAGAACATCGATCAATTATTTATATAAATTAGTTTATATTTGACTTTGATATTATTGAAACATTGAAACGGGTGAATGTCGAATATCATATACAAGATATTTTGTCAATTTTTTTTTAATTCAATTCTCATTCATTAATAAGAACAGGTGCCAATATCGGCCAATATAAACTACTGAGAGCTATATGTATCCACAAGGGAATACAACGGTTTCCTTCTTATTAGGCGAAGGAGTAACCAAGAGACACAAAGCCTACGTAATCTAACTAAATTAAACCATGAATACTAGGAGAAATCCCTAAACGGTTTATTTTTGATTTTGATATTATTGAAATGTGAGCTAAGTCTTGGAAATCTTAATGCCATAATGCCTTTCAAATCTTCGGATCTCCACTTAGTTTCACTCAAGTTGTCAATTTGTATATACAAGAAGAACATCGGTCAATTATTTATATAAATTAGTTTATTTTTGACTTTGATATTTTGATATACAAGAAGAACATCGGTCAATTATTTATATAAATTAGTTTATTTTTGACTTTGATATTATTGAAATGGATGAACGTCGAATATCATATACAAAATATTTTGTCAATTTGTACATGTAACACTTATTTGATAATTACTTCAAAATTTAAATATAATAAAATGTGTTTTAATTACTAATATAAGTTAAGCACAAAAAAATAATAAAAATACTAATATAATTTAAAATGTTAGATAATTTCATTAATTCAAGTATCTCATACATAATAATAACTTAATATTTTTTGGAAATTAATTTGGATTAGAATATCGGATAAAACAAAAAAATATTGTTCATGTATTTAAGTTAATTAGCCGCATTTGGTTCACTATTGTAGGACTAATTCTCGATTCGCAATTCTCTAGTATTTATTTTGTTTATGTCTACTTAAAAAGTTATTTTGAAACTTATATATAAAGATAAAAATTAACCCGTATAAACATAGGTAATAATTTATTTACGATATTAAATTCTACCGGATAAATAACTTATGATACAAGTTTAATTTAAATATTTAATTTATTTAAATATATATATATATATATATATAATAATTGTAAATATATATGTTGGTTTATAAATTAAAATTACTGTCTAACTACTTATAAAATATAATATTTATAGTTTTATAAAAATAAATTTCATCCCATGCTGTAGCACGTGTCAAAATCTAGTATTATAATAGTGTGGTAGAACTTCCTAAATGTTAGTTAAATTGTTGTAAAATAAATTTAATTTTGTAAAACAATCTTTGATATTTTCTATCCTACTTTTTAGAAAACGCTTTTTATATAAAAAATAGAAAAATATATACTCATATACACGTTATAAAAAGATAGTAGGTAATTTCCCACACCATGTGCGGGTTTATTTATTCGAAAAAATATTTTTCTAAAACTTAAAAGTTATTGATCGTTTTAAATACTTTAAAATTAGTAAAATAATATATATTTCTTTGTCATGAAGTAAAATAATATTTGTAAGATACGTTACAATGATATAGTTTATAATTACTTCAAGATAAAACAACCTAAAAAATATTTTTCTAAAACTTAAAAGTTATTGATCGTTTTAAATACTTTAAAATTAGTAAAATAATATATATTTCTTTGTCATGAAGTAAAATAATATTTGTAAGATACGTTACAATGATATAGTTTATAATTACTTCAAGATAAAACAACCTATTTACCCACGAACTATTGTTATATCATAATATTTCCTCATGAACTATTGTCCTCTTTCTATATTTTCATGAAATCAAAGTTGCAGACTTATTTTTCCACGAAATCGAAATTCTAACTTTCAATTTTGTGGACAAGTAAGTTTGCAACTTTCATTTTATAGGCAAATAAGTCTGCAACTTTCATTTCATGGGCAAATAAATCTACAAATTTGATTTCATGGGGATATAAAAAGAGGCAATAGTTCATGGGGAAATATTATGATATGACAATAGTTTATGAGTAAATAGGTTATATTCCCTAATAATTAAATCATAATGGCATGTTCGTAAATATGGTCCGTGAGAATGATTCTGGCGACGACACCAAATCTAACAATAATCTTTTTTTAGTAAATAAAAATTATAAAAATTTATTTCCAATGGCATTCACATATAAATATCAACAAAACTAAGGTTTCTTTGAATTTTGTACTTCCTAATTATTATATAGATTACTTAATGTTTTGATTACAAATTTTATAGTCACGTTAAATATTTTTGAAAAATTAAATTACTGATATAAGCCAATGCTTTGATTAATAAAATTCTGTAATCACTTTTAATTATTTATATTACTTAATGTTTTGATTAAAAAATATGTAATCACGTTAAGCATATTTTTTTGAATTACAAATTTGTTTAAATCAAAGAAATAATAAAGATTCTAAAATTTGGACAAATACTGAATTTTCAAATTAAGTATCTGTAAACTGTTTTAATAAAAAAATCTATAAATAGGATCATTTTTTTTTTTTGATAAGTAACTATCATTATTAATAGAAAATTATTAATAGATATTTTTATTTTTTAAAATAGATCATTATTAATTGATAACTATTAATAGATAATTTGTTTTATTAATTTTTTTCGTAATGGCATCACATTGTAAATATTTACAAAATCAAGGTTTCTTTGAATTTTGTACTTCCTAATTATTATATAGATCTGCTGAAATTTATGAAGATTTAAAATATTACCAAAGAAAATTTTTTTGGCATTTAGATTTGTGAGAAAACTCTAAAAGATATTTATACAAAAATATAGAAAAGGTGAGTACTAGGTAAAAAGGAACCTTGTTATTTTCGTTTTATAAAATATTTGGAGAATATTTAGGGTTTTAAATTTTTTGAGGCACATGGATTTAACCTAGGGTTTTGATGATGGCTATATATAAAGAAGGAGGACCTGATACGGTTTAAGAATGAGGTAGTGACCTAAAAAGTCCTATCGAGAGAAGCATTGATTCATTCTGAATCTTGTTTACGGAATTACTGCTACAAATCGTAAGTTTAGTTTTTGTTTATTTCTAAAGTTTTGTATCGATCTCAAAGTAGAAAAGGTGAGTA
>CM071717.1:14418097-14428370 GCA_036630335.1 Physaria fendleri
GCACATGTGTTAAATAAGTTAAACTAGAATCATGCATGTAATATAAACCTTTTATAATAATCATGTACATTATTAAAAAATAGTCATGCACCTTAACTAAAGGAGGGGAGGTGCATGACTATTTCAAAATTTAATAAACCTTTTATCATACAATTTCAAAATTTTTTTAAAAAACTTTCTTCCACGGCGATTAGAAAGGAGATCTCAACAACTAAGCTGATTTTACGGGAAGTCTCCACGATAACACGATGGCTTCTCCGGCGTATCAGAAGCCGCCAAACAGTCCACGTCCTTCTCCGATCAAGTCGCCTCGTGCGAAACAACTATTTTCTGATGAGTCGTTTCCGGCGTTAGGCTCATCTCGAGACAAAGATGATATTCGACGATCAAAATCTGTAGAAGGTTCCTCTAATATGCGTGAGGAGCACGTAGATGCTTCTCCGGCGATGAAAATTCGGACTCCTCCTGAGAATATCCCACAGAATTCTCAAGGGGAAAAAGCTAAGCCTCTTTATTCTAAGATTGTTAATAAATCTTCTAAGCTTCAAAGATATTATGTTGATGCAATTGTTGATTCAGGTACTGCAAAGGCCACAATTCCATCGGATATTACCAAAGATGCTAAACCCTTATGGAATGATTTTCTAGTTGGATGGTTTCCAGATAAAGCTCCTTACATTGGTAAGATCCACATGGTGGTGAAGAAGATTTGGACAGTGGGTTATAAAGACTTGGCTAAACAACTAAGCTGATTTTACGGGAAGTCTCCACGATAACACGATGGCTTCTCCGGCGTATCAGAAGCCGCCAAACAGTCCACGTCCTTCTCCGATCAAGTCGCCTCGTGCGAAACAACTATTTTCTGATGAGTCGTTTCCGGCGTTAGGCTCATCTCGAGACAAAGATGATATTCGACGATCAAAATCTGTAGAAGGTTCCTCTAATATGCGTGAGGAGCACGTAGATGCTTCTCCGGCGATGAAAATTCGGACTCCTCCTGAGAATATCCCACAGAATTCTCAAGGGGAAAAAGCTAAGCCTCTTTATTCTAAGATTGTTAATAAATCTTCTAAGCTTCAAAGATATTATGTTGATGCAATTGTTGATTCAGGTACTGCAAAGGCCACAATTCCATCGGATATTACCAAAGATGCTAAACCCTTATGGAATGATTTTCTAGTTGGATGGTTTCCAGATAAAGCTCCTTACATTGGTAAGATCCACATGGTGGTGAAGAAGATTTGGACAGTGGGTTATAAAGACTTGGCTATTGAAGCTTATGAGGTGAATGAACGGATGGTGAAGTTTAGAATTCCAAACGAGAAGGCCTTGAATAAGATTTTGCATCACTCTACTTGGAATATATTGGGACAATCTATGGTGCTGTCGCGTTGGTCTCCAGTTTTGCATCACTCTACTTGGAATATATTGGGACAATCTATGGTGCTGTCGCGTTGGTCTCCAGTGATCGAGGAAACTCAGCCACCTCTTTTGAATATTCCGCTGTGGGTAACTCATAAGAATGTTCCAAGGAGTTTGTTCACTGATAAAGGTTTAAGTTGGTTAGCTAGCATTGCGGGTGAGCCAAGGTATCTTCATTCGGACACTTTGCAGTGCAAGAAGTTTGATGAGGTGAAGATTTATGTGGAATTGGACCTTACAAAGGAGGTTACTAAAGCTTTTGATGTTACAGTAGATGGTGAAGAGTCAAGGGTTACATACCTTTATCCTTGGCTACCTCCATGATGTAATTCTTGTGGGAAATGGGGACATGTTTCAGAATTTTGTCTGAAGAAGAATATGGCTCTGGGTTCGCAATCTAAAGAAGACGGTTTGCAGACATCATAAACGCATCAGTTGAGAATGTTGAAGCTTAAAACAGAGTTGAGGTTATGGATAAAAAGAAGGAAGTGCGGGTTGAGGAAGATGATAAAGAAGAAGGAGAGTGTAGTACACCGATTCATTCAAGTGAACAGGACCGTGCTATCACTTTACAGAAGGTGGAAGGAACTCGGGTAGATATTCAGTCGGGTTTTACAAAGCCGGTGGTTGATGTAGCTGTCGAGACCTCTCTTCAATCCAAATCGGATGATGAAAACACTTCTCCTGCTGCGACTATTGTTGAGGAAACAGGGGAAGAAGATAAATGCATTAAGGATCGGGATTTAGACTTATCTCTTGGTGAGAAGAATGAGTCTTTATCCATGGAGGATTCTTTAAATATGGTATATACAAGAGATTCTCGGCAAGAAGCTGCCAAGTGGACAACAGTTTCGGGTCAGAATTCTGCCCGAAGGATTCAACATTTAAATACTGAATCTATTGAATCTCCGTCTAAGTTTGTAGCCTTAGAGACTGAAGATGCGGAGGCTGCGGGTACTGAGCAGGAGAAAGAGAGTATTAAAACTTCGGTTGACAATACAATTCAAACTCGTATGCGCTCAGCTAGGATAACAGGAACTAAGTCGAAACAAGCATCTCCTAAAAAGGGGAAGGGGAAGGGGAAGAAGGGGAAGGCTAAAAAGCATTCCTAATGTCTGGGCTAAAAAGCATTCCTAATGTCTGGTTTTTCTTGGAATATTCGAGGTCTCAACAAGACCTCTAGGCATAAGATCATTAGGTCTTATATTCAAAATTCTAATAGGTCTTATATTCAAAATTCTAATATGAAGTTTGGTTGTTTATTGGAGACTAGAGTAAAGGAGTCTAGAAGCAACTTTATTCATTCTCAAGTTTGCGCGAATTGGTCTATGCTGGCCAATTATGAACATCATGAAAATGGCCGTATTTGGGTTTGGAGAGATGATGTGAGGTTGACTCCGGTGTTTAAGACTAGTCAGGTTATTACTTGTTTGGTTGAGCTGGGGTCCGACATTGAAGGGTTTTATTGTTCTTTTGTTTATGCTTTGAACCAAGCAGCGGAAAGGAAAGACTTATGAAGGGATCTGATCTCTCATCATTCTTCTCCTATTTTTGCTGGAAAACCTTGGTTGATTTGTGTGATTTTAATGAGGTTCTCGATGTAGAAGAACATTCCTCGCTGCTACCTACGGATAGTTTTAGTGGTATGCGAGACTTTCAAGAGATGGTTGGTTCTTGTGAGCTGTCGGATTTAGGAGGTCATGGGCCATTGTTTACTTGGAGTAATAGACAATATGGAGACTTGATTTGCAAAAAGCTGGACATATTCTTGGTCAACGAGGATTGGAATCGCAGTTTTCCGCATTCATATGGGGTTTTTGAGAGTGGTGGATGTTTAGATCATTTAAGAGGTCGAGTTGTTGTTGATGGGGTTTCCACTCAAATCAGGAAGCCTTTTAAGTTTAGTAATGCTATCGCTCGCTTTGAGGAGTTTAACTCGGTGGTGGAAAGTTTTTGGATTCAGAAACCTTGGTTATTTGTTTCTACTACAGCTATGTTTAAGTTTTCTAGGAATTTAAAAAAGATGGAAGCCGGTTCTAAGACAATTGAGGAAAAAACACCTTCATAATATTTCTGAGAAAGCACAGGAAGCTCTGTCGGACTTGTGTATGGCACAGGCGGAGACGCTTCAAAGTCCGTTCGCGGCTGCTTTAGAGGCGGAGCTTTTTGCTCAAAAGAGGTGGGATCGGATAAGTGATATTGAAGAAAGGTTCTTAAAGCAGAGATCGAAGATACATTGGTTAAAAGTGGGTGATAAGAATAATAGTTTCTTTCATAATTCGATCAAAGCACGAAGGAAGCAGAACAGGATAAGCGAGTTGAAGAACTCTTTAGATGAGCCTATAACTGAAGTTGTGTTGATAAAGCAAGAAGCAGTTGATCATTTCTCGGAATTTCTGAATGATATTCCGAACATTTATGATGTATCATTGAGTGCTGAGTTGGAAAATTTAGTGGATTTTCGTTGCACTCCTGATCTTGCTGAGTCGCTTTCTTAAAGCAGAGATCGAAGATACATTGGTTAAAAGTGGGTGATAAGAATAATAGTTTCTTTCATAATTCGATCAAAGCACGAAGGAAGCAGAACAGGATAAGCGAGTTGAAGAACTCTTTAGATGAGCCTATAACTGAAGTTGTGTTGATAAAGCAAGAAGCAGTTGATCATTTCTCGGAATTTCTGAATGATATTCCGAACATTTATGATGTATCATTGAGTGCTGAGTTGGAAAATTTAGTGGATTTTCGTTGCACTCCTGATCTTGCTGAGTCGCTCCACTCCTGATCTTGCTGAGTCGCTCACCCGACCGGTAACTGATCAAGAAATAACTGATACTATTTTTCATATGGCTAGGAATAAAGCGCCAGGACCAGATGGATATACGAGTGAATTTTTCATATATGCTTGGAGTATAGTAGGTGCAGATTGTTTGATTGCTATTCGATCGTTTTTTGAGACAGGGTTTCTTCCTAAGGCAGTCAATGCAACAATTATGGCCTTAATTCCAAAAAGAGAAGAAGCAGCCACGATGAAGGACTATCGGCCGATCTCTCTTTGTAATGTGCTTTATAAAGTCGTATCTCGTATTTTAGCTGTTCGACTTCGCGGTCTTCTTCCTTTGATGATAGCTGCGAATCAATCAGCATTTGTGCCCAAAAGATTGCTAATGGAAAATGTTCTTTTAGATTCTGAGGTGGTAAAGGATTATCATATTCCGGATATTTCTTCTCGATGTGCTATGAAAATCGATATTTCTAAGGCGTTTGATTCAGTACAGTGGTCCTTTCTTCTCCAAGTTTTGAGGGTTATGAACTTGCCAGAACAGTTTGTCAAATGGATTGAAGTGTGTATCACTACTCCTTCCTTCTCGGTTCAGGTAAATGGGGAATTAGCTGGATTCTTTCGTAGTTCAAGAGGGTTGCGCCAGGGGCGCTCTTTATCTTCTTTCCTGTTTGTTATTTTCATGAATGTGCTGTCCAAGTTACTGGACATTGGAGCTACTACGAGGCGTTTTGATTATCATCCTCGTTTTGGGATTATCAGGTTGGCGCATCTATGCCTCGCAGATGATTTATTGGTCTTTGCGACAAGTACTAGACGTTCGATCGAATGGGTTATGGAGATATTGGCTCATTTCTCCAGATTATCCGGGTTAGTTATGAACTTAGATAAAAGCTCATTATTCTTGGGTGGAGTCTCTTTGGCGGACAGGTTAGTCCTTCGATCCTCTTATCCTTTTGCGGAGTGTAAACTTCCTGTAAGATATTTAGGGCTTCCTATAATGACGAAACGAATGGATATTGATGACTATATGGCTCTGGTTGAACGCGTACGTATGATGATGTCGTCTTGGAAACTTCGGCCTCTGTCTTATGCGGGTCGTGTGTTATTGGTTAAGTCCGTAATTTATGGTTTAATTTCCTTTTGGCAGATGGCTTTCTACTTACCAGCGGATTGTATCCATAAGCTAGAGTCACTTTGTGCAGCTTTTATCTGGTCAGGTCCAGAGCTAAGCACCACCAAAGCTAAAGTTGCGTGGTCGAGAATTTGTCTACCTAAGGAAGAGGGAGGTCTCGGTTTATTTAATTTAAAGGAGACTAATAAGGTGGGTTGTCTTAAGCTTTGTTGGAGGATAATCTCTAAGGTAGATACATTATAGGTGCATTGGGTTGAGAATGTTCTACTTAAGGGTCACTCTACATGGTCGGTTAACGCATCCACAATTGGTACGTGGATTTACAAGAAAATATTAAAGATGCGAGATGTAGCTAGAAGTTTTCATCAAGTAGAAATCAGATCGGGTCGAGGCACTTCCTTTTGGTTTGATAATTGGTCAGAACTCGGATGTTTGTTGGACTTGGTCGGTCCGAGGGGATGCATTGATATGGGAGTTCCGAAACTAATGACAGTTGAATAGGTGCTTCAAAGGACTCGCCGGCGAAGGAGTCATCGGAACCCAATATATCAGGCTATTGAAGATCATATAGATGGATTGATAGCTCGCGGCTGTCCTATGGCTTCTGAATCCGACAATCATTTATGGAAAAGAGGAGAAGATCAGTTTTCTAACTCTATGGCTTCTGAATCCGACAATCATTTATGGAAAAGAGGAGAAGATCAGTTTTCTAACTCATTTAGCACTTCTCACACTCGACAGCTTATTCGTAAGCTTCATCCGCGGGTTGGTTGGTCTAAATTGGTGTGGATCAAGTATGTTAATCCGAAGCATGCTTTCATATTTTGGCTGTTGTGTTCTGATAGTCTTCAAACTATGGATCAGATAAGTTCATGGAATCGATTAATAGTTAAGACCTGCAGTTTATGCAATGGGTTTGATGAAACTAAAACTCATCTTTTTTTTGACTATGCATATTCATCTCAAGTTTGGTACGGTGTAGTGGGGCTGCTTATGGAAGGTTCTTATTCAAGTAGTCTCTCATTCATCAGTGACTATATCCTTCAAGAAAGGTGCAGTCTTAAGAGGTTTTTGGTGAATTATAGTCTTCAGGCAGCTATCTATATAATCTGGGCTGAACGGAATGCTCTTAGACACGGGCAGCTCTCTCGCCAAGTTGATATTCTGGTTAGGATTGTTGACAGACAGGTCTGAAATTGTTTGGAAGCTCTTCGAGAGGAAGGTCTAGTACGCTTTCGTGAAGGTCTTCAGGTCTGGTTTGGTTCTCGTAGGTAGTTTTTTTTTTTTTGAATTTTTTGTGTTTTTGGGTGGGGAAACATATCGGGTGGGGTTGTTTGAGTCCATCGTTCCCTTTCCTTGTTAGGGTTTTTCCTACTTTGGGTTTACCTAATAAGGTTTTAATGGGGCGATGGCGTCAGATTGCATTATTGCATTCTGATGTATTTTGATCCCGGCTTGTGGGAACAGTTTTTTTTATCAATAAAATTTAACATTCATACAAAAAAAAAATAGTCATGCACATTAGCATAATAAAACTATAATATTATTCTGTTGTATATTATCTTCTAAACTATTCTAATTTTATTCTGTTGTATATTTATTCTTTTTCTGATTGGGACACGTCATCATTTGACGGTCCGTTTGATTTTTTTTTTTTCTTTTTTTTCTCCGTTAACTCAGTTAACGGCAGTTAACGTCGTACCTAATTTGGCAAAAAAAATTAAAAGTTTGTGATTTAATTAGATTCTTTAATAAGTTCATGACTAAAAATAATTCCGCAAAATTTCGCACCTCAGATTGGATTTTTTCGTAACTTCAGCATTTATTCTTTTTCTGATTGGGTCACATCATCATTTGACGGTCCGTTTGATTTTTTTTTCTCCGTTAACTCATTTAACGACAGTTAACGTCGTGCCTAATTTGGCAAAAAAATTAAAATTGTGATTTAATTAGATTCTTTAATAAATTCATGACTAAAAATAATTCCTAAATTCATGACTAAAAATAATTCCGCAAAAGTTCGCGCCTCAGATTGAGTTTTTTCGTAAGTTCAGCATTTTCATGACTAAAAATAATTCCGCAAAAGTTCGCGCCTCAGATTGAGTTTTTTCGTAAGTTCAGCATTTATTTGACTTTTTTCTCAATAATAATAATATAGTGTGTTCTATTTTCTTTGGGATGGATGAAGAGTATTGTTAAGTGTTTCGTGGGTAATTCTAGGAGTTTCAACAGGAGAGCAACGTATAATTTTTTCTTTTTCTTTTTGGTCAAGAATAAAGATTTAAGTTATAATATGTTTTTAACAGATGACCTTTTGTTTTTTGACTATTTTTCAAATTTCCAATTGAACAAATCTGGTTAACTTGCCATTACTGTCATCGGTCTTATGAGAAAGACTACGATAGAAACGCGTTTCCCTGTCACAAAATGAAACGTGAAGGATTGTGATTGGAACACATGGCGTTTCTGTCCTCCGAAAATGACCACTTTTACTGTCCTTACCACGAGTGTGATGTTTCTCTTGATGCTAGTGAATTAATGGCAAATCTCTAAGATGCTAGTGAATTAATGGCAAATCTCTAAAGATGGTGACGAATAATGGCAGTCCATCTAAATGTTTTTTCTTCTTTTGGGACTAGTTGACTATGTTATATATTATTAAAGAAAATTAATTGAAATCTCTTCAAATCTCTTCAAAAAATTTTCTGATATTATTTATGATAGGGTCGACAACCATCAAAGTATCGAACTAGAAGCCGACAAATTTAGAACCAGAAAAAAAAAATTGACATTGATTCCTCCACTAAATATCAAGAGAATTTTTTATAGTCGTGAGACAAAAATTAAAAAGAGTTGTAAATAACTAGTAACTAGTGAATTGATGATGAATCACAAAAGCCCAAACCTGAAATCAAATTTGAAAAATTTTGGATTCTTGAGAATTTTGATATGATTTCGAAGTAGCCGACGGATCGGGTTGTATCGATTCAAATTGGTTTGGTATAAGTCACACTTAGTTCAATTTTCGGTTTCATATGTCAAACCATACAATAGATTCAAATTTTATATTTGTGTGGGTTTTCGTTTTTAACTTATGATCTATGTGTATTTTAGTTAAGGTCCAAAGTTCGTGTGCATATACTGTGATATGAAAGTTTGTGTGTGGAAATTGGTTGTCGACCCTTTATAATATAATGTTCGAGGTCATATTACTTTGTATATTTTTGCTGAATAAATAATGTATTGTCTTCCGAAGACTTTATCAAAAAGAAAAAAAGTACTCCTTCTGTTCCAATTTATTTGATGTTTTAGGTTTTTAGACACAAATTAAGAAAATCATAATTACTATTATTTTATTTGTTTTTTAAAACAAATTACATGTTTTTAGATTCTTTAACCAATAGTAATAATAATTATTACCTAGAAATCATTATTAAGTATATTAAAAAAATTCTAAAAATTAATCATTTTGGAATAACAAAAGAAACCTAGAAAATCAAATAAAGTGGAACAGAGGAAGAGGAAGAGGAAGAGTAATCATGAATTGTTATGGTAGTCATGGTCTATAGTTCTCGAAAACCGTGCATGCTATTGTTTAAAAAAAACTGGTGGTATTCCTCGTAATTAATTATAAAAATATTCTAGTATGTCATACCCAAACCTCGTTCAAATATTTGTGTGAACGGAAGGAATTACTTTACGTATACAACATATGTCGCATTTTGTTTAGTGAAAAAGACATTGGTTGCTTTCTGATTTACTGAAAAGTAATTGTCACATATACTGCAAGTTATATATATGACTTGAATTGATGAGCATGTGTTAATAATTATGTTAACCGATGCACATGTTTTAAATTGATTAAATTACAATAGATGCACAAGTGTTAATAAATTACTGATTATAATTCCCATGTGTAGTACTCATGCATGTGATATATGAAAAAGATGATACCTGCACACACGAACTAGATTTTGTTGTTAGCACAGAGAATGATTGTAAACACAGAGAAACAAAAACTTTAAACAAAAGCTTTCCAGACTTTTATTTAAAATCAACTAGACTAAGACAGATTCTTCAATTTAGAAATCCATTACAAAAACAATCTAAAACAACAGATTAGTACTCTAAGTTTTGTGTTAGATATTGATCTTTGTAATCACAGACTCTCTTTGTAATCTCCTAAAAGCTTGATCTCAAGCACAGTGACGACCCTATCTTTTATAGATGTTCTAATCCTTATCCTGAACGTAACAAGACTCCTCTTTTCCAGATCTTGTTAGAAGTTTCATCCCAATCCATAACATTTTGAGTTTTTGAATATAAACCTTTTATAATAGTCTGCATTAAAGAATAAAAAAAATAGTCATGCTCATTAGCATAATAAACCAATAATCGTACATATTCTATTTTCTAGGACAAATCATCTATTCTGTTTTACCAATTAGGCAATTACTATAATTATTATGTTTATTTTAATATTTTTCATGTAATACAATTCTGGATCATCGGAGACAATATTTCTCATTAATAAGTTATCATAGTTCACACAAAAAAAAGAAGTATATATAGTTTATGTGACTAAAACTATCATTTTGGATTCCTAATTTTTTTGGGGTTTTATGGACATCCAAATTTTTTTCACGTATTGTATACTAAATTTAATTATCAACTTAACCACAAATGTGTTCATAGTCAAACGATTAGTACAATTGTATCCCAATCAATTGGGTATTAAGTGGCGTTAATCGTATGATTTTGGGCTTCAGCCCTTTACATATATATTTATATATATATATATATATTTATTTATTTTTTAAACATAAACTCAAAACAATGACCGACTTGTCATCAAATCACTGAAAAGCACTGAAGCACACTTATTCTTTCTCCATAAATCGGAGAAAGTTTCCACAGAAAATCTCAAAATCTTGGGT
>CM071717.1:14463610-14476879 GCA_036630335.1 Physaria fendleri
AGAACTATGTATAAAAACCGACAGAAGACAGGGAGAAAGCACATGAAAGTGTCTGCTCAGTGGTTCTTAAAACGCTCAGAATGACAAGATGAAGTATTTCAAGAGGCTTAGTATAACCAAAGACGAAAGAGGACCATGGCTTCGACATACGTAAGCATGCATTTTTTCAGAAAATAAAAATCTGAGAGGTTAGATTTACCTGTACGCCAATAGAGCAGTAGATACACAGCACACAGGAGCAGTAGATACACAGCACACAGAAAATGGTCCCTAAATATGGCATCAGACTAGGAATAAGAGTTATGAATGTGGCAATAAATGCTCGGTATCGCTGGACATGCAGAAGAAGCCTTATCAGTCTCAACATTCTTGCAAGAAGAAGGTATCGAATCCTATCAAAGACAGAACGGAAGCAGAATCAGGATTAAAACAAGTAGAAAACGATTCTAAGAAATAGTCAAAGTTATTACTCACCATTCTCCATTTGAGAAGAAAGTGTTCCCTTCTGGAGTAAAGAAGGTAGCTGTTTCCCCAATAACTGCAGAAACAAAGATTATGAATTTGACATAACCATAATCACTCAATCAGTAAAATAAGATGAAATTGCTGCTTCAAGAGGTCACCTATGACCCATGTGACTAGAAAATCAAACTGGTTTGCACCCTCCCTCCAATAATTCTCAAATCCATATGAATAGATCTTCAGAGCCATCTCCAACACATATATCCAACCTGTGAAAACATTTCAAATCCATATGAATAGATCTTCAGAGCCATCTCCAACACATATATCCAACCTGTGAAAACATTGGCCATTAAACTTCTATTTTCTTTCTTCATCTTTTCAGTAGATTTCTCAATAACCATTGATTATACACTTCACAAAGTATCAAATAAAAGGAAAAAATATAAATGGAGAGAAGGATGTGGAGACCTATTCAAGTCCTTACCAAATACAAACTCGGCAACCTGCCATGGCTTCTGAGCTGAGCTTTCTTCAATATCAAGCTGCAAACCAAAATCTGTTATGGCTAATGAAAGAATAAAGAATTACTTTTCAAGGTAATACACTTTATAGGAACATGCTATACCGTTGTTTCAACAACTACAGCAATGAGATTGAGAATGAGGATGAAAGAAATAGCGTAGCCAAAGTTAGGACTTCGAACAAAGGCTCTCAGTTGTTGTGATAAGGCCGAATGGTAAATTTGTGGAAAATTTTCAAAGAGAGATGGCTGCAGTGAAAACACAAAGGATCACTAGTGTAAACATATGATGGGAGGTAAGTAAAACATGAAAGAGAGGGAATAGTAAGTATGTGTGGACTTACTACTTCCTCCTTTTGGAATCTTAGAGCAATGGCCTGGCAGAGGTCAGCAAACTCATCCTCTTTTGGAATCTTAGAGCAATGGCCTGGCAGAGGTCAGCAAACTCATCCTTGTTTATCTGCTCAATAGGAACCAAGAAAAAAGGAAAAAATAAACTGTTATGGATCAAAAGATTTATGTGAATAGTAATCTTAAGGTGTATCCCCTGATGATCTGCAAATCGTTACCTTAAAGTCACGAGTATCATCAAGCTCATCAAAAATCAATACAAATTCTTCTTTTGATATCTTAGGCAAAGTCCTATAAGGAAAAAATGGAATGCTTTTCAGGTCTCACAACTTAACATAACAAAAGGGAAGAAACCTTGAACAAGTATACAAAAGCCATAGTCCTTTTTACATAGGAAAGATAACATATACGAAAGATCATAGCAACATACCTGTAATTAGTCAACTGCTCAAAGAGCTTAATGCATTGGTCCTTATTAATCTCCCCGTTTTTCTGTTAAAACATGAAATAGAGAACAAAAAATACATATGCTCAGTAAACTCTCGTTTCATGAAGAGTTTTTCCCAAGGGATCTAACTTCCCCGCATATCTCTAGGAGTAAATGTAATCATTATGTGTGGATGAGTTTTACGTCTGAGTCTATAAGAGCAAAGGCTTTCTCCAGCATTCTTCTCTTCATTTGATCCATTCCAGATACTTGCTTTGCGAGCTACACAAACAATAAATATGATAATATGTTAACGTTTTTGTTTCAAAATTTTACATAAAATGGCTTAGGAACCATACAAATATCATATCTTTAACTCACCTGTTCTTTGAAACTGTCATAAACAACGGCAAGGATCAAGTTTGTGACAAAGTAGACCCCAATTAGCACGTACAGCACAAAGAACACCGACGACCAGCGAGAAGACCTAGCAAAGACAGAATAAATCAGTCACCAAATTACTGGATGCAACTCAATACAATCAAACTGAGATTTCGCCTAATACTTACTTGTATGCAGGAATCCAGACATCAGGATTATTGGATGTTGTGAACAAAATAAACATCTGATAAAGAGTTGCACCGTAAGAAGTGAAGACCGTGCGGCCCTGCTGTGTGTCTTCAAACATAACAAAAGCAATCCAACTGGCAAATACAAGGAACAACATCCATAGAGCCTGTGACAATAAGCATATACCTTCACTAGATTCAGGCGACTTGTCCAAAAGATTCGGGTCCCTTCATAGCTTATCGGACATATACCTTCACTAGATTCAGGCGACTTGTCCAAAAGATTCGGGTCCCTTCATAGCTTATCGGAAAGAATGTATGTACAATGAGTATAGCCAGGGTAATCACCTATTTGGACAGCGCAACATACTATAGTCTCAGGAAAATGAGAAAGGTTCGTGGCCAGTCCTAAAAGATATAAAGTTCTTAACAAAAAATTAAACGAGATCAACTAATCTTTGAACAAATGTTCAAGGCTCTTAAGATTTAAAGAAACCAAACAATAATGAAATTCAAGGTTTTAACTTTCAGGTTGATGGATATCTATCTAGTGAACCATTTGCACTAGATCTATGCATATGCAACGAAAATTAGGCAAACAAGACATAAGTTCACTAATTACCTCAAAGATGATGGATTCTGCTTTGGTCAAATACGGTAACTCCCCAAGGTAATAGTAATCTCTATTTTTGCAAGAAGGTGTAGGGCTTTTCTCACACCACAGTGGTTGCTGCATTAGACAGGCAAGAGTATAGTAACTTCCAAGTAGTGATTTCTTAAGTTAGTGTATACCAAAGAAATGAGCTGACCTCAAAGAAATTAAGTAAAAGCAGAGCGAAATAGTTGAGTGACCAGATACCAAAGAAATGAGCTGACCTCAAAGAAATTAAGTAAAAGCAGAGCGAAATAGTTGAGTGACCAGATGAGATCCAAACGAGTGAAGATGAAGTAATACTTTGCAGATTCCCCAAAGCTTGACTGATCAAGTATTTGCTCAGGAAGACCAATACCATCTTCAGCCTACAAACAACATATGAAGAGTCAACCCACAAATCATTTGACATAAATAGGAAAAGTTAAATACGAACAGTGATTTCTGCTTATACGAAGAAACTGATTTGACTTATCAGCTTTTAACAATTATAATCAAAACTCTTTTGGAGTTAAAGCGTATGATGTATACATGGAGAAACAGGAGGCATAGGTGATCCGTATATAGAAACATTTTTTGAAAAGTCAAAGAGGGAAACGAATTCAAAAATTAAGGCGGAAGAGATGAGAGAAACCAGATCAACGAGTGCAGCAGCTTTCTGAAACGGAGTACCACGCGTGATAGCTTCTGATGGTCGGAAGATCCGATCCTTAACACCAACACCACGACCATCTCTAACAATCAAAGGGTCTTCCATATCTTTTACAAATTTGAATCCAAATCCAGTCGAAGTAAACGCCTAGACCTTCTAGATTCCTTTGAGTGACTAACTCTTCTAACAGATAAGATCAAAATGAAGTTAAGTTTGTTGATGATTGATGAAGATGGCCCAGAAGTAGTTGAATTTATTTATTATTTCCCGTTAAAATCAGTCGCCGATTTGATTTTTAAAATGATGGATCTTTTGCAGATATACACGTTGAACCCTCCACGATTTCGCCACGCACCCTCCACGATTTCGCCACGCGGCTTTAATGCTCCTTCTGTGTTTCACAATTTGTAATTTTCCTGCTTTTTTTTCTTTCTTTTTTTTTCCCCCAAGTCAACAATCAAGGAACAAGAAGATCCAGGATCCAAATAGAAAAGTCAAAACCAACAGAGTGGTCTGTGGTCCAATACTATTGATTTCATTTCAATTTTGGATTGAATCTCGAAGTAAATGAAGGGAAAAAAAAAACCAGAAACACAGACAGGTAAGAAGAGAGTAGTGGAATGACTTAAACCCAGAAACAGGTAAGAAAAGAGTAGTGGAATTACTTAAACACAGAAACATGTAAGAAAAGATTAGTGGAATGAAATGTGAATAACAAGCTCTGCAAAATCACAATAAGTAGCAAAATAAATGAACTAATGCTCTAATAAAGCTCTACAACGAGGAAGGAGAAAACAAATACACAAAAGCCCTACTACACAAATACTCTACCTTTAGACAAAAACAAGAATCACACTAACAATATGATTAACCGAATAACCAACTTCAACTTCCTTAGTCAACCTCTCCAATAACCTGTTTAATTTATAAATCATTAGTAATTTGAGTTTACAATCCAAAAAAAAATCTTAGATTTTCATGTTTTGGGAAAAACCAAAGAAATGAGCTGACCTCAAAGAAATTAAGTAAAAGCAGAGCGAAATAGTTGAGTGACCAGATCAGATCTAAACGAGTGAAGATGAAGTAATACTTTGCAGATTCACCAAAGCTTGACTGATCAAGTATTTGCTCAGGAAGACCAATACCATCTTCAGCCTACAAACCACATATGAGAGTCAACTCACAAATCCTTCTGGCATAAAATAAGTAAAGTCCCAAAAATCAGGAAAAAGATATAGAGAACTCAATTCTCATTTTCAACTAAACAATCTATGCTAATTTCACAAAGAATACATGCAAAAACATTTGAGTTATTTTGTGACCAAGATATAAACAGTGATTTCTACTTATACGAAGAAACTGATTTGACTTGTTAGCTTTTAACAAATAACACTCGAATCTCTTTTGGCGTTATCTCATAAATGGAGGAACAGGCGATGTGATCCATATATAGAAACATTTTTGAAAAGTCAAAGCAGCAAACAGATTCAAAAATTAAGGGGTAAGAGATGAGAGAAACCAGATCAACGAGTGCAGCAGCTTTCTGAAACGGAGTACCACGCGTGATAGTGAGAGAAACCAGATCAACGAGTGCAGCAGCTTTCTGAAACGGAGTACCACGCGTGATAGCTTCTGATGGACGGAAGATCCGATCCTTAACACCACCACCACCACGACCATGACCATCTCTACCAATAACAAGGTCTCTACCAATCCCAATAAAAGGGTCTTGCATATCTTTTACAAATTGAAATCCAAATCCAGTCGAAGTAAATGCGAAGACCTTGTAGCTTCCTTTGAGTGACTAACTCATAAACAGATAAGATCAAAAGGAGACAAAGAAGTTAAGTTGCCTGATGATTGATGAAGATGGCCCAGAAGTAGTTGAATTTATTTATTATTTCCCGTTAGATCAGTCGCCATTTTGATTTAAAAAATGATGGGACCCTCCACGATTTCGCCACGCGGCTTTAATGCTCCTTCTGTGTTTCACAATTTGTATTTTCCTGTTTCTTTTTTTTTTCTTTTCCCAAGTCAACAATCAAGGAACAAGAAGATCCAGGATCCAGATAGAAAACTCAAAACCGACAGAGTGGTCTGTGGTCCAATATATTGATTTCATTTCAATTATGGATTGAATCTTGAAGTAAATGAAGAAAAAAAAAACCAGAAACTCAGACTGGTGGAATGACTTAAACCCAGAAACAGGTAAGAAAAGAGTAGTGGAATCACTTAAACACAGAAACAGGTAAGAAAAGATTAGTGGAATGAAATGTGAATAACAAGCTCTGCAAAATCAGAATAAGTATCAAAATAAATGAACTAATGCTCTAATAAAGCTCTACAACGAGGAAGGAGAAAACAAATAAACAAAAGCCCTACTACACAAATACTCTACCTTTAGACAAAAACAAGAATACAAAAGCCCTACTACACAAATACTCTACCTTTAGACAAAAACAAGAATCACACTAACAATATGATTAACCGAATAACCAACTTCAACTTCCTTAGTCAACCTCTCCAATAACCTGTTTAAACTATAAATCATTAGTAATTTGAGTTTACAATCCAAAAAAAAATCTTAGATTTTCATGTTTTGGGAAAAAAACATATATAACATAAGGTATTAAGAGTAATGAGGTTTACCGTTTTTCTATACCTTCTTCGCCTTTTGATTTCTTCCCAGTGACAATCTGCATGATGCGAAGTCCTCTGCTGAAAGCTTCATTGAATAAGATCCTTGTTTGCATCGATTGAAATCCAGGCATCCATGATAAGAAAGCTACTGGAACCATTATGAGTATCCCAAACAATATGTCGTACATGCGAGCAACAGATACCAGAGCGCCCCACCAAACCCCATGGTTAAGGTTCTCTAGCCAGGACCTTTGAGTCTGTGCGATCAGCAGAATTCCCCAGCCGGTTGGGATGAATGCTAGTAGACTCGTTAAGATATCGATGAAGCTGAAATGCGTGAACTCGAGCAGAGCAATAATCACTAGTACGCCAAGAACAATCAGGAGGAATTGGACAAGCCTGTAGCGTATGTGAGCTTTTGCAGAGTATCTGTCACGGGCGAATTGGATGACCATGAAGAGCCCAAACATAGCAAAGATGTATACCCATGAGAAGATGTAGACAAGAATACTGGTGGATCCGTTTGCAATTTTGAGCTGGTATACAATCCCATACTGGAAGAAGAAAAAACGTAGGTCTAAGATGATCTCGACAACTTTTCCTAGCATTCCGGTGTGTCTCAGGTGGTCTTGTTCCTCTAACCACCATCTTTCCCAGCTTTGTTCAGAATTTGTTGAGATTCTGCCTTGGTACCAGATCCAGTTCATAAAATCTTCGAAATCGTAGACTGTCTTAAGCCAGTCAAATCCTGATGGGTTAAACACAAATGGGGCCATTATCCATGAAAGGACAAGGAACCAGCTGGTGATAGTCATGGCGATGTAAATCACCGAATCTTTGGCAACCGGACTGTGCGAAGCATAGACTATGAGTATCAGCCCAAGCTCGATGGCCTTCACAAAGTGACTGCGCGCATAAAGTCGGTAGTTCTCAGCGAATCCCTTGTGCTCGACAACAAATCCACGTCCAGTGGCTCTATACTTTGCCCCACCATGGAGGATGGTTCGACCAAAATAGTGAGCTCTGGTCCCCATTGAGAATGTGTAGAAGACAGATGAAAGCTGAATCTGCATTCGAATGAAATTCCATATTGCTAGAAGGAAACCCTCCTCTAGAGACCATTCAACAATCATTGGCAGGGCTGTGAACAGACCAAGCTGAATGATGAACTGCTGGTTCAAGATCACCCCAAGTGCTGCGTTGGTGTCTGCACTGTCTGCTAGAGCAGATTTCTCAACCCCACTAAGAGCCAGATATACCCGGCCCCAGAGGAAAGCATAAACTGTAAGAATGACCATCATCGTGTTGAAGAAAAACCCAACCGTTGTGTAGAAAAATGATAACATTCTGAAGAAATCGAGCCTGTGACCAAGCCGGTACACGTCTCTGCTAAGAACCTGCTCTCCGTTCCCACTGGCTACCTTAGCCTCAAACATTGATATCTGATTCAATCCAACATCCCGACCCTTCCCAACCTGATTATATGCACAAAAACGTTACTTTACTGAATTTAGAAAATAAAGAACGTTAAATTGCATGAATATAACAAAAACAGAATATAAAGATCGTTGTAGGAGTATAGTTGGCTAATCCAAATAGTCTACCCTTCCCAACCTGAATGTACTCGTGGTGGGTCACGTTACCGCCCCTCAATGTGCAGTTAAACCCCGTTTCCACCCCTCAATGTGCAATTAAACCCGGCAAAGATGTCCTCACTGATATTTATGACTCTGGAAGCCTTGCTGATGCCGCCTCGACTCAAGAACCAGAATCTGTCAAATACATCAGGGTGGCCATAATGCATTCTGACCTTCAGCGGGTTTGCAAGAACACGCTGACCAAGAGTGACAAAACTTGTCTCCTGAGCAGACATGAACCACGCCAACGATGAGATTGAGCCTGTGAAGATATGCTCCCGGACACCAAGAATAGTTGGTTTTCTGATCCCACGAGAATGTTTGAACTCCTGAAGCAGATTTCTCATCTTGAGAGCTTCCTCGAAATAGCTGTCTTGGTTCATATCAATGGTCTGAACAGCATCACCACGGGTAAAGATCATTGCGTGATTCTGGTTCTCTGGCTTTCCCTCACCCAGCTTCACCGGACCAGGTAGCTTCACACGGAATAACTCAACTTCCTTCTCCAACAAGTGATCATACTTCACCAGAACGGAGTAATACTCAGTCTCTCCTCTGCCGGCAGGCACCTCATCCACATATGCAATACGAAGAGCTTCATTCTGCTTCATCAGATACAGAATCTCCTCTGCCTGAGGCTCCTTTTTTGCTTTTTGAGAAATACGAAGAGCTTCATTCTGCTTCATCAGATACAGAATCTCCTCTGCCTGAGGCTCCTTTTTTGCTTTTTGAGACCCATAGATCTGGCACGCCACAACATATGTGAATTTCATCAATGCCGTCCCATGCTCGTGGCCTTTATACAACGTACTCACGGAACTACATGCTCTGCTTAAGGAAGACCGGTCGTTTTCAGAGACAACTCCATCAGATCGACCACCCAGTTCTGCCTGCAAACTCCTCACTGAACCAAGCTCCTGTGCACCCTCCTGAATGTCCAATTCAGACGCAGAGTCAAGAAAAGCAAGCATCTTAAGAGCCCTGTGGTAGTACATCATCCCCCGAACATAGTTGGTTTTCTAATCCCATGATAGTGTTTGTACTCCTGGAGCAAATTTCTCATCTTGAGAGCCTCCTCGAAATAACTGTCTTGGTTCATATCAATGGTCTGAACAGCATCACCACGGGTAAAGATTATTGCATGATTCTGGTTCTCTGGCTTTCCCTCGCCCAGCTTCACCGGACCAGGTAGCTTCACGCGGAATATCTCCACTTCCTTCTCCAACTGGTGATCGTATTTCACCAGGACAGAGTAATAGTCAGTCTCTCCTCTGCCCGCAGGTACCTCATCCACATATGCAATACGGAGGGCTTCATTCTGCTTCATCAGATACAGAATCTCCTCTGCCTGAGGCTCCTTCTTTGCTTTTTGAGACCCATAGATCTGGCATGCCACAACATATGTGAATTTCATCAATGCAGTCCCCTCCTCATGGCCTTTATACAGCATACTCACGGAACTACTTGCTCGGCTTAGGGAAGATGGGTCGTTTTCAGAGTCAACCCCATCAGATCTACCATCCAGTCCCCTCTTCAAACTCCTCACCGAACCAAGCTCCTGAGCACCCTCCCGAACGTCCATTTCAGACGCAGAGTCAAGAAAGGCGAGCATCTTAAGAGCTCGGTGGTAGTACATCATCCCACGAACTGTACGTGCCAAAGTCTGTCCTCTGTAGGAAGCCCAAAGCCTGAGTTCTCTCAGCTTGGTTGTCCACAACTCACTATCTGTCTTTATTCCTTCCCTATGCATCCGCTCCTTGAAATTTTTCCATTCATCAGCATAAATCGTCTGCAGATAATATAAGGTTGAAATCCCATCCTCAGTCTCATTTTTAAGTTGTTCTTTGCTGTATACAACTTCCTCGCTGTAATATGGTGTCATAACACTGAACGCCATCATTTTTTCAACCTGAGGTGCATGAGGCATGTTCATGAAAAGTGAATTACTGAAGAACGCAATTCGCCTTCTCGCCTCTAGATTCACAGGGACGCTGTGCATAGAGTCCCTAGAGGTGAGAATCGTGTGTAACCGCCTAACCTGCCGGTAGAAGTCTTCATTGCTTGCATCAGGAAGCCTAATAGCATTCTCAAACAGCAGCTTTGAGGCTGGGTCACGAGGGGTCAACCGTTCATTGGCTAGCTGTTCAGTTGTCTTCTTCTCTATAAAGAACTGTCGTGTCGCAATCTCATAAAGAGACTGCAGAACATTCACCAACCGCCCACTATCCTTTTTCCCATCATTTAGTAGCCCAACCAACTTCTGCAGTGTTTCGTAGATCTTTGGCAGAAGGTCCACTCTAAAGGTCTTGGTGAACTGTCCTGACTGAATGGCAAGTTCAATCATCTGAAAGAAAACAGTAATTATCGAATGTTCTTCAGTGTCAACTTTGATGATTGAGAGCAATAGATGTTTGATGCTGTCATATGCCTCAACTACAACACAACGCCTGTATTCATTCTTTGATATTTTGTGCCACAGCCATTTATCAGGGGCGTCTACTAGCTCTCTGGCCTGGCTCAGTGCAAGCAAAAGCTCATTGCACAACAAGAAACACGGCCAGCGAATGACTGTCACATTCCACGAATTCTTTGGCAGCTCCAGTAGCTCTACTTCTCGATCAGAAACTATATCCTCTTCTCTGAAAGCTAAGATAATTTCATTCCATATCAACGCAAACTTATTCGCCTCAACATGATTAGACTCGAGTTTCCTAAAAGGCCGCCCAAATCCATACCTTAGCTTCAATCTGATACAGGACACAACCTCAATGTTATTACAATATAAAAAAGTCAAGTTAAATGCAGAGAATCTGTATAATTAATACAGACTGACCTATGGATGCCGTCCTTGAATTTGTTACCAAACCCTCTAGCATTCAGGAGTTGTTCCTCAGGCATCAGGTTGAATTGTATAGCGCTAGCAAAGAATTGAAACCTCAACCTAAGCTGTCCCATATCCCTGATCTCCCCCAGATGATCAAACAGCCCAACAACAGCGCCAACAATTGAAGAATAAATCGCATACCAAATTTGGATATCCATCAGGTATATCAACAGAACTGGCAACCATAACAACAAGACAGAAAACCTGTTGCTTCCACTAACAATCTGAAACCACTCATACTTTACGTCCTTTAAGTTCCATAGCAGCTTTGAGGGTTCAATCATCGGCTTAACCTGCAGAAAGTAGCTAAATGTAAACTTTGTTGCTAGGACAAAGATCCAGAAAGTCGAGTACTTGATGTTATCCACTAAACCCTCTCTCAAACCTCGACCCACAAAGCTTTTGCCCTGAAACCACCAAGTTAAAGCAAAGAATATTTTCCAGTTGGTCTCTTCCAGAAAGTTTCTTAACCATGGAATTATGAAGAGAGCCAAAGCAAGAATTTCGGGCACCAAGAAGGCCACCACAGCGTAAAGGAATTGGTAGATCTTGTTTGTTGCGGCATTGGACCACCTCCTATCTTGCCTCTGCTGCTGCGTAAAGGAATTGGTAGATCTTGTTTGTTGCGGCATTGGACCACCTCCTATCTTGCCTCTGCTGCTTCCAGATGTTTAGGTAGAGGACTGTGAAAGCTATGATCCAAACTGTGGCAGCTATAACCTTCATCAGCATTCTAAAAAAGTGCCTTTTGGTCTCTCTGGAAACGAGGGGATATTGTGAAGCTGCGTCCAACACAGCCTGCAAGAGTCGCATACCACTCCAAGTTAAGAACACGGTCAAAAGTCTCACCTGAACATCTCTTTCCTTCAAAACATTCAGCTCTGACCTTTGCTCCCAAGCTACTATAATGGCGGCTTGAAGAAACAAAGCAAGCATAACCCAAAGTCGATCAAAACTCCTGTAAAGATAGAAGAACGTCCTGCGCTCAACAAAACCAGTTTTCCGTACACTTTTGCCTCTACTCTTAAAAAAAGTGCTTCCCAAATCAAGTGGCCATTTCAATTTGCTGAAACATCGATCCGTCCAGAAATACTCGTTGATATCGTCGTAGTTCCTCCAGTTGCAATGCGCAGCTGTACCGTTCTTGGTCCAACATAAAGAAGCTCACGTCTCGAATCAGGACTCCGATCTGAGATCCATATATTTGATTTTTTCCCCAAATAAGAACACCAGCTAGAGTAGTTACCTAAAAGTTTCCTCCTAAAGCGACGAACAACAGTGGAATCAAGAGAATCAATATTATCCGGCGGCGGAGAAAGACGCATCTGAGCATTCGCGAGATGAAGCACTATATGCTCTCTCTGATTACGAACGCTATCTTTCTGAAAACCAAAGAACAAAGCGAGCCAGTCGAGAATATCATAATGAGAACGCCACTGAACATACGGCGGACGGCGTAAATCTCCGACGGTTTTAAGAGCAGCAGCGGCAGCACGAACCTCAGGAAAACGAAGAGAAGGATGGTCAGCAAGGAGATTGTTCACAGGGATGATATTGTAAGATTCCTCTTCGATTCCGGCAGTATCAGCCGCCAAAGGCCGTCCGGTTTGCGGCGGGACGGTGCGGTGGCGGAGGCTCATAGTAACATGTGAGAGATCTCAAAAAATATCTGAATCTGATTGACTGAATCAACACAACAATGGAGAAATCCAAAAGAGCGACGATAGAGACGATTATTTGCCCACAACAATGGAGAAATCCAAAAGAGCGACGATAGAGACGATTATTTGCCTCCTTTACGCGTTTCAGTTTTTGCCCTTTTTCTCAGGCTTTAATTTGAAATTTTCCATTTTCTTTAAGATCGTTTTCACCTGATTATATAAGCATTACCTTAAAATTAATTATGATATTAATAAAAGTTTAGTATTATTCAAATTAGAGAAATTGTGATTAATGATATATTACGTGCATTACTTGCTAAATTTTGATTAGTGGAATATAATTAGAAGTTTTTTTAAATGCTTTGGAAATTTCTTTGCATCTTTTAATCTCTTTGTTTCTTAACAATTAAGTTTTTTAAAAAAGTCGGCATAAAAAGAAGAAAAAAATGTTTATTAATTCATCATTTGATCTGAATATTAGAGCTTTTATAATATTTCAAGTGTGCGTTATGAATTAATGCACTAAAATTAGAATGGTTATTACTAAAAATAAAACTAATAATTTATATCATGTATAAACTTCTTTTCCACTTCTAATAAATCGTTTATTTTTGTATTTTAAATGGCATGATAATTGACCCTATTGTTTTTTTTTTTTTTGTCAACTATTGACCTATTGTTTATTTAAATGATATATGAATAAATTTTTCATAAGTTGAAATTACTAACCTTTTGGTTTGGTTCTCCATTGGTCATTGGTTCGTATTTGTAATGTATAATTGAAGTTTATTGGACGAGAATAAGGTATTTA
>CM071717.1:14510185-14520997 GCA_036630335.1 Physaria fendleri
GGAGATCCCTTAAACCAATCTTGCCATGAATGTGTTCACATACTTGCGATGTTGTATTCTTAGTGAACATATCCGCAAGTTGCTCTTCACTTGGTTCATCTAGAACGATGTTTGACATCGTCTCATCTTGCACCTATGTTGACACTCCTCCTCAATTATTATCTTATCTTCCTTTGGTTTAACAAATTTGACATAGAGTCTGTGGTTTTCAGGACAAGCGAAGATCGCTGGGAAAGAAGTCAACAGAGGCTGAAATAGAGAGCAAAAAGAGGAAGACAACGACACAACACAAATCTTGGGCAACAGCGACGCCGGATTTCATCGTTAAATTAGTTTTCAGAACTCGCGACTCGGAGCTCGAATCAGAGAAAAAATCTTATTTACTATATAAATAAATCTACAATTTAATTGTTTTTAAAAAAGAACTACGAATACTAAATTACTAACTATGCCAAGTTGCAGTTCTTTAAGTGATCTCTGACACCATTAACAAACATATACAGTTTAAATAAACATTGCCAACAATAATTTTCTTTATAAATTTGTAATTAACACAGCTAATTTATGTAAATTCATCGTTTGCCAACATAATATTCAAGATAATCAATTTATAATAGAAGGGGCGGTGGTTGAGAAGAACTGTACATGACTACATGTAATTCCAAAACCAATTAAGTTATTAAAAATAATTTTGGAGAAGGAAATGATAGAAAGGGAAAGGGAAAATAAAATAATAGTTTATTACAACAATAGAAAGATGTGAAATAATGATAATGAGATGCCAAAATAATATAATCCTAAAAGAAAGAAGAGATAATGATGTGGCACACAAATTCTCTTACAACCAAAAACCAAATTAATTTATAAAAAAAGCAAAAGCACTGACTCCACCCTGGCTCTCTAAACCAATTACACAAACAAAAACCAAATTAATTTATAAAAAAAGCAAAAGCACTGACTCCACCCTGGCTCTCTAAACCAATTACATAAACAAACCATAACCCAAAACCATCGAGACTCCAACCAAAACATAACTCATCACTCCCTTAGACGCAGCACTTGGCTTTGGTGGAGGAGGAGGAGGAGGAGAAGTTGACCCGGTTTCAGTTGGGGGAGTGGTGGGTGTTTTACCAGCTGGTGGTGATTCTGGTGTGGTAGGTGTTCCTGGAGTTGAAGAAGGTGGAGAAGGAGTGGTCGGTGATCCACCAGAAGCGGCTACAACAGTAACGGCTAGCTTCATGCCACCTATACAATGACCAGGGGTAGGGCAAATGAAATACTTTGTTCCTACTTCCTTCAGATCAATTGTTGTGTCTCCATCACCATCACTATTGATTGGAGTGCCTCCACAGCTATCATATCCGGCTTTGTTCACTTCATCCACTGAGTGTGAAGGACCATATATGAACCCTGTGTTTTCCAATATTAGAACCGTAAGAAACAAAATCCTAAATTAATTGGAACATGATATATAAACAAACAGGTTGAGAGAACAGTAATAACTAAGAAATAATTACGAGAACTAGCATTTTTTCCAAAACTTCGTAACAAATACCATACCATGGTTTTTAATTACTGTTTTTTTTTTTTATCGTTTTGTGATATAAAATTACCAGAAAAACTTGATCCACACAAGTTTACAAATAAAATCATAGACCGAAAACAAAACTAAAAATGTGGTAAACATGACCGTATTATGGTAATTGTGGACCAGACAAGAATAAACAAGTATTTTCGATAATATGGTATGGTAATCGAAACCCAAAGTAATATTTCTAAAGTTTTCAAAGGAAAAAAAGCTGTTTCTCATAATACAACCAATAACTTACTTAGTTTGTCGCCAACTTTGAAAGTTTTTCCCTTAACCCAGTCAGTGTAATCCACACCACTAGCCCATTGTGCAGCGTCTCCGACCGTGTAGGTTTCAGCCACTGCGGCTGGGACGATGATCATGACCAAGAGAAGAGCAATTGCAACCATCTTATTAGCTAATGCCATATTTTGTTTGTAAAGAGAATGTAGAAAATATGAAGAGAGGTTAGTGGTTAGGGTGTCTTATTATATAACAAAGAGATGTGAAGATAACTATTGAGAGAGGGAATTAAATAAGTAAATTGAATTTATGAAAAAGTCGCCGCTTCGCCAACTCATTCAACAACTTCTAATCCCTCTCTTTATTTATTTTTTAATTTATTCATTAATTTATTTGTTTTCTAACACATTGTCATGATGTGTACCAACTCTTTGTTCTTCTAAAATAAAGAAATGGATAATAATTAAATTGGCATTCTTCGGTGTCAATTATATAAAACCCATCAACATTATGATTGACTTCTTCCTGTTTGGTTTTTATGCTTATTCTACCTAAAAGTGTGTTGAGAACATGGGTTTGTTAATATGAATGTAACTATGATGCAAACAATATACATGGATATATGATCATAACTATTGTATTTAGTAATTGAAAAAAATATGTTTTGCATTTATTATTTAAATCACATGTTTTGGATTCTGGGAGATGCCAAGATTCCTTAAATTTGAAGCAAAAAATATCAGCTAAATTTGATAATTATTTTTTTCAGAAAACAATTTTCTTAATGCCTTAATAACAGGGTATTTGCAAAATAGAATCTAAGCTATAATTTTCCTTGGAGACATTCAAATAACATAATTAAATTAATCACAGCAAATTTTCATTTGTTTATACAATGTTTTTCAGATCTTTGAGTTCATAGGTTTGAACAAGACTTTATCAATACAAAATTTAATAATTTATTTCTTCAATTACACCAAGATAATTTCGTTATTGTAATAGTGGACGTTTGATTAGTGCAATTTGTAAGGTGTTGACCACTGACTAAACTCATTAATCAAAAGTTTTCAGGTTGGAATAAATCGCCGAAGACATTGTCTCATAAATTGTAGAAGAAGAAAAAAAAAAGATGAACAGATTCGAAATGACATCCTAACTTTTTTAGGAATTAAAAATTGTAATAAAATTAGGAAATATGATAATAGTAGGAAGATGTCTAACACGTTCTAACTTCTAAAAGGCCGTATTGTGTTTGTCAATGATCAAAAGATGGGTATGGTGTTAGGTGAATCAAATCTTTATATTATTCTAAAAGATTATTTACATACGAAGCCAACAATGTTGATAGTAACTTATTAAAGCGAAATGGTCAGTGTTAGAACAGAAATTAAATAGTATAATCACTATGTATTACCTATCAATTTATTTGACCAAAACATATTTTAGAAGATCAAAATTTAAAAAGGCTTCTAGAGACGGTGTTGTGCATGATGACCTTGTTGAGCTTTTTTTCCCAAATGAAAATTAATATCAAACCAAAACACTCATAGTCCAAAGAATGCCTGAACCTAAGAGAAATATAGTTATCTATAAAACCAAAATAAACGGAATTCAAAATTGAAAAACGAACCAAGCAATCCACGGTTTTATTCTTTCTTCGGTCAAAATTGTTGGAACAAAAATCGAAACCAAAGATTAGGAGAGTTTCAAATCTCATATGAGGATAGAAGAAACCGATGTGAAAGTAATTTTGCCATATCTCATATTTCATATACAATTCACCCCATATTAATATATTATGTTCTTGTCTCTATTTCAAAGATGAACTTAACTTTCATGTTGCAATTAGAATATTCTAGAAAAAATATTTTTGGTTGTAATCATGTAGCTTTTTTTTGTGTGTGTCAATGGGTTGTAATCATGTAGCATGATGATTTCAGGAAAATTCATTTTGTAATTTTGGAAAGAAAAAACAAATGGAATTGTAATCCTGAATCATATGGTGTTAAGAAAAATATTAAAGTGATCAAACAACATTTTCTAATGTAAAGAAACTTGGATATCCCGTTTGACGTTATCCAACTTCCAAGCCCGTTATCATAAACATATGGGCCCATTATTTGGCGGCCCATAGCTTCTCAACCAACCGATATATTTTTCTTCTTTTTTTTTTGACAAACCGATATATTTTTCTAAAATGGTACATTTATGCTTCAACTGTTTCTTTTTTTTTTTTTTTTTTTTTTTTTTTTTTTTTTTTTTTTTGAACACTAAGGCAAAGGGAAATAGATAACCTATTGAATCTAGTCCTTCCCGTTTTTTGTTGCGTCGGATGTAGCTCCGTTCGGTTGATGACGCTGGTAGTTCTGCTGAGAGAGCATGGCTGTTCGGTCCACGACGCTTGGTACCTCCGCTGAGAAAGCTGGTTGCCTTGAATACGCTACTGTAATTTCCTGTAAAATGGTGCTGTCACCTAGGTGACTCGAATCCTAACCTATATGTTGAGGGGAGATGTGCTATAACCAACTGAGATACACTTGTTCGTCTATACTTCAACTGGTTAAAAAGGAATATTCCTCTAATATTTTCTAGAAGATCAAAATCTGGAACAATTGGGTAGTATTCTTTTGAAAATTTATGTTTCGCTGATATGTTTAAGATATATAAAAAAATATTGTAACTGGTAAGATTTTAGAAAAACAAAGAGCAAATACTAACTCATCTAATTTTTTTTTTGCAAATGGTGAAATTTAAAAGGAGCATAGAGTAATTAGTATTCTTCTCAAAATTAGTTTTCTAATTAAGCAACCATTGCAGTTGCAGCTTTAGAGTTTTATTGAAACTTATACTAAATAACTGGTCAACTATTGAGTTAGACAATGGCGGTATAGATGAGAACATGACCATAAGGTTATTCAGTTTTGATAGGTGAAATACATTTCCACGATAAGTATGTAAATTATACAAAATATATTACAACCTGAAATAAGGTTATTCATTCTGTTTCAAGATATCTTTGTTGGGGTTTTAGAATATATGGATGACTTATTAATTGCTGGTAAAAATATATTGAAATTCATAGTTTAAAACAAATTAAATTCATAGCAAATTAAAAGTTGTTTTGAACTCAGACATGCTTAATATTTTTTAGCCTTTGAAATTGTTAGAAAATCTACAATAATATCAATTGATATATATATATATTAGAATCGGACCAATCGGCCTCTCTACCACCTCACTCACATGTCCAGTTACCTATGCCATCTATGCCACATTTCGGTGAGTTCAAAAGTCTAAAAAAAACTTTCATTAGGAAGAAGACACGTGTTGCTGTCTCTCCCTACATGTATGCCACATGGTTTCTATGTATTATGTTATCTTTCAACATGTCTAATATGCGGCCTCTTTTTGCATGAAGTCGTTTTTTCTGCATGCCAGTCACGTGCTTGCGCGATGTTGAACCTTCTACATGTCACTCACGTGGTGTCTTTCTATAATCTTTCCCTCATGGATCCATAACTTAAATATCTAATTATACTTGGGCTTTATTAGGGATTTTTTTTATTTTGTACAGTTAGATCTCTAAATTGTAAGTTTGATCAAAGGCTTTATTATTAATAAAATAGCATTCATATCTAAGTGAGTCTATAGATATAAATGTTAACCTTTCAAATTCTAATGGAGAACCATTACGAGACATGTCTTGTGTGTCTATATGAAAACGGTTGGTATACTTCTCTACTTAGACACGCACCATACCTGACATAACTTTTGTTGGCCATAACTTAAGTAAGTACTTAGCATTACCGAGAACAACACACATGCAAGCAGCACACAGTGTTTTCGATTCTTAAAACATAATCCATGTCAAAGTCTATTTTATTCTACTGATCCATGTACAAACTAAGAACTTTTTCATGTGCAGATTGGACAGCTTATGTATATACAAGAAAATCGGATACAAGTGTTGGATCACAATTTATTAAGCAGGCGGGCTTTTTAAATTATGAGAAGTGAATGAGAAATGGGGCCACTTTCTGAAAGAACTTGATCGGAAACTGATCATAGCTTTCAAAGATAACGAGATCGAGAGAAGTGAGTCGCTGGATCCTGTGCTTAAACAAGCAATCAGGAACTCAAGGATTGCAGTTGTTATTCTCTCGGAGAAGTACGCATCCTCTACCTGGTGCCTTGACGAATTGCTTGAGATCTTCAAATGCAAAGATCAATTTGGTCAACTCGTTATTCCGGTTTTCTATAATTTAGATCCATCTCAAGTTCGTAAACAAACCGGAAATTTTGGAGAGATTTTTGAGAAGACTTGTCTGAGAAGAACAGAGGATGAAACATCACTTTGGCGGCAATCACTGATGAAAGTAGCAAATCTCACTGGATACCCTTCTCTGAACTGGTAAAGAGATCGAGAGAAGTGAGTCGCTGGATCCTGTGCTTAAACAAGCAATCAGGAACTCAAGGATTGCAGTTGTTATTCTCTCGGAGAAGTACGCATCCTCTACCTGGTGCCTTGACGAATTGCTTGAGATCTTCAAATGCAAAGATCAATTTGGTCAACTCGTTATTCCGGTTTTCTATAATTTAGATCCATCTCAAGTTCGTAAACAAACCGGAAATTTTGGAGAGATTTTTGAGAAGACTTGTCTGAGAAGAACAGAGGATGAAACATCACTTTGGCGGCAATCACTGATGAAAGTAGCAAATCTCACTGGATACCCTTCTCTGAACTGGTAAATCGTTTATAATATATATATTTGGTCAACTCGTTATTCCGGTTTTCTATAATTTAGATCCATCTCAAGTTCGTAAACAAACCGGAAATTTTGGAGAGATTTTTGAGAAGACTTGTCTGAGAAGAACAGAGGATGAAACATCACTTTGGCGGCAATCACTGATGAAAGTAGCAAATCTCACTGGATACCCTTCTCTGAACTGGTAAATCGTTTATAATATATATATATATATATCCATTATGTTCTCATAGATATGTTGTTTTGTGTTTGTGAAATGTTACTTTCATTTTATAATTAGGTCTGATGAAGCAAAAATGATTGAAGCAATTGCCAATGATGTTTTGGGTAAACTGAACTTGTCTCCATCAAAGGATTTCGAGAACTTTGTCGGAATGGATGATCATATTGCAAAGATGAGTGTTTTATTGGATTTGGAATCTCAGGAAGCGAGGATGGTTGGGATTTGGGGCACCTCGGGAATTGGTAAGACTTCCATTGCAAGAGTTTTATTTACTCAACTTTCTCGTCATTTCCAAGGGAGTGTTTTCATCGATAGAGCTTTTGTATCAAAGAGTATAGAAATTTATAAAAATGCCAACCCGGATGATTATAACATGAAGTTGCATTTATTGACAAGTTTCTTGTCTGAAGTCTTAGAGAAAGAAGACATAAAGATACATTCTTTAGGTGCCGTGGAAGAGAGGCTAAAGAATCGAAAAGTTCTTATAGTTATTGATGATTTGGAAGATCAAATGGTGCTTGATACTTTGGTCGGTCAAACTCAGTGGTTTGGATATGGGAGCAGAATCATTGTAATTACGAAAGATAAACGTTTTCTAAGAGCCCATGGGATTAATCATTTTTAGAAAGATAAACGTTTTCTAAGAGCCCATGGGATTAATCATTTTTATGAAGTATGTCTCCCATCTAAAAAGCTTGCTCTTAAAATGTTCTGTAGATTTTGCTTTGGGCAAAACTTTCCACCTAATGGTTTAACGGAGTTTGCCTCTCAAGTTGCATTCTATGCCGGTAAACTTCCTTTGGGTCTTATGGTTTTGGGCTCATATTTAAAGGGGAGAGACAAAGAGGAATTGATAGAAATGCTGCCAAGACTTAGAACTGGTTTGGATGGAAAAATTGGAAAGACGCTAAGAGTCAACTACGATGGATTAGATGACAAAAAAGATCAAGCGATATTTCGTCACATTGCATGTCTATTCAATGGGAAAAAAGTCAATGAAATCAAACAGCTATTAGCAGACAGCGGATTGGATGTCAATATAGGTTTGAAAAACCTTGTTGATAAGTCTCTTATACATGTAAGATATGGTTTTGTTGAGATGCACTCTTTACTACAAGAAATGGGTAAAGAGATCGTCCGTACACAATCTACTGATCCTGGAGAACGAGAATTCCTTGTGGATTCAAAGGATATATGTGATGTACTTCAATATAACACTTGATCCTGGAGAACGAGAATTCCTTGTGGATTCAAAGGATATATGTGATGTACTTCAATATAACACTGTAAGTTGGTTTTTTGTGCTCTTACCATACATATATTATTCTATAAAATTAAAATCTGAGAAATTATATTGGAAATTATAATGTCAGGGTACCAAAAAGGTTTTAGGAATAGTCTTGGATATGGATGAGATTGAGGAATTACACATACATGAGAATGCTTTCAGGAGAATGCTTTCAGAGGGATGCGTAATCTTCTTTTTCTAAATATTTACACTAAGATGTGGAACCGAACAAAAAGAATGAGATGGCATTTACAAGAAGGTTTTGACTATTTACCCCATAAGCTTAGATTACTAAGGTTGGATGAATACCCAATGAAATGTATGCCTTCAAGTTTTCGTCCTGCAAATCTCGTTAAGCTCCAAATGCCAGGGACTAATCTCGAGAGACTTTGGGAAGGAGCTCACGTAAGTGTCCCTAGATTCATATTTGTATTGAAAACCGAAAAAATTATTTTACTTATTATATAAAATTCCTTTTTAAGTGATCTATGTGTTCTTGACAAAAAAAAAGAAAAGTGATGTATGTGTATTTTAGTTGTATGTCAGCAGGCACTTAGAGGGCTAAAAGAAATAGATTTGAAAGAATCTGTGCATTTGAAAGAAAAGGCACTTAGAGGGCTAAAAGAAATAGATTTGAAAGAATCTGTGCATTTGAAAGAAATTCCAGATCTTTCGATGGCCACCAATCTTGAAGAACTTAATCTTACTAGATGTTCATCTTTGGTGGAACTTCCTTCCTCTATTAAGTCTCTTAATAAGCTAGAGAAGTTATCCATGCCGGGTTGTAGTAATCTGAAGACTCTTCCCAATGGAATCAACCTCCAATCTCTTCATACGCTTAACCTTTTACGATGCTCACGGTTGAATATTTTTCCAAATATCTCAACCAACATCTCAGAACTCTATCTAAGTGAAACACGTATTGATGAATTACCCTCTAACCTCCATTTAGAGAATCTTATTCTTCTTTATATGGGGAACGAGGAGTATGTCAATAGAATCCAGGTACTACATTTTTCCCATCCAGTTTTTTTTTTTTCTTTTTTGGGTCAACTCTCATCCAGTTTTGAACTTACACTTTTGTATGAATAACTTGTTGTATTTAAATGAAAATTATTGTTAAAATTTCGAGAGAAAAACGATTGGTCATTATGAATATCAACATTATCTATATTTGGGTGAATATTAGTATACATGGTCATTTGTTAGTCCAAGACCTATATTTTAAAGTATTATACGACCGTCAAATGGTTTTCATTGTTATTGTATTTAACTACTTTTTCATAATACAAATTGATTTTGCACTTAAATTTTTTTATAAAGTTCCGACATATAGAATCTAGAATATGTCAATAAATTAGAATGACATGCTTGTTTTTATGTGTTTTGCTTCAGCCGCTTATGCTTCTCATGGTCATTCTGCCTCACTCTTTGACGACATTGTATCTCTGGGAAATCCCAAGTTTATTGGAGCTTCCTTCCTCTATCCAGAATTTCTGTAAACTTTATGTCTTGAAAATTACAGATTGCATAAATCTGGAGACTCTTCCAACCGACATCAACTTGAAATATCTTTATACTCTTGATCTCAGAGGATGCTCACGGTTGAAGACTTTTCCTAATATCTCAAATCTCAGAGGATGCTCACGGTTGAAGACTTTTCCTAATATCTCAACCAATCTCCACGTGATGTATCTATGTAGAACAGGGATTGAAGAGGTTCCTTGGTGGATCAAGAAATTCACTAAGCTTTCACGCCTAGTAATGAATGGATGCAACAATTTACGAAGTGTATCCTTAAACATTTCTAAGCTGAAACAACTTAGTAGGGTTGATTTTTCAGAGTGCGGGGCATTGAGTGAAGCTAGTTGGAATGATAGTTCAAGTGATGTGGCAATGGACACATACAACATTAACTCTAAATCACCAGTTCTTGACGAGTCTTCTTCTTCCTTTCCAGAGAATTTTATAAACTGCTTCAACTACGTTCACGAAGATGACCTTGGTCCACAACCAATCGGATCCCTCGAGTTCATGAGGTTGACAGGTGAAGAAGTGCTGCCATATTTCAATCATCATACTACTGGAACCTCTCTAATCAATAGAAGAAGTGCTGCCATATTTCAATCATCATACTACTGGAACCTCTCTAATCAATATCCCTCTATTTCATTCGACACCCTCTCCACCCTTTTTCCGATTTAAGGCTTGCGCTATGGTTGATTGCCAATCTTCTCTCGTTGGTACTTTTGAATATAACATTCACGTATATTGTCGGTTAAAAAGTAGTCTTGGGAACCGCATTGAATCCCATTATCGAACAAGGAAGTTTTTGAAGGAAGAGTCCGGTAACCACCTAGTTATATTAGGGTGCTCCTTCCCTCTAAACGAAGGCAATGCTTCTCTAGCTGAAGTGATCTACGATTGTGTCGATATACAATTCCATTTAAGTAATCGGAATGACAATAGTGGAGATAGGTCAGAATTAAAAGGATGGGGTATACGACTCTCTGATGAATTTTCATCTCCAGGTAAGAGATACAACTTGGTAAATAAATTTATTAGGGTTCCAGAAGTTTGTTAAGCTAATGTATTATCATGAGATTGAACATATTACAGAATGTGGAGACAGCAATGAAGAGACCGAACGAAGCAACAAGCGAATCAAGGTAATCATCAACCATACTACTCTCAACATAAATACTGTTTATATCATTGATTT
>CM071717.1:14543538-14554423 GCA_036630335.1 Physaria fendleri
CTTTACTAGGTGAAACCTGAGAAGTCCTTTGGGCTTATCACTCTTCACCGTAATATATCCGTGTTGTTTAGCCTTTGAGTTCTTCAAATAGTGCAGAATTTCATGAGTTATCATCACATTGTCACTTATTGCTCTCCTGGGAATAAAGGCCGATTGTGTTTCGGAGATGAGTTGCCCAAGGATAGGTTTCAGCCGCACAGAGAGGATTTTAGCTATGATCTTATAATGAACATTACACAGGGCAATGGGGCGATACTCTTCTAGTTTTTTTGGGCTTAGCTTCTTTGGGATTAAACGGACAAAGGTATGGTTGAGCTTCTCTGTGAGTGGATTACCCCGAAAGAAACTCATGATCTCTTTAACAACAGCTTCTTGAATCGTCTCCCAGTTTGCAGTGAAGAAAGCCGAAGAGAAACCGTCAGGCCCTGGTGCGCGATCTGGATGTATGGAGAAGGCAGCTTTATTGATCTCCTCTCTTGAGGGCATTTTGATCAGATCCTCATTCATTGTCGATGTAACCAGTGGAGAAATAGCCTTATCAACTATCGATTCTTCTCTCTGTTCTGATGAGGTAAAGAGCTGATGATAGTAATCTGTGATTACTTTGGTAAATTCCTCTACTTCAAATACATCTTTACCCTGGTCATCGGTGAGCACTGTAAATTTATTGATCGTTGTTCTTGTTTTAGTGCTGGCGTGGAAGAACCCAGAATTACTATCCCCCAATGTAAGCCATAATTGGCGGCTTCTTTGCTTCCAGAAGGACTCCTCTTTCAAGTATTCTGCATTTAGAGCTGCGTTTAGTTGATCAATGATCACCTCCTGAGGCAAATTACTCTCCATTGCAGCGTTTAATTGTTCTTGAAGATGCATAATTAGTTCCTGAACTTTTTGATGTTGCTCTTTGCTCCAATTAACTAGAGCTTGTCTGCAGCGATCTAGTTTTTGGGACAGAGGTAGATTATTAGCCTCGATCCATGTTTTCTTGATTAACTCCAAGACCTCTGGAATTTGCTGTAACCTACGATCCAGTTTGAATAGCCCTGAGCCTCTACGTTTCTTTGAATCCAGAAAGGTCATCACTGGTCTATGATCAGAGGCTTCGAAAGCCAAATAAGCAATGCGACTAGACGGATGGTCTTCGAACCACAGGCTGTTGGCCATTACTCTATCGATACGTGCATGTACAAGATGAGTTCCTCTCATTCCTCTCCAAGAGAGGGGTTCACCTGAGTGGGGAAGATCAAAGAGGTCTTCTTTGGCTATAAAGGATCTGAAACCTTGGAAAGAGCTTTCTGATTGAACGTTTCCTCCCGTTTTTTCATCATTACTAATGATTTCTTTAAAATATCTAGAGATTAGCCAGGCTCCTGTTCTCGTATTAGCCAAATCATTCAAATCATTCCAGTATTTCGCTCGGTTCTGGACTTCAGGAGGGCCATACACAAAAGAAGCATTAATAAGTTTGTTCTTGAATTTGAAACATGTATCAATCAAGTTTGCAGAAGAGAGATTGATAGACAAATTCAGATTCTGATTCCAAAATAAGCACAAGCCTCCACTACCATGTCCAGAAAAGGTGACAAGAAAATGGTTATCAAACCCAAGATTTTTGATCTGCTTCTTAACAAATTCGTCTTGATTTCGAGTCTCCATTAGGAAAATTAAGTCCGGCTTAAATTTAGTATTTAGCTTGCGCAGACGAGGGTTTCCTAAACCATGACAGTTCCATGACAGTATGGCTAAGGAAGAGAGCGTGGTGGAGTGTGAAAATCCACCGGTTGTTTGCTGATAGCCGGGATTAGTTTTATAGCTGGAGCTGCATTTACTGTCTGATGAGTTTGCTGTGTTGCAGGAGGGATATCCTGGTCTGTATCAGTTGAGGTTATTTGCAACACTCTTTTTGCTCTTGAGGTTGAGCCCTTCCTAGAATTCTGCTTCTGCTTTGATATCTCAACTTGCCTTCCCTGACCTGGAGAGGATAAGATCATTTGCGTAGAGAGTTTTGGAGATCTTTGGACTTGTCTCACCCTTCGCTTCTTTGGGATGGATTGAGAGGTAGGGGCTTGGGGCAGTGAAAGGCGACTTGCAATTGGAGGATGGCCCCTTTTTCTTTTGAGCGTAGTTGGTTCAGGTACAGCCTCCGGAATTGCCAATTGTTCTGCTACATTTTCATCTTGTTGAGCAGATAGTGCACGTTGAAGTTCGGATTCTGCAATACGGGCTGCTGTTTGCTCCACTAAACCCTGAGCTTCATGTTGAATAACTCGTTGTTGGCAAGCTGCCGCCTCTACTAGATCAGCACACGCAATATACTTCAAGGTTGTAGTTCTTAGCTCTTCTAGAATTTCATCCACCGAGCGAGGTTGAATTTGATCAGGTTCTCCTGTTGGTTTAGCATTCTCTGTAATATGTCCTCTTGTTTGAGAATGATCTGCCTCTTGAGCGTCAAGGCTAGTGGCCTTGTTAGATTTTTGCCTCCATTCAGTTTGCATTGATCTGGAACCTTCCTGCCTTTTACGTGAAAAGTTTGATCTGTATTGATCTCTTCTGTCTTCATATTGGTTTTGAGAGTAGTCATTAAGGCGATAGTAAGGTTCCTGTCATTTGTGTTCTCTCTGTCCATCGGACGAGGAAAAGTTTGTTCTACCATATGATCGAAAAGAACGATCTGGTGAATAGTCTTGATTAGACCTTTGGTGATAATAATCTCCTCTAGGACGGTGGGAAGCTATTAGAGAGCTAGAGTTATCAGCTTGATCTTCATTGTCATGAGGATTATTATTTAGTCTTCCTTGTCTGTGCTGACTTGAGGGATACACTGTCTCATGTATCTTCTTGTGGGAGGTTGTCTACCTGAGTTATATCCTCTTGTCTGTCCTCTGAGTTGGTGAGTTTCCCTATTATTGATGATCAGATTCTGGTTGAGCTCAGGGCAGTTTCTCTCATCATGAGATAGACGATGACAGTGTAGGCAATGGTTCTTTAGTAGCTCATACTCCATTCTAACTTCAGCTCCACCTTTACACTCCACTATTGTTTCTTTGATCAGAGGCATGAGACCATTAATAATCACTCTGATTCTAGCATAGGCGGGTTTAACTTCAAATCCTTCATATTTCCCTAATTTAGAGCCAATATTCATCAACATATCTTCCTTCCAGCTATGAGGAGGGATTCCTTTGAGTCTTATCCAGAAAGGGATATCACTAGGGAAGGATTCAGACCATATAGGTTCCTATTTTTGGATGATTACCATATAGTGAGCAAAATGATAAGGTCTGTTCTCCTGTACCAACTCCAAGTCCTCTTTCAAATCAAACTTAAAGCTGAAGCAGTCATTACCCAGATCTGAGCCTATAGCTTTACCTTTTAACCCTTTTGTCCTCCAGTGTTGTGATAAGTACGGAATCAGAGACCATAACCGTTGAGTGTGGGGGTTGGACAATCTTCCGATAAGAGTTAACTTATTTTCAGAAATGAGTTCTGTGTTGTCCAGATGATGAGCTTGGATCCGAATACGAGGAGGAGAACGGTGAGCTACTTGTTTTCCTTTTTCTTGTGGGGTGAAACGACGAGCCATATCTCTTGATTTTGAGAAGAACCCGATTGTAGCTTTTGATTCTAACTCCATTTTTGAAATGAGGTTTGAGTTCGCTTTTGAAAAGCTGAGCTAAATCATCCTCCACCGGATGAAATCATCTTCGCTGCCGTGGGGGCCGTTGTCGGGGCGATACCGGTGAGTTTCCCGGACCGTTAGAGATGATCGGGAAGATTTTACCCAGAGGATAATAAAGATTGTACTATTATATCCTGGATATTACTTCTTTGGGATAAAAGCAAAAAGAACTTTTGTTTGCAGCTTGTGACAGTAGAAATCAGACTTGCTAAAACCGGGAAAACCGATGGTTAAAGACTTTTCTCGCTACTCGTGCCCGAGAGAGAAAAAATTTCAAAAGGATATGAATTTATTCGGAAACAAAGTCTCTATTATAGAAAAGTAATCATTTTTTAGATACTATAGTTTCTTATTTAGACATTTTAAGAACTGAATCTAGATCCCATTTCTCCAAATGTCAATGGTTCAATATTTTTAATAACATTTTGATTTAATTAACTAGGTTAATTTTATTAAACTATTAATTTTTAGTTGGTGTAGAAACCCAACTCAAGTTCTCAATAATGGAGATGCTCTAAGACTATGTACAATGGGATAGTTGAATTTTATTCAAGACCCACTTTAGTGTTACAATGGTATGTAATTTTGAAAGTAAAGATGACTAGGATTCACAAGCTGTAAGAAGTATCAACACCCGTGAAAACTTTTTTTTGTTTTTTTTTTTGTGATAAATATCATTAATTAACTTTATTTTGATTCGTTCTTTAGATTCTATGTACTTTTTATCCATCTTCATCTTTTAAACTCAATTATTTCATATATAATATAAAAATTTATATTTTAATTTTACACCAAATTCATCATTTTTCGAACTCTATAAATAGAAACTTGTTTCGTTTAATTTGGATAAAAAAATAAATAAATATTTTTAAAACATGGATTCTAATAATAATACTCAAAATACTCGAAACTCTTCTAATTTGGACAAATATTTCGTGGTTAAAATAAAATGTTATTTTAATATATGAGTTTTATGGTATGTATGTGTAATAAATATTTCGTGGTTAAAATAAAATGTTATTTTAATATATGAGTTTTATGGTATGTATGTGTAATACTATATTAATTATGTGTGTTTTAATTAAAATTAAGTATATTTTACTAAAATTAAATATATTTAATAGAATAATTTTAATTAAAATTAAGTATATTTTACTAAAATTAAATATATTTAATAGAATAATATATTTTAATAAAATTGTGGGGCATGGTGTGAATTTTATTCATTGTAGAGGATAAAAGTAAAATGTGTGTTGAATGATTATGTGAAAGAGAGAAAGTGATGTGGATTAAAAAGTAGGGTGTTCAATCTCCAAAGCATTGTAAATAGTCTAATATATGGTCAAATAGATTTTGGGAAGATTTTCCAAAAAAAAAGATTTTGGGAAGATAAGTGCTACATCCAATAAATTCATACATTTTTGAAAACAACAATTTGTAATCAAGACTCGACTACTCATAAAAGTGAACATAGGAAATATACATACTTCACCTATTTACCTTCCCTAGATCGATGCTTCTTAGTGAAAAGCCATTATATGTTTTTGAAATTGTATTAAAAACTCTCTCAGGCACACACTCCAACAATTTTAGATCTGGGTTCAATCCTGGCATCACCGTGGCTGGGCGGCAGCGTCGCCTGGTGGCCCTCTCCACATTTTATTTCCTTTGTCTTTTACTTTGTTTTCCCGCTACGTTCTCAAGCTCTTTGATCGCAACAGTCCGGGTTTTAAGTGCCGTGAACTCTTCTCGATATTGTTGCCGAAGATCTTTGCTTCCACCTGCCATCCCACCTCGGTGCTGCTTCACCGCTACCGTTTGGGCTCGTACTTCCACATTCATATCAGTCTCAGATTTTAGATCTGAAGAACCTTTTCCTTTAACCCTCACAACAAAGAAGCCTTGCTGCTATTTAACATTCTATACGCTGATAAAGAAGGAGATGAGAGGTTCAACTAGTTTTTCAAAATTCCTTAGATCTCACTCTCTCTCACTCAACAGTCGCGACAGCTCTGAAGTCTTCACAAAATCATTGAAGAATTGGTTGGTGTTGTCTAAGACGATCCTGGCCAGCATCGCAGTTCTTCTGATGAGTCCGTTATCGAGAGGCGGCGATCCGTACGGTGGGAGATCCTCACGAGCATCCACATCATTAGGTCAGATTCTATCCTCAATTTTGGGCCTCATGGGCTTAATGCTTATTTCATATTTTTTATAGCATTGGATTGAATTTAGAAAAGTAAATGAAGCTTTAGAGGTTATTGGATCTTATTATATATTATCAGCCCATTTTCAGTGTTGGCATCTAATTAGGCTGGTAATGTTATTCAATGTTTTCTCCTTACCAATGAATCCTTCTTCGATAAGAGAGACATTCTATCTTCCCCATAGGGAAAGAACTTTTCCAGCATTGAACCAAGAATGTTGCAACGCTTTGGGAGTTATTTTTTGCAACGCTTCCTCCAAAGTTCAGGAGAGATCACTTCCACCACCACTTGTTTCTTTCTTTGTCGAGAGACCATCACCATTGGACCAAGACAGTTGCAGCCTGTTGTGTTTTAAGAATCTTTTGCAACATTCCTCCCAGGTTCAGGGGAGATCTATACCATCATTAGTCCTCTTGGTCGATAGATTATTCAGTGCTTTGTCATTCGTACTGAATAGACTTAGCACCCTCCTTTTCTCCCATGAGGAGAATCGTTTAAAACGCTCAACCAGTAGTGCCTTACGAGCTATTTCAGAGTGGACGTCGTTTACGATATCACTTATGGACGCTTTGTTTCGTCCCTTATCCTCTCACTCGGTTATGTTAAGTTTTTGGATGAGAACTCTTTTAAGAGTTTGTTCTCCTATTGTAATCGTTTAAGTATCGAATGGAATTTCAGTCCAAAAAAAAAAAGATCGATGCTTCTTCATAATCAAATCAAGAAAACAAGGACAAATTAATAAACGTTAGTAATAATAAGTTGCTGACCAAAAAAAAATGTAATAATAAGTTTAAAAATAAAAGAATAAAAAAATCTTTTATTCTTGTATCAAAATACCTAATTCCTTTGATTGAAATTTTTTTGGTAAATTGTAAATTTCATATAAATATGAAGAGTTTAGTTTGTTCAAAGAACAAACTTCTACATGGTCCCATGCTGTAAATTTCATATAAATATGAAGAGTTTAGTTTGTTCAAAGAACAAACTTCTACATGGTCCCATGCTTGCCTAGTAGGAAAGTGCAATACCAAAGGCTCTCCAAAGAGCGGATTGAAATAGGAAAAATAAACGAAATAACGCAAGGCAAGGAGAGCTAAGCGGTCAAAGAAGCCCGGGACAAAGAGAGAAGTGATCAGAGCCTTCAAAGCTGTACAAGCATCTACAAGTCTTGAAATCCAAGATGAATAGCTTAGGGAAGGTTGTTGCAGCACACCCCTTGATAGAACATCAATTGAATGAGGCAAAGCTAAGAGCCGAACAGTATAGCACCTCCATTCAGCACCTCTTCAAGGACAAACCCAAGAGGAAGAACTGTACAAGAGAACCCATTCCTTAGCATCGCACCTCAGAAGAGGGACACTCGGGTACCAGAGCAATCTGAGTCAAAGAGCGAGGTCTTTTCGCAGAAACCCGGAACAACAGGAACGAAGAAATCAGAGCCTAGAAGACCGTACTTGCGCCTCCAAAATCTAACAAACATCTGGAATAGCTTGGGGAGAGTTGTCGAAGCACACTCGATGATAGAACATCAACGAAATGACGCAAAGCTGAGAGCCGAACAGTACTCAAAGCCCAACTAGCACCTCCTTGCATCACCTCTCAACATGATTGAAATGAAAATGGAGGACTTTCCAAGAAAACCCAAACCTGAGCATCACACCTCAAGAGAGGGACACAACGGCCACCGGAGCAAACAGAGCCTCAGGGGGACACAAAGAGGAACAGCATCATACCTCGCAGACCTTACTAACACTTCCAAAACACCAAGCTCCAAGATAACCAAGCACCAAACGCAAGCTCCCATAGAAACCCGCAACAGAGCAGTGAACAAGGCAAAGGAGCAGGGGAATCAAAACCACAACTAACAAGCAAAATCAGGAGCACGACGAACTAGCAAGAAGGCACACACAGTGAGACAGAACCAACTAACTAAGGCTAGTCCCCGGACCTAACTAGCAAGGACCAACTCAACACCTTACGAGCATAGAGACACCGAGCAACAAGAACAAAGCAAGTCTCGGACCAGCCAACAACCACAATCCTGAACTTTCTAAAAGGACTGGAAGGAGAGAAGAGAGGTTACGAACCTGCCGGTGGAAGTGGTAGAGAACCTAATTCCTGAACCTCACAGCCGAGGAACACATGAGGTCAAGAAGACCTAAGAGTCGGCCACGAAGAACCACCAGGCGGGAAAAAGAAACGGTGAGAGACCTACAAGATAATCAACTAGGGAGGAGCGACAAACCCAAGACAGGACTTAACCAGCTCCAACAAAACTAACGAAAGGCACCACGACAAACCTAACCATCGAAGACACGACAATTAGACCAGTACTGGTAAAAGAAATTTCAAATCTAACTAGTAGGACAGAAGCTACTGGTGACCAAGATGCTGAAGCAGAGAGCTTCGACAAATATTGTCCACAAAATTCTGTAGCCCTGGAGACAAAGGACCTTAATGTGAAAACACAGAACCGAGTAAAGTTAGCTCTAACCTTAATGTGAAGGTGCCTTCTCATACTGACAATGAGACGTTAGATGAAACCAAAGGAGGGTCTCTCAGTCTAAAAACAGAAAACAATTGATGAAACAAAAGATGAATCACAGTAGGAAGAGAAACGATGAATGTGATGAAGGGTGGAGAAATGATTCAGGGTAGTTACAACGTCTACATTCCTAAGAAGACCTCTTCTTTGGAAAGAAGAATACTCAACCGGTGCGGTCTGCTTCCATGGATTTTTTCATTTTCTGTAGAATTTAAAACACAATGTCTGTTTGAACAATGTTTAAAACCAGAGTTGATGACAACACAAATTTTAATTTTTTTTTTTTTAAAAAAAAGAAAAAAAAAAGGAGAGCTTTCACCTACCTGAATGAGAATCTAGAAATAATCAAAATGGTCATATTGAGAAGAGTCATTGAAATCATCATATCTGGCAGGGCATGGAATCTATATCATTCAGCGGAGCTATAAGCATATTCATGGGCCTAGTCCTCTAATTAAACTCATCCATACTTGGAGCAACAGAAAATATTATAGCAAGCCTTACACGACAAAGTGCAAACATGAACGAGTTCATAAGTTTTCATGTCCAACAAAAAGCAACATGTTCTCCGCTGAAAGTCAAACCCATTGTCCCGTGAAAACAAATTTCTATTTTTTCATGAATCATATCTAGTCCCGCATGTACAGGTCATAATTGACAGCTCGGATTAACATTGATTATTTGGGCACTAAATTGCTAAATCAACTAGAGAATAAAAATGTAAACATGAAAAAATAATAAATTTGCATTTTCATATACTTAGCAAATTTTTTAATTAGTACTTAATAGCACCATTATTGTTAACAAAAAGAGAGGTAAATTCGGAAATAAATCTTGGATTTTATGTAATTTCAAGATTTTTAAAAATCATTTTCCTAAAGTATTTGCAATTTTTTTTTTATTTTTAAAATAAATAATATCTAAATAATATATATATAGATAAAGATAAATCAGGTATTATCTTTAATAGTGTTATATAAATCTATTAAATTCTTTAACAATTTATTATAAAAAGATTTAGTAATAAAAAAATCTAGCAATATTTCTCTAATTTGTTTGGCATAAAATTTTAATTATTAATTATAAGAAAAAAAGGAAATCTAGAATGTATAAATCAGAACAAATCTGTATCAAGAGGAGAAAATGATATACAACACCTAAACACCAACTTGATTCCATCAATCAATCTGTGTTATAGAAGAAAAGAAAACAATGAACAATATATCTAATCTCCCAAAGGATTTGGTGGAAGAGATTCTCTGTAGAATCCCTTTAACATCTATAAGAGCAGTGCGATCTACTTGCAGAAATAGAATCCCTTTAACATCTATAAGAGCAGTGCGATCTACTTGCAGAAAATGGAGAAGTTTATTGAAAGATGAGAGTTTCACGAAGAAGTATCGTCTTGCTCAAGAAGCAGCATCAAGGGCAGATGGAGAGATTACCACCATCGCGTGGATAAATTTTGAGCTCTATCTAATGAGTTTCGATCTACATGGAATCTACAACAGCAAATCTGATGATCCTCCACTATTTGTAAAACCTAAAGGAAAACTTATTAGTCTCGACGATACATATCCGCTGGGCGATATTATTCAAATATGTTACTGTGATGGTTTATTGTTATTCACCACTAGAGGATACACTTTTCGGCCAAGTAGGCTCATAGTTTGGAATCCATATACTGGAGAAACTTGTTGGATCTGTGAAAATGCCCTAGGTCTTTGGAATGCTTTTGCTCTCGGTTACGACAAAAGCAACTACAAAATCTTGAGATTATGCTTTTGCTCTCGGTTACGACAAAAGCAACTACAAAATCTTGAGATTTAGGGATTATGGAGATAAATCTATTCACGAAATCATCGACTTAAGGTCTAATTCATGGAGGGTTCTTGATGTTTCTCCAGACTGCGGGATAAAGTATACCTGTTGGGGCCTATCTTTGAGAGGAAATATGTACTGGTATGGTAGAGTACCTACCAATGAGGATTTACTAGGAACAACACCTGGTTTCTTAGTCTGCTTTGATTTTACAAAAGAGATGTATGGACCATATCTACCTCTTCCTTTTGTGTCTTTTTACGGTGATTCTGTGATTTTGTCTTCTATTAGAGAAGAACAACTTGCTGTGTTATTTCATCGCAATGATAATAATTTGGAGATGGAGATTTGGGTTACGACTAATATTAAGCCTGATGAAGTGTCGTGGAGCAAGTTCTTTGTTATTGATATGAAACCACTCACAGGTTATACGTTTTCTGGTGGTAGTAGTTTTCTCATTGACGAAGAGAAGAGAGTTGTGGTTGTTTTTGATAAAGATATGTCGGCCACTTATCAACCAAGCATAGTTTGCTTCATTGAAGAAAATGGTTACTTCAAAAAGGTGAATCTTGAAAAACAAATAAGTGGCATGTTTGATATTGACTACCCGCGTGTGTGTTCTTATCTTCCAAA
>CM071717.1:14580844-14592926 GCA_036630335.1 Physaria fendleri
ATAGCAAAAATCATCACAAAGAGGCTGCAAACCTACCTAGGAGAACTGATATCTGAAAGACAATCGGCATTTGTACCAGGGAGGGCCATTGCAGACAATGTTATGATCACACATGAGAATCTACACTATCTCAAAACTTCAGGGGCTAAAAAGAATGGAATGATGGCAGCAAAGACTGACATGATCAAGGTTTATGATCGAATTGAATGGCATTTTCTAACTAAAGTGCTTCAGAGATTTGATTTCCACCATATTTGGATCAATTGGATCATGCAATGTGTATCCACTGTCTCCTATGAGTATCTAATCAATGGAAGTGCTATGGAAAAGGTGATCCCTCAAAGAGGACTTAGACAAGAAGACCCTTTGTCTCCATATCTCTTTATCCTATGCAGTGAGGTTCTTCAGGATTGTGTAGGAAGGCTCAAAATAATGGCTCTCTACAAGGAATTAGGGTCTCTAAACTGAGTCCAAGAGTTAATCACCTACTATTTGCGGATGACACCATGTTTCTCTGTAAGTCCAATGCAAAGAGCTGTGAAAAACTAATGGATATCTTGAAAAGATATGAGGAAGCCTCGGGCCAGACAATAAATAAGCTCAAATCCTCTATTACCTTTTCCTCTAAACTACCTAGAGAACTCAAAGACAAGATCAAAGCTATGATGGGTATAGAAAAGAGAGGAGGGAATGGAAAATACCTAGGGCTCCTAGAACTATTTGGAAGAAGGAAAAAAGATCTATTCACTTCAATTGTTTTGGAAGAAGGAAAAAAGATCTATTCACTTCAATTGTGGACAGAATCAAACAAAAAGCCATAACTGGTCTAAAAGATTTCTATCAGGTGCATGCAAATATACCTTACTCAAATCAGTCCTCACAGCCATTCCTACTTATGCTATGATGTGTTTCAAGCTTCCAGTCAGCCTCACAAATAGAATCCAATCTGCACTTACTAGATTCTGGTGGGATGCCAACTCAGAAATGAAGAAAATGTGCTGGGTCACTTGGAGGAAGATGGCAAGACCTAAAGGAAGAGGAGGGCTAGGCTTTAAGGAAATTCAGGACTTTAATGAAGCACTCCTTACCAAGTTAAGCTGGCGGTTGCTTAATAACCCAGAGTGCCTACTGAGCAAGATCCTAAAAGGAAAATACCATAGCCAAAAATTTATTCTATAACCCAGAGATAACCCAGAGTGCCTACTGAGCAAGATCCTAAAAGGAAAATACCATAGCCAAAAATTTATTCTATAAGCTAGAGCTCCTAACTGGGCATCACATGGCTGGAGAAGCATTATGACAGGTAAGGAAGTTCTAAAGAGGAATCTGGAGAAAGTAATTGGAGATGGACAAGACACCAGAATCTGGACAGATGCTTGGCTCCCTATAGATCACTGCAGAACCCCTATTGGACCCCCTCCCTTTGGAAAAGAAAATTCTAAGGTGCAGGAGCTATTCAAAGAAAATTCTAAAGTCTGGGATATAGGCAAGATTTCAGAATTACTACCACGGCTGGAAGAAACCATACAACTAGTAAAACCAAGCAAACTATGAGCCAAAGACAGCTATATGTGGTCAAAGACACAGAATGGACACTACTCAGCAAAATTGGGCTATGCCTCTCTAATACAACTACGAGAACAGAATGCTCAGAATCAACAACCACCATCAGACCATGAACAAGGTTTTGAATGGGTTAATAAAATCTGGAAGAAAGCAATGGCTCCTAAAGTCAAAATCTTCATGTGGAAGCTGTTACAAAATGCACTACCCACGGTAGCTAACCTATGCATTAGAGGACTCAGCGAGCTAGAACAATGCGAACGCTGTAATTTGCCTGAAACTACTCGACATCTATTTTCTTAGTGTGAATTTGCATCACAGGTTTGGAAAGATGTACCAGTCACCAACTGGCCATGGCAAAATTTCTCGGAGGAAGTGGATCAAATCATCAGCTCAGCACAAAACCTCATTCCCTTACCCCCGGAAGGCATAACGAAGACACCAATCTTACCTTGGATCTGCTGGGCATTGTGGAAGGCAAGAAATCTGGTTGTGTTTCAATCGCACAAAATCATAACTGCAGACTGCATCAGCTCTGCTCTAAAGATGGCCTCAGACTGGGAATAAGCGCATCAAACGCCAACAACCCCAGTCTCTATGCAATAATCATCATAATTCCAATCAAGAGACAGAGACTATGCTATTTACAGATGCAGCTTGGAATCAAGAAACAAGAAAAGCTGGAATAGGGTGGTGGATCAAGAATCGGACGGGAGATTCAATTGGAGAAGGAACAAGGACTTATCTTTATGTTGAATCGGCATTACAGGCAAAGACTTTAGCTCTAATAGAAGGCTTAAAACGAGCTCTTCATCTCAGACAGGAGACGTAATAGAAGGCTTAAAACGAGCTCTTCATCTCAGACAGGAGACGATCGTAGCTTGCTCGGATTCTCAAACGCTTATCAAGGCAATCAACTCACCATATTCGATGAGATCTCTCCATAGTGTGATTTTCGATATTGAAATCCTTAAAGTAGGTTTTAAGAGAATTAATTTCTCTTTTATTCCTAGATCAGAAAATAGCAAGGCAGATGGACTTGCAAAATCAGCGTTGAATGTTTCTCAAGGTTTGGTGGGAGCATGATTGTATTAAACGCTGTAATATTAGTTGTTGACCAAAAAACAAAAAGACATTGTTCATACACTAAATATTCCCTAATTAACGCCTAAACTAGAGAAGGCAACTAGGGAAAGGTCTCGGTACCAAAAAAAACACCACCCAGCTAGTATAGCTATTAACAAAAAATATTTTCTTTAAACTTATAATATATTGAAATTTAAGAAACATTGAAACAAAATAATTTCTAAATAAATAATATTTTAAATGTCTAAATATAAATTGTTGACTCAAATATCTAATAATCATAAATTTTAGATTTTTAAAAAGGAAATTTTCTTGTTGTACCACATCTAATAATCATAAATTTTAGATTTTTAAAAAGGAAATTTTCTTGTTGTACCACTTTGAGCCACCATATTACCTACAATACCATACCACAAATCTCAACAATTGGATTTGGTGTGTTCACACTAATTCAACGATTGAGATTTGTGATATCAAACACAAATGTGATATTTCTTTTAATTTTTCTCCATTTATGGTATTCTTTTTAATTTTTTCTTTTTAAAAACAGATTTAGGTTTAGTCTCTTGAGTAACATGACAAAGGAGGTTGAGCTATAGGGGCCCTAATAGAAAAGTGAAAGAGAAATAAAAGTGTGTTGTCCTAATAAATACATGTGATTTGCTTTGAAATCAAAGCTGTCACCCCAACTTGATCCAGCTTTCTTAAATGTGACCCCATTCATTTCCATTATTTATGTTTCTTCCCAATTATATTCTCAATTTGATTCATCCGACTAACCAACCAATCGTAAATAATACATTTATTTATTTAATTGGGTTGTTTTTTTAATTGTTTTTTTTTTTGTCAACAAATGGGATTGGTCAATTTCAAGATTTGCTTCTCTAATTTATCTCTTTTTACTACAAACTCCATATCTTACGAAATTTCTCTGCATTCAAAAATTGAAAGTGATACATGAGTATTAATTAAAGAAAGCATACACTTCAAAGAAAAATGTATATTTAGAGGAAATGACCTAGACTTATCCTCATATTTAGTTCATCAAATCTCTATTTTTTCCAACCAATCTAATGACTTCTTTTTTTCTTAGTCAATCAGCCCCAATCTATTTTCGACACAGTTCACACAGAATCTTAACAGTGACGCATTAAATAAAAGTGGGGTCCTTACATCAACTGTTCAAATGGTTCACTAGAAAGGGTAGTCTCATAAATAACAAGTCAAACAAAGGATAAAAGAGTAACTTGCAAAGTACGCGGTAAGATGAAAGAACCAAAGTCATCGCCGTCTCTTAGGTGTCATAACTCAACTGTCTTCTTACATTAAACATTAAAAGCTTCGTGCGAGTAGTTGTATCTTCCCTCCTACTTAACCCTTTTTTAATCCATTTTCTTAAAATTAATACATTTTCCCACCAGTTGACCAATATAATAAATCGTGTACAAAATGATTTCCTTATCTAATACTATTGGTCACTTGCAATTTATAAAATTTATAAAATTTTATTTATTTCAAAAATATTAATTTTAGGATAATTAATTATCTTGGAAAAATTTTATTTATTTCAAAAATATTAATTTTAGGATAATTAATTATCTTGGATAGTGTATTTATATTCAAAGCTCAATCTTAAATTGGTTGTAAGAATATTAATAAAGTGGACACTAGTATTAATATAATTAAAAAAAAATATTAATATTTAAAATTTATGTGGAAGTACTATAGACTAAATAAAATTTAGTGATTAATGTATTAAAAAATTCTAATACTATCCAAATATTTTTTTTTCTGTTGTTATTACCATTTAGAGTCTGAATGTAAACTGTCTGAATGTGTCTGAAGTCGTACTAGTTTGAACAAAATAATTGCAAGAATCATTCTTTCATATATTTATATAAATAGCATTATTTTCCCCTTAAAATATAAATAATTGCAAGAATCATTCTTTCATATATTTATATAAATAGCATTATTTTCCCCTTAAAATATTGCCCATTTTCCCCTAACTACATTTAATAACCAAGTCGCACTCTCTCTCCCTCAAAAATTCCCCATTAAATTCTCAAATTTCTCCTACTTTAAAGGCCATTCTCTACTCTCCTCTCTTTGTGATCCATAACCTTGTCTCTCACAATTCTCACAATTCACATTCCTCTTCTCAATTCTCATTCATCCTCATCACAACAAAGCTTGAAGAACCTCTCCTCAATCTCACAATGACCCATAACCAAAACCAACCAGTCCCAGTCCATGTCACAACCTCCGATCAAAACCCCAACCCAAACAACCTCCCTGACTTTCTCTTATCCGTTCGTCTCAAATACGTCAAACTAGGTTACCATTACCTAATCTCAAATGCCCTTTACATCCTCCTCTTACCTCTCCTCGCTGCAACAATCGCTAACCTCTCTTCATTCACCTTAAACGACCTTTCTCTCCTCTACAACACTCTCCGTTTCCATTTCCTCTCCGCTACACTCGCTACCGCACTCTTGATCTGTCTCTCTACTGCTTACTTCACCACCCGTCCTCGTCGTGTCTTCCTCCTCGACTTCTCATGTTACAAACCAGACTCTTCACTTATATGCACTCGTGAAACCTTCATGGATAGGTCTCAACGTGTGGGTATTTTTACAGAAGATAATCTTGCTTTTCAACAAAAGATTCTTGAAAGGTCTGGTTTAGGTCAGAAAACTTATTTCCCTGAAGCTCTTCTTCGTGTTCCTCCTAATCCTTGTATGGAAGAAGCGAGAAAAGAAGCTGAGACTGTTATGTTTGGTGCTATTGATGCTGTTCTTGAGAAAACTGGTGTTAAACCTAAAGATATTGGGATTCTTGTGGTGAATTGTAGTTTGTTTAATCCTACTCCATCACTTTCTGCTATGATTGTGAATAAGTATAAGCTCAGAGGAAACATTTTGAGTTATAATCTTGGTGGAATGGGTTGTAGTGCTGGTCTTATCTCCATTGATCTCGCTAAACAGATGCTCCAGGTAAATTATTTCATTAAGCTAATGACAGCTCATGATTTTTTGGAATTTATTAGCAAAATTAAACATTTAATTCAATTACCAGCTAGAATTTTCCTTTAATACACTTTTGATTGATTTCACTTTCATCCATTTGTTATCACTGTTTGGTTTTTTGTTTGCTCCTACCAACTGTTATTGAATATGGAGTAGATGCTAGCTTTAATTTTATGCTTATGTTCTGTTCTTAGTTGTTTGGAAGCATAAAAGTCAGATTCTATGTGTAAAAGTCACGTGTCTATGAAAATTCTGACAATAACAGGCTTTTGTATTATTAGGTTGGTGGTAGTTGGGAATATGGATAAACCATAATTAGTATCGTGCTTAAATGACTAAACAATTTATATTTATAAAATTTGATTACCTTATTAATTTAATTAAAATTCAGTTTCTTCATTCAGTTTCTTCCTCTGACCATCCAACTAAATCTATTCTTTTATTACAGATACATCATATTTAGGATTTAGTATTGATGCATTATTTATCTATAAACAAATTGAAATGGCAGATCTAAGAAGCGAACGTGGTAGCACATGCATTCAAATTTCTTCAATATCTTAGCTGTTTGGCAAATTGATTCCTATTCCTATTAAATCTACAATGAGCTAACCACATTATACTGTTGCACCTACTTGCATTACAATATTCAACGAGACATGTGTATTTTGCACAAGCTTTTTTAAAAAATGTAATAGATGTAATAATTATTGTTCTTGATATTATTGTACATATTTTTGGATTTGAGACTAATAAACATGTGACAATAATGCAGGTACAACCAAACTCATACGCACTAGTAGTTAGCACAGAGAACATAACCTTAAACTGGTACTTAGGCAATGACCGATCAATGCTTCTTTCTAACTGTATCTTCCGTATGGGTGGAGCAGCTGTACTTCTCTCAAACCGCTCCTCAGATCGTAGCCGTTCAAAATATCAGCTAATCCACACAGTTCGTACTCACAAAGGAGCTGATGACAATGCCTTCGGCTGTGTTTACCAACGAGAAGACAACAATACAGAAGAAACAGGCAAAATCGGAGTCTCCTTATCGAAAAACCTAATGGCAATAGCCGGAGAAGCTCTCAAAACAAACATCACAACTCTCGGACCATTAGTCTTACCAATGTCCGAACAACTTCTCTTTTTCGCGACTCTTGCTCTTTTTTAAAATCCATTTTCCTTAAATTAATACTACATTTTCCCACCAGTTGACCAATATAATAAATCGTTTACAAAATGTTTTCCTTATCTAATATTGGTCACTTGCAATTTATAAAATTTCTATATAAAAAATATATTTCTAAATATTAATTTTAGGAAAACTAATTATCTTGGATAGTGTATTTGTATTTAAAGCTGAATCTTAGGGGGTGTTATTGGTTTGATACTTCTACAGAATGTTAATGACTTTGAGAAATCTAGAGTTTTACCGAGTTTTTAAGAGTTTTAGAGAGTTTTAAAGATTTGCAGAAATTTTCTTATTAATGACTTGGAGAGTATTTGAAAATCTCACCTAAATATGAAAGATTTTGAAAGTCATTAAAAATTGTTTCACAAGAACAAATTTTAAAAGAATCAATCAACCAATAACACATGACATTTAAAGACTTTTAAAGACTTTCAAAATCTTTTTTATCCAATAACACAATACTTTTAATGACTTTTTCAAATTATCAAACCAATAACACATGACTTTTTTAATTACTTTTAACAACTCTTTATAAATGATGAATCAATAACATGAGATTTAATAGAGTGTTGAAAAATCATTACCAATAACACTAAACTTTTAAAAACTTATAAGTCTTTAAAAATGTCTAAACGAATAACACCCCCTTAAATTGGTTCTTAGAATATTAATAAAGTGGAAACTAGTGTATATATAATTAAAAACAAATATTAATATTTTAAATTTGTGTTAAACTAAATAAAATTTAGTGATAATGTATTATAAAATTCTAGTACTATCCAAACAATTTATTTTCTGCTATATTACCATTTAGGATCTGAACATAAACTTGTCTGAAGTCGTACTAGTTTGAACCAAATAATTGCAAGAATCATTCTTTCATATATTTATATAAATAGCATTATTTTCCCCTTAAAATATTGCCCATTTTCCCCTAACTACATTTAATAACCAAGTCGCACTCTCTCTCCCTCAAAAATTCCCCATTAAATTCTCAAATTTCTCCTACTTTTAAGGCCATTCTCTACTCTTCTCTCTTTGTGATCCATAATTGTCTCACACAATTCTTACCATTCCTCTTCTCTATTCTCATTCATCCTCATCACAACAAAAGTTTAAAGAACCTTTCCTCAATTCTCACAATGACCCATAACCAAAACCAACCAGTCCCAGTCCATGTCACAACCTCCGATCAAAACCCCAACCCAAACAACCTCCCTGACTTCCTCTTATCCGTTCGTCTCAAATACGTTAAACTAGGTTACCATTACCTAATCTCAAATGCCCTCTACATCCTCCTCTTACCTCTCCTCGCTGCAACAATCGCTAACCTCTCTTCTTTCACCTTAAACGACCTTTCTCTCCTCTACAACACTCTCCGTTTCCATTTCCTCTCCGCTACACTCGCTACCGCACTCTTGATCTGTCTCTCTACTGCTTACTTCACCACCCGTCCTCGTCGTGTTTTCCTCCTCGACTTCTCATGTTACAAACCCGACTCTTCACTCATTTGCACTCGTGAGACCTTCATGGATAGGTCTCAACGTGTAGGTATCTTTACAGAAGATAATCTTGCTTTTCAACAAAAGATTCTTGAACGATCTGGTTTAGGTCAGAAAACTTATTTCCCTGAAGCTCTTCTTCGTGTTCCTCCTAATCCTTGTATGGAAGAAGCGAGAAAAGAGGCTGAGACTGTTATGTTTGGTGCTATTGATGCTGTTCTTGAGAAAACTGGTGTTAAACCTAAAGACATTGGGATTCTTGTGGTGAATTGTAGTTTGTTTAATCCTACTCCATCACTTTCTGCTATGATTGTGAATAAGTATCCAGTCCCAGTCCATGTCACAACCTCCGATCAAAACCCCAACCCAAACAACCTCCCTGACTTCCTCTTATCCGTTCGTCTCAAATACGTTAAACTAGGTTACCATTACCTAATCTCAAATGCCCTCTACATCCTCCTCTTACCTCTCCTCGCTGCAACAATCGCTAACCTCTCTTCTTTCACCTTAAACGACCTTTCTCTCCTCTACAACACTCTCCGTTTCCATTTCCTCTCCGCTACACTCGCTACCGCACTCTTGATCTGTCTCTCTACTGCTTACTTCACCACCCGTCCTCGTCGTGTTTTCCTCCTCGACTTCTCATGTTACAAACCCGACTCTTCACTCATTTGCACTCGTGAGACCTTCATGGATAGGTCTCAACGTGTAGGTATCTTTACAGAAGATAATCTTGCTTTTCAACAAAAGATTCTTGAACGATCTGGTTTAGGTCAGAAAACTTATTTCCCTGAAGCTCTTCTTCGTGTTCCTCCTAATCCTTGTATGGAAGAAGCGAGAAAAGAGGCTGAGACTGTTATGTTTGGTGCTATTGATGCTGTTCTTGAGAAAACTGGTGTTAAACCTAAAGACATTGGGATTCTTGTGGTGAATTGTAGTTTGTTTAATCCTACTCCATCACTTTCTGCTATGATTGTGAATAAGTATAAGCTTAGAGGTAACATTTTGAGTTATAATCTTGGTGTATGATTGTGAATAAGTATAAGCTTAGAGGTAACATTTTGAGTTATAATCTTGGTGGTATGGGTTGTAGTGCTGGTCTTATCTATAATCTTGGTGGTATGGGTTGTAGTGCTGGTCTTATCTCCATTGATCTCGCTAAACAGATGCTCCAGGTAAATTAAAATATCTTTCATTAAGCAAATGAGAGCTCATGATTTTTTAGATATTATTAGGAAAATTAAACATTTAATTCAATTACCAGCTAGAATTTTCCTTTCATACACTTTTGATTAACTTAGCTTCCATCCATTTGTTATCACTGGTTTGGTTTTTTTGTTTGCCACTACCAAACTTGTATTGAATATGGAGTAGATGCTAGCTTTAAATTTTATGCTTATGTTCTGTTCTTAGTTGTATGGTAGCATAAAAGTCAGATTCTATGTGTAAAATTCACGTGTCTATGAAAATTCTGACAGTAACAGGCTTTTGTATTTTAGGTTGGTGGTAGTTGGGAATATGGATAAACCATAATTAGTATCGTGCTTAAATGACTAAACATTTTTTTATAAAATTTGATTACCTTATTAATTTAATTAAAATTCAGTTTCTTCATTCAGTTTCTTCCTCTGACCATCCAACTAAATCTATTCTTTTATTACAAATAGGAATTAGTATTGATGCATTATTATCTACAAACAAATTGAAATGGCAGATCTAAGAAGTGAACGTGGTAGCACATGCATTCAAATTTCTTCAATATCTTAGCTGTTTGGCAAATTGATTCCTATTCCTATTAAATCTACAATGAGCTAACCACATTATACTGTTGCACCTACTTGCATTACAATACTCAATGACATGTGTATCTAGTGTCCACCGTAAGAATGTTGTCTAGACACTAAGAGAAAGCCAAAACACACACTAATATTTATATAGTTTTCTTAATCTTTTTAGTTATTAACAGATGCAACAATTATTTTTCCGATATCATCTTATAAGATGTTGTTCTTTATATTACTGTACATTTTTTGAGGATGAGAATTAATAAAGTTGTGACAATAATGCAGGTACAACCAAACTCATACGCACTAGTAGTTAGCACGGAGAACATAACCTTAAACTGGTACTTAGGCAATGACCGATCAATGCTTCTTTCAAACTGTATCTTCCGTATGGGTGGAGCTGCTGTACTTCTCTCAAACCGCTCCTCAGATCGTAGCCGTTCAAAATATCAGCTAATCCACACCGTTCGTACTCACAAAGGAGCTGATGACAATGCCTTTGGCTGCGTATACCAACGAGAAGACAATAATACAGAAGAAACCGGCAAAATCGGAGTCTCCTTATCCAAAAACCTAATGGCAATAGCCGGAGAAGCTCTCAAGACAAACATCACAACTCTTGGACCATTAGTCTTACCAATGTCCGAACAACTTCTCTTTTTCGCGACTCTCGTGGCTCGAAAAGTCTTTAAAGTTAAGAAGATCAAGCCTTATATACCCGATTTCAAGCTAGCTTTCGAGCATTTCTGTATTCATGCTGGAGGTAGAGCTGTTTTGGATGAGATAGAGAAGAATTTGGATTTATCTGAATGGCATATGGAGCCATGATGAGATAGAGAAGAATTTGGATTTATCTGAATGGCATATGGAGCCATGATGAGATAGAGAAGAATTTGGATTTATCTGAATGGCATATGGAGCCATCTAGGATGACTTTGAATAGGTTTGGTAATACTTCGAGTAGCTCGCTTTGGTATGAGCTTGCGTATAGTGAAGCTAAAGGAAGGATCAAGAGAGGTGATAGGACTTGGCAGATTGCTTTTGGGTCGGGTTTTAAGTGTAATAGTGCTGTTTGGAAAGCTTTAAGGACGATTGATCCTATGGATCAAGAGAAGACTAACCCTTGGATTGATGAGATTGATGACTTTCCTGTTCAAGTTCCTAGGATTACTCCTGTTTCGTCTTCGTCTTAGAGTTATTTGAATTCATGACTTTCCTGTTCAAGTTCCTAGGATTACTCCTGTTTCGTCTTCGTCTTAGAGTTATTTGAATTCTTTTGGAAAAACTTGATTATTTGTTATGGTTGATTTAATGTAATTCTGTGATTTTATATATATATATATATATATATATTTTTTTTTTTTATTATCTCAATATATATATAAGTTCAAAAACTTCAGTTCAGGTGTTTTTGTTCCAACAAATGCAAATAAATCATATAAAATCGAATTTTGGTGCATCTCCTCAACCAGTTTCTAGCAGAATATGTTATTTAGAATAGTTGTATTATATGACAAAAAAAAACAAAAACAATAATTGTACTATAGTATAGTTGAACATCATAATATCGAAACTTATATCGATTATTATCAATAATGAAAAATATAAAACATCTCTTCTGTGTTTATATTTATGCTATTTTAAATCTATAAAATAAAAATTTAAAATATATAATTTAGATATATAGAATTTTAATTTTTTTTTTTTTTAACTTAAAAAACATAAAAAAATATATCATACTTTTCTATTTTTTTTTTAACACAAATCATACTTTTATTAGATTGTTGATTCAAAACGAATCTATTCGTGCATTACATAAGATATAAAAGTATACTTAATAAGATTTAAATTCGAAAGCATTGCCATTTTCGATAATCTATCTTTATCTGGTTGAATCCGTTGATCTTCTGGCCATAAATCATC
>CM071717.1:14628590-14643754 GCA_036630335.1 Physaria fendleri
GGAATAGCAAAGTTTTTGGTCAAAGTAAAAAATTGTGGGGTCTACATTGGTTAGTTACTAGCATGTCCTTTCGTGCTGCTGGTATTCGGGACTGCTGGTGTTCGGGACTGCTTGTATTTGAGAAGCAAATTCGGAATAGCAAAGTTTTTGGTCAAAGTAAAAAATTGTGGGGTCTACATTGGTTAGTTACTAGCATGTCCTTTCGTGCTGCTGGTATTCGGGACTGCTGGTGTTCGGGACTGCTTGTATTTGAGAAGCAAATTCGTGGTTTTTGACAGATTATTAAACAAATCACGTGATTAAAGAAGCGTGTTTTACCAAAATCGTGGTTTTTGACAGAGCGTGCCAGTGAGATGGCAGTCTATCTAATGCCAACAAATTAATGGCACTTTCATAAGGACGGTGATCGAAAATGGCACTCTGCCTAATTGACTCGTTTTAGAAACCATAACATCTTTCTTGCGAGTCTTCTGACACTAATGAGCATCTCTCTCTCTCTCTCCCTTTAAAATCATGTGCAGGCCCGACCTTCCTTTAAGCAATATGAATGTGGGGTCCATTATTTTTATAAAATATATTTTTAAAAATATTATAAAATAATGTGAAAGAAAACTTGTTTTATGGCAAAAATAGAAATAGAAATCATTTATATATAAAAAAAATATTATAAAATAATGTGAAAGAAAACTTGTTTTATGGCAAAAATAGAAATAGAAATCATTTATATATAAAATACATATAGAAGAAAATATAAAAGTAATAAAATTATATAAATCAAAAGAAAATATATACAGATACTATATTAATAACTTTAAAAAGTGTTTTATATAAAAAAATTAATTTGATAGACCTCAAATTTTTTTTTATCGAATAGGACCTCCAAAACTATCGGACCGGTCCTGGATCATGTGACCCAAAAAAATTCGAAGGAAAACACTTTACATTAAAATTTGGACCGAAACCCTAAAACCCCTAAATTTGTAATACATGATGAATGCCCGGCCTAACAATATGGTTAGGTTGTAGCTGCTATGTTCTGCCTTGTTTTGTAACCATTTTATTAAATAAAATAAAATTTATTTAAGTATACGCACATATAGTGNATATTCACTTTCAGATATCTCTACACTTTGTCCTTATTTGGCTACTCTCTCTCTTTTGTTCTCTTATTAACACATTTTCATTAAGCTTCCATTTTAGGTTATTCTCCAGAGTCATGGAAGAAATTAGTGGTTGGAGATCTTACTCAGAGCATCTTTCTCTGCTAAAGAAATTACCAAACAGTACAACCATTATATATATGTCTGGTCACAAACTTAAAAACACGAACAAAAAGAGCATAATAAAGAAATTACCAAACAGTACAACCATTATATATATGTCTGGTCACAAACTTAAAAACACGAACAAAAAGAGCATAATAAATCTACTATAAATGTGAACATGATACATTTACCGCAAAATGCACACAGTAACATTTGAAACCCTCTGAAAAATGAAAAATAGGTTTGACATTTTGCACCGTATAATTAAGAGATAGTTTAGAAGTAAAGTGTGAATTATTCAATAATTTGTTCTCGATGTTTTTTCAAATTAGCGAATTAAACTTTCAAATCTAATTCTTTCAGACAGAAGAACATCCAGGTCCTATACTTCAGTATATAATGTTAAATCAGGATCAAATTAATAGGGTTGGCCCAATCCGTTGTTATAAATCCTAAAAAGAAACTTAAATAGTTAGAGAGCTCATTTTAAAAGGTTTTAAACGAGCTGATTCTATTGTAAATATTGTCTACAATACTAAACTAAAAAATCATACATGAAGGAAAATCGGATCAGTTTTCTATTTTCATATCCCAAACCCCAAAAGTCTTTTCTAATCTTTCTGTTGCACAAACCTGTAGTCAGTTCTACGAAGAGTCTCTTCCTCCTAAAACTGCACAAATACCTGAAAAAATCCTATCATATGTACCCGTCTGCATTAGCCAAAAAATAGCTCGAACCTTGCTCTCATTAATCCGCCATAAAGAGATAGTTCAAATCTTCTACGGTTAGGTGAGACTGCCGGCTTCCCTTTTCATCTTCTCCAAACGCTGAGGCTACCATCATTCTCTTCTTTTCCTGCATCGGCAAAACTTGTTCAGATATCAAAACTGAAACGGCTTGAAGCATGTACAGAATATTAATGAGAATCAGATCAACCAATTCACATACCTGAAGGGCCAATATCCGATCTTCGACTGTATCTTTTACTGTGAAGCGGACCACTGTTACTGGTCGTGTCTGTCCTATACGATGTGCTCTATCAATAGCTTGATCCTCGGTTGTTGGGTTCCACCACAAGTCCAGCATCAGAACATGACAAGCTGCCACCATGTTCAGTCCGAGACTAGCAGCCTTGAGAGACATAATCATTACAGTAACCTAAAAGGTAAAAAAATTGCCAAAAAAAATATGTCACAAATCATGCTGTTGTCATAGAGATCAAGTCAACCAAATTCCTTCTAATAATTTATGTACCTCGGGAAGAGTGTTGAAATCCTGCACTGCTTTATCTCGAGCAGCAACTGACATTGTTCCATCGAGCCTTCTATACTGTATACACGAACTTGCAAGAGAAGTTTCAAGTAGGTCCAGCATCTTTGTCCACTGGGAAAAAACAATGGCTTTTTCTCCACCTACCTTCATAGGAGTATCAACGCTAATACCATTGCAATTAACTGGTGTTACAGGAAGAGAGGAGTCCTCTCTGTTTTGAGAAATCTGATTAGTATCTGTCAAATCATGCGGTTTGGGAAGTGCTTGTAATATCTCTAAAGCAGCCTTGATTTTCGATGAACCATAAGGAAGATCTTCATCAGAACGAAGGCCAAGGCTCTCAACATGATTTGAAGACATAGCATTGTCCAATCTTTTTTTGGAAGACAATGATGAGATGGTGAGTCTGACATTACAGTTTGCAAAAGGGCAGTGATTATTATCAACTGTACAGTGTTCATAAATGCACTGTTTACAGAAAACATGGCCACAGGCTGAAACGACAGCATCTTCAGGTGCATCCTGTGAATTAAAGGATATAGATCAAGAACTAAAAGAGAAAACATGTCAACAATTTAAGAGATATATAAAAGAATCTTACACTGCATATACCACAGATTGCCAGTGAAGTTTCTGAAAAAATCTGCTTGTTAGCTGCAACAGAAGATTCCCAGGTAAAACTGTAATCACCATTCACGAGAAGAGGGTGATCACAAGCTTGGCGAAGCCGCAAGAGCATCAACAAGATATTTACATAATTTTGCTTCACTGTTCCGGCTTCCGCATATTCCTTATACAAAAGAAAAAGAGAACTTTTTTTGTAAATACATCCAAGGGCAAATGCATAGCTGTAAGCCTGTAACTAATTTATTCATGGTATGTTTTTACGGTATGTTGAGTCCACATCCATACCCTGAATTGACTACGAGATTCTGCCTCTAATTTGGAGTAGAAATCACGTTCCTCCACAGTGAAATCCACTTTTCTCAATTCAATGGACTTCGGAGGTAAAGAGATTATGGGTTTCCCATCAAGAAGTGAACCTGATGCGTTTACCAGTTAGAAACCATGAAAAGAATCAGATAAACATACACACAATTTAGATTCAATACCCGTAAACAGACCTTTAGTTCGGCGAAGCAGCACTGTTTTAAGGATAGCCTGCAGCTTCTGATATCCTTTCACCGGGTTCTTATTTATAGGGTTCTTAATGGTGCCACAGAACAATGTGTAGGAAGAATAAGGATCATATCTGAGAAAGCGAAAGTAGCTGTAGAGGTCATCAATTGAATTCTGGATTGGAGTGCCAGACAAACACCACCTACGTTTAGCACGAAGGCCCCAGCATGCTCTTGCAACCTGGGTTTTGTAATTCTTAATGCTCTGTGCCTCATCAAGAACAACTCTAAACCATGAAACTTTTGCAAGAGGACCAGACAGAAATTCAACATGTTTCTTCTTCTTTGGGCCTTTCTTCTTAGAATCGGGAGGATGTTTTCTTTTCTTGTTCGGGCAAAAGCCAGTTGTTGCAGTTCCGCCTTCATGTACCCCACCCTTCTTTTCATCCTCATCGTCCACAAGAGGCTGCTTTGGAACTTCCATACTAACGATAGAAAATGTGGTAACAACAACATCATATTTAGCCAACTCATGAGGATCCTTTGTTCTGCTAGGCCCATGGTATACCAAAACAGACAGATTCGCTTCACTAGTCACTTTCTTATGTAATTCATCAGCCCACTGCCGCATAACACTCGTGGGACAGACGACAAGCGTTCCAGCAGCTGGCCTTCCCCTCTCTTTACCCACACTATTTCCACAAGTTTTGTTTCCATTTGAAAGCAATTGAGAGGGTTTCACATCCTCACTTATTCCACTGGATTTTAAAGGCACACATTCTCCACTCTCGCTTTCTAGGTCAAAAATTTCTTTCTTTATACTTTCTTCACATGCTTGGGCAGGTTTAGATCGCTCCTTCAGTATAAGAGCTATAGTGGAAACTGTCTTCCCAAGTCCCTGCAAAGGATAATTATATACTTAAGAGAAATGTTTCTTAACTATTGACAAACATATTACAACAGAAGACCAAAATAACCTGATCATCAGCAAGAATTCCTCCCGAACAGGGGAAGCCACTTGTTTCCTTCTGAGCCATCCATGACAATGCAATTCGCTGTTCATGAGTATGATACAGTAAATTGAGAACAATAATAATTATATCTATCCACAATAGCAAAAAAAAATGAGTATGATACAGTAAATTGAGAACAATAATAATTATATCTATCCACAATAGCAAAAAAAAAAAAAAAAAAGAATCATATCTACTAAAAAAGTTTCATTTCTCATTTTAGGGCCAAATCATCTTCTTTGGGTACAACCGTACAATAGATCAATAAAGTACACCAAGCATTTAATTTCTACACCATGTGTACTGAGCATCTTCGGGAATATTTTCATTTTCGTTATTACATACATACCTGATGTCTCAGAAGCGGAACTGTCAAGAGACCATCAGGCAGACTTGCTTCAGAATTAGGCTGCGTGAGATCCTGTCAAATCAGAGAATGTTATTAGACCTAACGAGACTGAATTAAAACCAAAAATAAAAGTTATTATGGAACTTTCATCATTTGCACATCTAACTCATGAAACATCCAATGACAGAAGACGATTGGGAACTTTTCAGTCCCATTATAGCCACATGCAAAAATCTCAGTTTAATCATGCAAGGGTTGCATCAGATACTTTGATATACACAAATATGTATCCCGCCATATCAGCAAGAACTAAAGTGTTGGACTGTTGGTGTCTGGAGGATACAATGGCAATTCGGCAAAACAACTACTCCTTTATAAGACTAATAGCCACTAACCTGCAATGCAGCTCGAAAGATCATATTTTCTTTATTTGACTGAATCTTCAGGCCTCCAGGTTGATTAAAATTATGACCAGCTGCAGAATATTTTGAAAAAACTACCGGCTTTTTCATAGCTAGAGGTCGCCGTGGGATTGCACATGGACCATTCGTTTCTATTATGCAGATGTCAGAATCATCACCACTATCGGATATACATTCAGAAGAATGGCTTTGGACTGATTCAAAGCTGGCATTTGAGAAATTAGAAGCAATGCTCCTCGGTTGAATATGTTTATGGTCTCCTTGTTGTATCTGGCATTTGAGAAATTAGAAGCAATGCTCCTCGGTTGAATATGTTTATGGTCTCCTTGTTGTATTTGAAAATCTAAATGCTCACTGCTTTGTGTCACTAGGCAGGGATCTTCTACATAGGGAAAACATACATTTGAATCGTCTACATAGGGCAAAAATGCATTTGAATCATGAAAATTACTGGAGTTTCTGTTGCTTCTGTCTTGACTACGCAAATCAGTTTCTGGTGCATGAATGAGTAGCCCTTTTCAATTTCTGTTTGATAGGAGACTGCACAGCTTGATGCCCCAGACCACCAAAGATTGGTTTGTCCATGTGCATATGCATCGTCCCTGACACTATATTCCCCTGGAGCTGAACTGTAGATCACTTTCTCTGACTCAGCCTCTGGTTTAACAGTCACATGAACAGGCTTTATTATCCTGAAAACTGCTTGAACAATTATTACCCCTGTCAAGGTCATTATAAGCAAAATTACTGTCAAAACTGTTGTGCGGTTTCCCACAGGCAGGAGAAACTGAAGTACTATGTTCAAACTTGAAACTGATCCCATTTGCACTAGAAAAATCACTAGCAGGTTTCCTTTCTAAAGATCCATTGTCTACTATCCCATGTCTACCAAAAATCATCTGTCTGGCACCATCTGACGAAGACTCACTTACTCCACTCTCAACATCATTTACAGCTTCTTCTTTATAGGGAAAGAGTGGAAACGCAAAATTCTGGACAGAATTAGGGGGATGTTCTGATAAGGATGCACCACTTATATTGTAGCAATCTTGTGCAGAAGAGACATAGTTATCTGCACTGTCACTGAGTGAATTGCAATTATTGAAAAATCCAGACATGATGGATGAAGTATGATTGACTCCAGAACCCGCTCCATATCCAGGCACATCTTCAGAATATGGAGCCACCATTGTAGGGCTGCACGATGTAACTGCAATTTGATGTAAAAAATGAGGAATGTGAAAATTAGCAACCGAAAGATGAATAACCTGACATTTAGTTGATAAGGTGCATACATTTGGAATTGATTATCTTGTCATCCTGCTTGGAAACAGTTTCAAAGTCAAAGTTCACTGGATTGAAGGCCACATTGCCATCATGATCAGAGAAACTAGACGATATACTGAAACTAGTCATATCAGATTGAGTTACTCCACATGTTTCCACAGGCTGTTCACCCTGGCTTAACCAGAGAAACTAGACGATATACTGAAACTAGTCATATCAGATTGAGTTACTCCACATGTTTCCACAGGCTGTTCACCCTGGCTTAACGAAAACCAATCTTTAAGACTAGCAGAGCAAGTACGAGCAGGCGAAGGACTCAGACCAGGGTCCATTTTCACATGGTCATCGAATGAACCAGACATACCTGGGACAAATCAACTATCTGAGATCCTAAACAAGAAACATACATAACCATAAAAACCCAAGTTAGGTTAACAACAGCTACTAACCATTTACCAATTGTGAATTCTTGAGCTCGTCAGCAGATGAAGCAGCTGGTGATGAATTTCCTTGGCTACCCTAAAGTATTCAGTCACTCTTAAATAATGTATATTGCCTGACTATATTATATGCGCCGTCATCTTTATTGTTATTGCAAATCACAGAAGAAAAAAATGATTTTATGTTGTCTTTATATGTGTGAAATATGTTTAGACGTACAAAAGAAGAGACTTTGGCCAACAAAAAACTTTTTTTTTTCCAAACCATATATTATTAATCCAATAAAACGAAATCACATTGTTTGATCCAAAGAAGTCCGTAACCAAAGTGGGACCGAAATGTCTATAGAACCGGAATATAAAGAAAGATCCTTAGCAAATTTTGCCAATATGTCCACAGCATTGTTGTTCCTCCGATCAATCTTATGAAACCTAGTATCGCTGTCCTTGTGTAATCCTATGATGTATTTCCGTGGTATAGCTATGTAGATGTGGCCAACATTGCGGATGATTAAGCGCAACAATCAATGAGCTTGAGTCACTCTCGAAAATCACATCTTCATAATCCATATTGTTGTGTGAAATATGTTTAGACGTACAAAAGAAGAGACTTTGGCCAACAAAAAACTTTTTTTTTTCCAAACCATATATTATTAATCCAATAAAACGAAATCACATTGTTTGATCCAAAGAAGTCCGTAACCAAAGTGGGACCGAAATGTCTATAGAACCGGAATATAAAGAAAGATCCTTAGCAAATTTTGCCAATATGTCCACAGCATTGTTGTTCCTCCGATCAATCTTATGAAACCTAGTATCGCTGTCCTTGTGTAATCCTATGATGTATTTCCGTGGTATAGCTATGTAGATGTGGCCAACATTGCGGATGATTAAGCGCAACAATCAATGAGCTTGAGTCACTCTCGAAAATCACATCTTCATAATCCATATTGTCCTTACACATAACTGCCCAAACTAGTGTCGAAGCTTCCGCGTCTAGCGAAGAGACTGCCCAAACTAGTGTCGAAGCTTCCGCGTCTAGCGAAGAGATTAGCCTAAGAAAAATCTTTATACCCCAAAACTTTAAACTTCATGAAGAATCTCGAAGCACCCATGATAGGCCACATCGATCATGTCCATCTTATCATGTCGCATCCGTGTTACATTTGAGTACATTAGCAGATGGCGGTTCCCAAGTCGAACATGAAACAGATGTGATTGGCCAACAAAATAAGAATTTGATAAATAACAATCAATTACTCATGACAAAAAGAAAACAATCAATTACCTTATATGAACCCAATACATAATCATAAAATTAAGAATTGTAAAGTAGAAATATTTAAAATTCATAATTTAGAGGATTTAATTTATATAATCGAAAAAAAAAAATTGGACTAATAATTACTCTACAAATTAGGCACAAATTATTTGTATTTGTATATCATATAATAATTAATTAGCCACAAAATTTTGTGTAGCTGTTTTTACTAATGATTATCCAACTCAATTTCATGAGGTAAGACAAATATATTTGACAAAGGATCATGTTAATCTCGTGGTTTTATTTTCCTTTTTATCCTAAATATTGATAGTTTTTTTAATGGTAACTTTATAAATGTTGACTTAAGAATTTCCTAATTTCAATCTAATAGCGTACATGGCGTATCATCTCTACACAATCTTGGTGTAATCATAAATGATTGAGAAAGATCTCAACAGAAAAAACTAATTAAATTTTGCGAGTTGAGAGAAGAGAAACCGAAGAAAACCAAGTATGAACCAAACGACAAAAGAATGAGAAGAGAAACCGAAGAAAACCAAGTATGAACCAAACGACAAAAGAATCAAAACCAATGTGGGAGATGAGAGCAATGAACTGCTCAGACACGTGTGTTCTTCTGAATCATATCCTTGAAAACAAAGACTTGTCTTATAATTTATATACAAGGTCATCATTCTGAATTTCTGATTCTTTTGTAAGAACATCTCAAATCATAACTTCAAAACTTCAAATTTGAAGTTTTTTCTTCTCTAACCACAATTTCAAATTTTGAAATTCTTCAAATTCAACTTCATATTTGAAGTTGGCTTTAAAATTTGAAGTTTTTATTTTTTAGTCCTTATAATTTTTTATCAATTACAAATAGTAATAAACTTTTTTAATCTAACATTTTCTTTAATTTATAATATAATTAATTATTTTTAAAATAGCATAATAACTTCATAAAAATAATATTATACTAAATCAATATAAAATAAAATAATGCAAAAAACAAACGATAAAAACCTCGATTTCAAGATTTTTGGCTTGTAATCTAAAGATTAAAAAAAATACCCACACATTTTCACTTCGAAATGCATTGATTAATCATATATATGAATATTACCCACACATTTTCACTTCGAAATGCATTGATTAATCATATATATGAATATTACGTTTGTCGAATAATTTATATATTATATATATAATATATGTAAATTAGTTTGTTTATGTTAAATTAAAATAATTTATATATAAATATTGGTTATATATAAATATTTCAAACTTTCTAGTTATTTTAATATATTATAAATAACATTGAGGACTATTGTGTAAAATATAAAATTTTTGAAGTTTGTTTTGAAATTGTATTATTGGAAAAATCTTGTAAAAACATCAAATTTGAAGTTCATACATAAATCTACAATTTTGTACTCCCTGCGTTCCATAATATTTGATGTTGTAGTATATTTTGTTTGTTTCATATTATTTGATGTTAAGCAATTAATTAGTTTTTAAAAATATGATTCACCGAAACTATAAAGTAGACATTTTTTGATTGGTTGAGAGAGAGAAAAAATGGATAAAAGGAGTGTGTTTCTTAATTTATGTGAAAGAGGGATAATGGAGTAGATTGTTTGATGAGTAAGAGTTATCCACATAGCCCTTCATGTGATCATGTCATACTTTTATTTTAAAATATTTTTTGTATATATATATATATTTTTTTTTTCTTTTCTTTTTTGTTACCACTCTGACTAAAAGTTCTCTGCAACTTCTTCACTAAGTCTTTTCAAAATCAATTGAGAAAAAAAATGGTATTAAAAGAATAAGAGGTACTACGTTGATTCTCGATTGATTCTCGATTAGTCAACTAGAAGACTTCAAAATTGTGCAGTCGTTCCTTTGTCGTATTGCGATTCCACATAAACAGGCATGTGCAAAGAAAAAAAAAAAAAAACATGTTTTGGGACTTAGTTGTCAGATGTAGTTAGTTAAATTAAACATATTGTTGTAAACCATATAGTTAGATAGGAATATTTGTTTTAGACATCAAAATATTATGTATGTGGCACACAAACATATTGTTTAGAGGGTGTTTAATAATCGATTTTATAGAATACAAATCAAAGCATAATCCTTTTTTTTATTTTTTTACCAAAATCCTACCATGTTGCTAGGACTGTGTTTATCTCTTTACTTAATTTCATAGGTAAATCGAATAAATTCATCTATAAATCAGCATAGCAATGGACTTACTTAGTACTTCATTCTCTCCATGGGATATTAGAATCAAGGTTTGCAATAAGATTGTTTGGATTATCGGCAAATTAGGCCACAATTTAAATAAATAAAAAAATCAAATATCTTACTAATAGTAACTAAATTTTTAGAAATGAACCGAACTAAACACGAAAGAATATCTCACAATCTGAAGTAATCAGTATTTTTGATTATATTGTTTAAGGTTGATTACAAATACTTTTGGTTATGATCTTCACCAGGTTAATCACTTCTCCAGGTACACACGTTTTCGGATTATTCTAATCGAATTTTCAACCCGCAAAATTTCTCTTTCTTAGTGGTTCATGTGTTGGTTAAGGGATCAAAGCCCCAACTTTGATTCAGACCCTGACTTATACTGGATCTCGGTTCCATATCAAAACCAATTTCCTATGATATAATTTGACCATAAGCTGTTGTAGGCCATGAATAAATGTTCTTATGGTCATCAACATGTTTCAATGAATCATTGCATAAATATGCATTTGATTTGAATCAAACCATGGATCTTTGTATGTTTGGTTTGAGGGTTTTATGTTACGGAAGAACTTGAACTTGTAAATAAATAAAAAGAGCTGGCTCGTTCATTACATATATATATATATATATATATAACTATGAATTCGGGTCATGTAATTCTGACTTTTAATGCGTGTTATATTTAATTCAGTTTAACATATATGTACGCAACGTACTAGTACATACGTATAGGTGTAGATCTAGTCGCTACTCGCTAGATTCGTATTGTGATATCTTTTTTAGTCAAAAGATTCGTCTTATGTTATGATACGACTCTAGATCTCTGACACACCCTATTATTGCTTATTTATATATATAATTATTGAGTACCACATTCACATGTAACCAACTACCTCGTCTTCTTCTCCCTCTCTCATCTCTGGTACCGCGGATCAGGAAAAGGATCTTTTCCAACAAGAATAGGATTAGGACCATTGCCTAAGAAGAGATTGAAGTCAACCAAGTCTTGTTGGAGAACACATTGATCACCACTAACTCTCTAATCTCAACACTTCGACCACAAAAGATCCGGGAAGACGAGGAGTAAAATGTCTTGGACCCGGTTATCTTTAAACCGGCTTGTTTCATAGAGCTTTATTTTTAGCCAAAATGTTTTATACAGCACACACATTGTTAATAACTAATAAACTTATTCAGCATCCTCTTGGTGTTTATAAATAAAATAAGTTCAATGATATTGGGCTTGTTTAGATCTGTAGCCAGTGAATCATGTGACTATATTAAAAACAATCATACCCTTTCTAACAACATTTCAAATTTTAATGGCCCCAGCCAATTTTCAAATGATGTAAATGGATCGCAGCTAATTTCACATTCTTCACTCATTACATTTTTTTTGGGTTAATTTAATTAATTTATCTCTCTCGATCAACAACTCCATTTGTAAAAAATCATTCCAATTTGTCTAAAAAGTGAGTGATCATAACTTTATTAACGTTATTACTATATCAAAGAAAATTGAAATTTGCATGGGGTTTAATTAAACAAATACAAAAAATCATTATTATAAAAAATTAAAAGGCACTTTGGAGGTAGATGTATTATCAACTGTCCCAAGTTATTAACAATAAATACTCTTCTTACTTCTCTCCCTCACTTCACAATCATCCTCTTCTGTCACCACATTACCAAAGAGTACTACTCATCTCTCATCTCCATTACAACGACGTCGTCTTCTCTCTGATGGGTAATTGCTGCGTCAGCTCCGGTACTGCTGATGAGGAAAAGGAGAACGTTTCCGACAAGAATACAACTATTGTCGAAGAAGAGACAGTAGTCAAAGAAGTTTTGTCAGAGACAACATTGATCACTACTAACTCTAATCTCCATAAAGATCTGGTTAAAACGAAGATCCGGGAAGATGAGGATAAAAAACAAGAATTCTTGAAAATGGTTTCAGACCCGGTTAAGATCCGACCTAGGAAGATGAGGATAAAAAACAAGAATTCTTGAAAATGGTTTCAGACCCGGTTAAGATCCGACCTAGTGATCTCAGAGATCTCCGGCTAAATCTAGGACTCGGGTCACGGGTAATAATAATTATCCAACCCCGACCCGAAGAACTGATCAATCTCCACGTAAGAGAAATAACGGTACGTGTAATGGAGCGAGATTCGGGTCGGGTGTGAGAGACCCGGGTGAGAGATCCGGAAGAAGGTCAAGATCACCGGCGACGAATAGATCGGTGATGGATTCGAATCAGAGTAGTCGGGTTGTGAGTGGAGCAAAGACTAGGAAGAATAATCAGTCTCCGGGTCGGGTTAGGCTTGATCCGAATAAAAACGGGTTGGATCAGCAACAACATCAGAATTACGGTTATACCACTGATGAGTTATTAGAGAACCCACTTGTTTCGCTAGAGTGTTTCATATTTCTCTGAAAAGCTTTTTTATTTTCCTTCTCAATTTAACGCTGGATTTGTAATTCGTAATGCAGACTTAATTACGTTACCTCTGTAATTCATTTGTGTGTTCTATATTTTGTGATAACTAGAATTGTAATTTTGGTGGAACAGATTTCATGTTCGATTAAAATAAAAGTGTTAGAACGACAAGTAGAATATATATCCAAAATAATTATCACTTATTTATAAGTTCGTTTATTGGAATTTAGTCGTTAGTAATATTTGTCACATTCTATAATGGATATATGACCGTTTCTATTTACGTTATTTACTTATTTGCCTAACAATCATAGTGATCCACATATCTAAATATTCAATTACTTTTAATGGGCATTTGGTTATTCGGTTCCATTTCGATTCGGCTAAATATTCAATTACTTTTAATGGGCATTTGGTTATTCGGTTCCATTTCGATTCGGTTCCATTTCGGTTTGGTTCTTTCGGTTCTCTATTTTTAGGACCAGTTTAGGAACCGTAATTATTTCAGATAGTTTCGGTTCGGTTTCATTTTGGTTCGGTTCAGTTCGGGTATTACCCGAAATATTTGATTTTAACCGGATTTCGATTACAAATGGTTACTTGGTAACTAAAATACTTGAATCAAATCGAACTACCCGAATATTTTACAAAAACAGTAAAACATTTTTTTGTCAATTTGGATAAAAAAAACCAACAATAATTAACAACTCAAACATGTAACCAAAAATAGTAACCAAAACAAAAAGCGGTTCTATTCGGTTCGGTTTTGTGGTTACTTGTACTCGTAATTACCCTTATAAATCAAAACTATATTAAAATATTTAAAAATACATTAAAATTATTAGGTTTTAATGTAAATGTAAATATGATTAAAAAAATATTCAAATACAAATATATATATATATAAATACTTAATATTATAACTAATTATAACTAAGATACCTAAAAAATATTAATTAATACAATATTTCGGATATTTCGCGTTACTCATTCGGTTCTCGGTTCGGTTCCGAATTTTCGGTTCTTAAAATTCAAGATCCGTTCGGGTATTTAAAGAATTTGATTCGATTTTGGTTCTTATTTTTTCGGTTCGGTTCGGTTCGACTCTTCGGGTCCAGTTACTTTTGCCCATCCCTATCAATTACAGAGAAATTATGTTAAAATATATAATACGGAGTTAATGCGGAGGTAATATATAGTAATACAATAACCACCGAATTTAAAAATCATTTTATAATCTTTCAAACGTTATGTCTAATAAAAAGTTTTACTAAACAAATGTTTAATTGAAATTTCTAATCGGGATCATCACCCGCTGGGAAAGTGAAATACTTTTGTTTAATTGAAATTTCTAATCGGGATCATCACCCGCTGGGAAAGTGAAATACTTTTTCTGTCGGAAAAAAGTGGAATTTATTCAACACTCGTTTTGAAATTTTAGTTTTTTTTTTTTTTTTGGGCAAAGAGAAAGATAATCCAATCATTACTCATTAACCGTTGTCCATTCAAAAAGTTTACTTTACTACATATGGACGTTGCTTCATTCTTGTTTTAATTTCCTAAGTGCTCTTCCATCAAAATGATGTATTTGTAACTTTAATAAGTTTCATCTCAAAAACAATAATGGATAGATAGATAGATTCATGTTTATATATATATAAATATAAATATAAATTCATTTCGATAAAAAATCTTTTCTGAGATTATGATATTTTTAGCTAGTAATCTTGATAAAATCTTCTATTGCTGTTGTAAGTATAACCTCTACCAGCGTTAAAGCTAAATGTAGACTGACCTGAGAGGTGTTTTGGTAGGCTTTCAGATTGTTGTCGAAAGATAGGAGTTTAAACTCAAAATATGAAAGGTTGGACCAGGTAAGATATCCATTGAGTACTCAATTAATGTACAGACAGATTTATACTCTTTTCGAAACCATTCAAAACTCCATAAATCCTCTCATGACACAGCAAAACCAATAGAATCAAGTTGGTCACATATTCTTTTCATTTCTTTAAGATACTCAGC
>CM071717.1:14672018-14682101 GCA_036630335.1 Physaria fendleri
GCCAAACTTCGTGTGTAAATATAGTTATATGTCAAACTTCGTGTGTAAATAGGTCGAGGACCCAAATATTGAATATTTAGAATCAATATCTATACATATTGCTTCAAAGACACTATATATGCATAAGGTTATAAATCATGTGCTTCCATAACATCATTTCAATGGATTGATTGCATAAAAAAATATCAAAAAATTAAGGAAAATTAGAGTTTCTTTTTCTTTCTTTTTTTCCCAAGTAGTACAAAATAAAGAGACACACATAAACACACAAACACAAAATACTTCATGATCTATATAGAAGAACAGTAACTAATAATTATAGGGTTGGCCTAACATAGCCATCACACTTTAACTAAGAAAAAAAACCCCAATTTACCACAATAAAACTCACCATTACAAATCAACCAAACCGCAAGTAAAAAAAAATTATTTGTCATCAAACTATTACAAAGAGATGTGACTTCATAAATTCTAATAAAATGATATAATAACTTATATTTTTCGGCTTGATCAGATGAAACACTTTTTTAGTAGAAAGTCTTGAAATATTATGGCTTGTGAGGAGGACACTGGTAACATTTGGTAAAGAGACCAAAAGTGTTGATCTGTCGAACAAAATTAACCATACTTGCCCATCCTCCGAATCCGAATCCGACTACAAACACCCAAACCACCACAAATATGTTTATGCAGTATGTTCCCATCCATCCTCCTACCACTCTTGGTGGCCTCTCCACCGCATTCTATTCATGATATATCAAAATTAATAACAATTAGACATAGGAACCAAAATATCGTTTCAATATTTCAGAATTTTTTAAAAAAATGTTAATTAATTATATTTAACAAATATAGGATTTTTATTTGTGTAAAACTATACTAAATTTTTTATGACATAAAATAGTTTTTAAAGAAAATAAAATATGATCATATCTCTCCCAACGTAAATCTAACTGGGACTTCAAAAGTGTGTATTACAATAGAAAAAAAAAAAAAACATTTTCTGACCATCATTTGGTCGGAATTTTTTAAAAATATTCCGACCATTATCTGACCACAAAGAAATTATGGTAGAAATAAGTTTTTTCTAACTAAATTCCAACCATTTTGAAAATAATATGAGACCAATAAATTTAACCAATAAACCAATTTTTAAAATGTTTACTAAATAAAAGATATTAAATAAAATAATTTTAAAATGATATACTTTGGAAGATGGAAAAAGATCTAACCTCTCTAGAAGGAGCAGGAGCAAAAGTAAGCATATGAGCCACAGCTGGGATGATGTAGACAGTAAAACTAACCAAGAGAGATCCGACAGCAGAATTGATTGGTCCAAAAAAGGGAAAGATAATAGCTAAAAACCAAATAGGTACAACCACAGGTAATCTAGCCATGGCTCTTTTAAACATACTCTTAGTCTCATGCACACCTATCAATTTCTCCCACACAAAATATAACGGCGTAGACGCAAATCCAAAGGTTATAAACTGATGAATAAGCATTAGAATCACAGCAGTATCTCTAAAACCGGATTTAGGTAGAAGAGAAAGCGCGTTTGAATGAGTTAGTAACTGATCCCCAAACGCCCAATAAACCGCAGACGCTGATGGTAGCGTTAGCGTTAGAACGTATATAGTTGCTAGTAGATATATCGCCTTGAACTTTTGCGGTTTCCACATCGCGTGCATTATCTCCCTAAAACATATATAAATTAGTCACATAAAACAATCTATTTTCCCACGAACTATTAGCATATCGTGTTAGATGTCCACAAACTATTGATCTATGTATAAAAGTGCTTACACAGTCACGGCGTGACCACCAAAGGTGTAAAGAATGTTGGTAGCTCCGGTGAAGTAAAGGACCATTGTGGTTGGACCAGAGTGTTTCACATCCTCAGCCTTTAATTACAGATTTTAATTAAACAACAATAACCAAAACTATATATTGTACAAATCAATTTTTTTAAAAAATAAAATGACCTGGCCATGAAGGATAGAAGCAATGGTGAGATACCAAGAAGTGTAAGTGGTCATAGCAAGTCCAAGAAATGACCAAATTCTATAATTATGGAAGGAAGGAATAAAAACAGTAGTTGCACAACAAGCTCCAAATATGTATGTCCATGTCCTCTTGTCCAATTTATCATTTATATAATATATATTGCTACAAAAACAAAAACATTATAATATATTAATAAACTTTCCAATATTGAAATAAAGAAAATTGAATTTAAAATATTAAAATTTACCTAGCACAAGCAATGAGTTGAATAACGGATCCAAAGAGAAGAAAAGTACAATTAAAGATTAATCCAATGTTCCTCCAATGTCTTCCCAATAATCCATCTAAAACCTCAAACCACTTCAAGAAAACAAAAAAAAATTAATAATACAAATAAAAAATCTTTAATTAATTATAAATAGTCAAAAGAATTGGAATAAAAACCTGAATAACGTGATTACGAAAATCGAATTTTTCACGTTCTTTACGAGTTCGATACTCAACGTAAAGAACACTAATGAGATAAGCAGTCCAACTTCCCATTAATCCATAAAAGAGTTGAAATAAAATTCCCGACACCATCCCAAGTTGTGAAAATGAGTATGGTAATGTCAACAATACTTGTGCCACCTACAATATATAACCAGAGAGTTTAGATATTTGCGGTCTTTTTCATTTATCCGAAAATATATAATGATATATGTACCTGATTTGAAGCACAACTAAACCAAGCATCATAAACAGAACCACCATGCCAAAAGAAGTTGGAAAGTTTTGTTTTAGCTGAAGATTTATTGTTGTTATTATTACCATTGATGTGTTCTTCTTCCCTCTCCATTTCTAAGTAGTTTCCTGCAACTACTGTCTCTATTTTCTCTGCCGCCATTTTTGTTTCTCTTCTTGTCTTAGTTTCTTTAGCTTCTTCACTCTTTAAATAGATTAATCAAGAATACCATTTTGATATTTTATTTATTATTTTATGTGTTTCTTTTTCTCTGGAATGCAATTATTGAGTAACGAGTGTCGGGCAGAATATGTGTCATGTAGATATTGGTTTATAATTGGTTTGTGATGGAGTTATATCACCTACTTGTGAGTGTTTACGAGCGTGGATTGTTTTTTTAATGGGTTTAATTTGTTTATTGGGCTTATGGGCCATTTTTCTGGAGCATTACACGAGCGGGTAGACCAGTTTGAGATAAATAATTAATTTTTATTCTTTTTGTAAAGAGAAATACTTATATTTGACCCCGATTATATGCAAATAAAGAGGGTACACCAATCAATATATAATTTATAATGAATAATACAAGTGACAACAATGATGTTTTTTATATATAAAAGAATTAATAATTGTTTGAATAATGATGATTGTAACACATGAACATATTAGTCCTTTTTTTTTTGCGTAAGGATAGTAATGACTATCAATTTATAATTTCTAGTTATTATGTTTTGTCTGATTATATTACATAGCTGTTAATTGAAACTTGAAGTTACATAAATTTATGTTCTTGTCTACCATATTACACAACAAATTATCCTAACAATCAGTTTAGAAGTAGGGGAAATTTAATTGTGAATTGTGAGGTCATCGATGAGGTTCTTGGAAAAAAAAAAAAAAAAAAAAAAAAAAAAAAAAAAAAAAAAAAAAGAAGGTCATCGATGAGGTAATCGAAGTTTAGAGGTGGATCCAATGGAAAGAATGATTGCTAATGAAGTGGAGATTAGTGGTAAACATAATTACCACACGTGTCTAGCTGTCTTAAAGTCTTATTTAATTAAAATCTCACTATTTTTCCATCATTTACTTTCTAAATTTCTCCTTTTTAGCTTAATACTTTTACAATGGATCTAATCATTATTAGTTTATAATTATTTAATGAGAATGTTTATCATTATTAGATCTTTAATAACTCGACCTTAAATGTGTATGGCAACAGTCCACCAATTTACATAAAAATATGCCCCAGTTCTTATTTTATTTTTCATAATTTTGGATGGTTAAAGTGTATTATATTTATTGTTTGATGTTAATGGAGTTATACGCTATTGTGATATCTCTAATCTAACAGAAATAACGCAAAGATTTTAGATATCATTGATAATAATATTAGAAAAAAAAATGCAAATGGTTGATATTTTTAGATCTTGAAATCAGGAAAAAATACAAATGATCCATAATGACAAAAGATCTTTATTATAAAATCTGCTTACGAACAAACAATTATGTCTCTAATGAATTTTTGAAAGCAAACTGCAAAAATGGGCCCAAGAATGATGCATTTGAGTTTGGACTCAATGATTCATATGACCCGTGAAGTAGGCTTATGATGTTATCTTGATACCTTAGCTTTTTTTCTGCTATAATAAAAAAACCTAAAATTATCAAGAATCAATATAACGAATTATATAGTTCAAATGTCACATATACTTTCCATAAATTTTAACTAAGAATATATATATGTATAAATAAATAATTGTATATTTATGGTTCTTTTGTCCAACTAAATCTATCGTATAATAATCAACAAGCAAATATAACAAGTAAATATACACATCCCCAAACTTCTGCACTAGATTTTGCCTAAACCAAAACATCATCCCAAAGAATACTTTGCATCAAGAATCAGGAAAGGAATAATTAACACTAAAACTCTTTCCCAAATTCCAAAACAAGGAATCTTATTTGAAAATAGTAATTACGTACTTGGTTAATATTATAGTTTGAAACATATAGTCTCTCTATGCAAGTTATTCTCTTATGTTCTCTCCCTTAAAAATGCAATCTCACTTCTATAATTCTTCCTTAATCCAACAACAACAAGATACTTTGATCGCTAAATCTTTTTTCAGTTAAAATGCTAAGTCGTTTCAAGATCTTGTTACTCTCTCTCACGTTGTTATTAGCAGGTAAATTAATTCAATCATTTTAGTATTATTTAAGGTTCAAACTTTGATAATGATTAGAATTTGTGTGAATTATTTCACAGGAACAAAATGGTCTGAGTCAGCTAGAGTCTTCACGATTGTGAATTATTGTGATCAAAAGATTTGGCCGGCGATAACTCCCGGAGAAAATTTCAACGGAGGAGGATTCGAGCTCAAACCGGGACAATCCATCGTATTTACCGCACCAGTAGGCTGGTCAGGTCGAATTTGGGGACGAACCGGATGCAAATTCGACTCAACCGGAACTGGCCCTTGTGAAACCGGTTCATGCGGTTCAACTCTAAAATGCTCGGCCTCAGGTAAACATTGGCGGACCTAGTATATTGCATCCTAAATCGTAAACTCTAAATCCTTCAAAAATAAGAAAATTGGTAAAAATACACGCTAAACTCTAAATCCTAATTTTTTTTAACCCGATTAAAAAGAATTCTGGATCCGCTCCTGCAGGTAAACCACCAGCTTCACTAGCCGAATTCACTCTAGCCGCAACAGATTTCTACGATGTTAGCCTCGTGGACGGATTCAACATCCCGATGGCAGTAACTCCGATGAACGGAAAAGGAAACTGTAGTGTAGCTGGTTGTGTCGCAGATTTGAGACCACATTGTCCATCAGAACTCGCAGTTAAATCAAACGGAAAAACTATATCGTGTAGGAGTGCTTGTGACGTCTTTAATAGAGATGAGTATTGTTGTAGAGGTGTTTATGGGAACCCCGTGGTGTGTCAACCTACTTATTACTCGAAGATTTTTAAACAAGCTTGTCCTACCGCTTATAGTTATGCTTATGATGATCCGACAAGTATCTTCACTTGTACAGCTTCTGATTACATCATCTCTTTCTGTTCCTCCAGGTTTTTGTCTGAACCCTTATAAATTCTCAATTTTTTTTTCTAAGAACGAAAATAGGTGAAATAGTAAAAAGTAAATTTTTCCATGACTTCAAAATTTTTTGTTCTTAAAATTCTGTTAATCCATTTAATTTAATTTTGGTAGAACTCAATGTTTTTAAGGTTAAAAATATTTTTATATTAATTAATATATGGTGAAATGGTGAGTAAATTTTACATGACTCCATAAACTTTTGTTCTAAAATTCTAATAATGCATTTAATCTAATTTTGGTACAACTCAATATATAATTTTATATGGTAATTATATATCGTAACTATATATATAATTTTTTTGACACCATTTCAATTTACTTCTACCTTCCACTGACCCTAGTTAGTATTTATTTTTAGTAAATAATTTTTTTTTTTTGTTTTTGGAATATTGAGTTGTGGCTCGTATAATTGTTATGTGTGTGTGTAGGAAGACAAAAGTGTGCACTTACCATGATAACAAGCTGGGATGTAGCAATGGATTTAGGACGACGATTGGGAGATTCGGGCTCGTATTGATATTATCTTTTGTTGTTTTTATTTACAAATTTGGTGTCTTATAAGTTTTATTTACAAATTTGGTGTCTTACAAAGTTGATATTATAATTTTTTTTTTTTTTCTTTTACTGTATTGCGTGTAAAAATGTACATATTTTTAAGATTTCATGCAGAAATGTAAATTTAAGGTTGATTTGAGTGATACAAAGAAAAGAAAAAAAGAAGAAAACAATTTATATATTGCATTGACGGATCTGAAAAGAAAGTACGTGAGTGAAAAATTACAGAAAAATTACAAATACTTTTTGATTCCCTTTGTCAAATTAGAAGATGTTTTTCGTGCATATCTAAATTATTGTCAAAATATACAAAAAGATAAGTTCTGCCTTATCAAAAACAAAAAGAGTTTTTATAATTTAATAGTTAAAAAACAAAAAATTATCGTTAGCTATTTGTTGACATTTTCAATTTATATTTACATGTATTTTTTGCATTAAATATTCATATGGTTTATGATTTAAAATATATATATACAAAAATGAATGAGACAAAAATATATATACACAAAAGATAAGTTTTGCCTTTATAATCTGAGACTACTAACAAGAGTTTTTTTTTTTTCCTTTTATATATTTACAAAAAGTGACGAAAGCACTCTTCATCACCATCGTTTAATCTTTTTGACCTTCCGCGTTACCTAGCTCACTAAACATGAAAACATGAAAATTATTTAATCTTTGAGTGTTAAATAAGAAAACGATTCATTCAAAAAAAAATAATAAGAAAACGATGTATAAACAAAAAAATTGTTTTGTAAAATTATTCCTTAGTTATAATAAAGTAAACCCACTTTTTGCTTTAAAAATTAAAAAAAAAAAAAATACTTAAAATAAAATTAAGGTTTAATCGTAAACTATTTTTATTTCAAACAAAAGTTTAAGTATCAAATTATATGCGACAACATATTGAACTTGAACAATCGCTAACGGACCAAATATAATTTGGACAGGATGCCAAGTTCGGTTTATTGAACTTGAACAATCGCTAACGGACCAAATATAATTTGGACAGGATGCCAAGTTCGGTTTGTTCCACATTAACCCAACACTTTATAACTTTTATCTAAGATAAAAAAAGGTTTAAAAAAATTGAAGTGGTAAATTCACATTGTGTACTACTAACATGTTGAACCGATCATGTCTAACGGACCAAAAGAATATTTGGACGGCATGTCAAATTCGGTTTGTTTCACAACAATGATGAAACTTAACACTTTAATTTTTATTTTTCAATTAATTTTTGGACGGCATGTCAAATTCGGTTTGTTTCACAACAATGATGAAACTTAACACTTTAATTTTTATTTTTCAATTAAAGCCTTGATCAAAAAAAAAAAACTATATGATGAATTTTAAAACCCCATAATCAAAAATAATTTGAAATCTATATTTTCAGCTATAAGTCTCAAGAATCAAAAGAAGGAGAAGCAAAAACATGATTTGTCTAAACAAAAAAAACCACTTTAGCAAGCGTATTGAAAAAGCTTAATATATGAATAGGAACTTAGCTCAGTAGATGATCTGGTTTTTTCCTCCTTATGATACGACCAGAACAGAGACCAAAGAGATAGTGTTGTAGTGTTCGGTTTGCAAGAAGATCAACTTCAAAAGTGACAAAAAGACACATCTTCGGCTCTCAAAAGAAGTTTAGTGAAGTGGTGACGATGATGCTTCCCTCTCTCTATCTTGATCTTTCTCTACAAACATCAAAATAAATGAAAATTTGTAAGAGAGTGTTTGCGGTAAAACTAGAATGAAACAAAAAGAGATAATGTTGTAGTGTTAAGGTTTGTAGTAACTCAGATACCTTCGGCATGTAGAATAATAGCTTGGAGTGAAAGTGGTGACGATCATGTCTCTCGTTCTTTCTCACTTAGAACATGAAAACAAATGAAAATTTGAAGGAGAAGTAAGAGAGTGTGTGGTGCAGCAAAAACCTTTAATAAAAGAGTGTATTTGAGAGTGTGTGGTGCAGCAAAAACCTTTAATAAAAGAGTGTATTTATAGGCAAAGTTAGATATTTTACTAAGTTACCAACGGTAACATTTTATCTTACAAATGTATCACTCAACGGCTATATGTATTTGACATTTGTACTAATGTGATTTGACACACTCAACGGCTATATGTATTTGACATTTGTACTAATGTGATTTGACATATATAGCCGTTGATTATTATTTTTACTAATTAACTATTTAAGTTTCTTCATTTTTCAAAAACTTAAACATGCTTTACCTTTTACCGATGTGTATGTTATTACAAACGGTAATATTTATTTGACGGCTATACGTATTGTGAGTTGTGACATCTGTATGATGTGATTTGACACATAGCCGTTTGATTAATATTATACTATTAACCAAATTTCTTCGTTTGTGAAAAACTTAAACAATACTTATGACCTATTAACGAGCCTAGTAGCCCAATATAACAGCCATGATCTTGTATTGTGTATAGGCCCATAAAATATACAATCTTTTCTATTGGAATTTATTTTTCACAAACCATACATCCCGACCTTTGGGAACTCCTACGGCCAAAACTAATATGTTAGTATTTTCTCATTGTTAGAATACGTATGTAGAAGTCTCTAAAGTCAATGAACTATGATCTAGAAACATCGCATGAGCTCATATATCCTGTACACCTTGGCATTTCAGCTTCTACTAACATGAAGTAGAAGATAAAAGATGACACAAGTCAAGTCAACATTATGAGATGTATACAGTTTGCCAAAATTAGAAAATGCAATAATCTCTCAACGTATACCGATGTGTATGTTATTACAAACGGTAATATTTATTTGACGGCTATACGTATTGTGAGTTGTGACATCTGTATGATGTGATTTGACACATAGCCGTTTGATTAATATTATACTATTAACCAAATTTCTTCGTTTGTGAAAAACTTAAACAATACTTATGACCTATTAACGAGCCTAGTAGCCCAATATAACAGCCATGATCTTGTATTGTGTATAGGCCCATAAAATATACAATCTTTTCTATTGGAATTTATTTTTCACAAACCATACATCCCGACCTTTGGGAACTCCTACGGCCAAAACTAATATGTTAGTATTTTCTCATTGTTAGAATACGTATGTAGAAGTCTCTAAAGTCAATGAACTATGATCTAGAAACATCGCATGAGCTCATATATCCTGTACACCTTGGCATTTCAGCTTCTACTAACATGAAGTAGAAGATAAAAGATGACACAAGTCAAGTCAACATTATGAGATGTATACAGTTTGCCAAAATTAGAAAATGCAATAATCTCTCAACGTAAATCCATTATTAAATTAAGCAACTAAAAATAAGATCCATAGATGCATTTTTCTTCACAATAACACAATTCACATTCCATTCATTGTGGAATATCAATGTTATTTAGCTGATTATATTCAAGANGTTTGATTATTGCAAGAAGACAAAATAGGAGCATTTGGACCCATTCTCTCAAAAACAAAGTTCATTTTAGATATTGTTTTCAGATTTCCATTTTCTTAGGTAAGATTCCCTTCTAAGAAGCTTCTCTATGTATCACCGTTAATCTTTGACTATTTTAAGAATTAGTTATACAAAAAACAATCCTAATAAATTGCTTAATTCATTGCTAGGGTAATTCCAAATATATAGGGGACTCAACAAGTTTTTTTTTTTTTTTTTTTTTTTAA
>CM071717.1:14749610-14763339 GCA_036630335.1 Physaria fendleri
ACACCAGTCAACAAAAGTTTCGTACTATTTAGGCTTAAAGTTCGTATTTAAAATGGTGAATTTTGTAAAGTTGGTATTTTGATGATCTTTTCTCCCTAGTTAAAGATCCCAATACGATTCGAACTTGCTACGTGCAAACTATGCGCGGATCGAATGTAAATCATCTACGCTATCATGTTTTTATTTTTATACTTATATTTAAAAGGATATTACCATTATTTTTGAATTCATTAAAGATAATATTGTAATTTCAAAGCGGAAGAGTATTTTTTGAATTTTTTTTAAACTGGAGAGCATTTTAGAATTTCACCTGTGTACGTTCTTCTTTTTGTAGTATAAACGATATTTAATTAATAATTTTATACTAATAATAAATGTTAGTGGTGCAAATAAATATTATATAGTTGTAATTAGTAATTTATATAAAGAAACATACAATAGTATTTAAGATCGATGTAGACATTCATATTTCAAATTTCGTGACAGAGACTCTATGTTTTTCCGCACGAGTTTGAACATGAAGACTTAGCTGAAGGAAAGACTCATCAGTTAACTTCCGATTCGCAATCAAATGACTCGAATGACGAGGAGAATGAACCTTTGATGTCTCTTATCCCTCCGAGGACTCCATAGAAGTCGGCAATAAGCTTCGAAGAAAAGTGGAAAAGTTGTTGTGTGTCGCCAATTCAATCACCCACACTGAACTTTTAGGAAAAGTTGTTCTGTTGTTTTAAATTTCATATTTCATATTTCAAATTTCATTTTTGTGGTATAATAAAAGGTCATTTAATCGGCCGATTAGTATCTAAAACTCTTCTTTGGTCCAGCGGTAAGTGTCGCTATGGATTGGGTGTAGGGCCAGTTTCGAGTCTTTTAGTACATGATTGGAAAAGTGGTGTAGGAGTGTTAGCTGACAACAGTTGAAGCGGTAGCGGAGAGCGGTAGCAGAGAGGGATAGCCGAAAGCGTTAGCGGAGAGCGTTAACGGAAAACGTTTTTATTTTTAATTTATTGCATAATTTAATTTTTTATATATTTATAATATATTTTCATTTATATAAAATGCAAATTACATATCATTAATTAAATTAAAATACAATTAATTTATAATTAAAATTAACAAATATAGGTGTCAGTAGCAGATATTTGATTTTATCACCAATATCGAGTAATATCTATACATAATGGCTATCTTTTTTTCCGAAAACTAGATATTATCTTTGGATAATTATACTAGTTTAAAAATACATAATGGCTATCTTTTTTTCCGAAAACTAGATATTATCTTTGGATAATTATACTAGTTTAAAATGTTTACCGAAAAAATACTATTCTAAATTTTTCAAAAACTTTAATTTAACTTTTTATGAATATAGGATTTTTTCTTATACATGAAGTGAAAATTTTATAAACAAAGAATAGGGATCGACCTTGAAAGTATTTATAAGATTTTTTGAGTCTATATTCTCTTTCTTTTTTTGTCCAAACTCTATATTTTTTCAGTCCAAAGTAAACTCTTCATTGGTCCTCGGAGACATCTAATATTGGAATTGCTTGGATATACCAATCAACTGATAACTTGAGGACTATTCACGCAAGAGGAGCCTTTAACCCCATAGCCACCCCATCCCAAGCTGAAGCTCATGCCACCTATGAAGCAGTCTCCATGATTATACGCTTAGGGGAACCAGGCACAATAATCCTCTCTGATGCCAAATCAGTAATAGACACCATTAACCGTCACAAACATACCCTGTCAGAAATCCGTATAGGACGAGCTGCCCCTACCTCTGCATTATCAAACTCCCCCCTTATAGAAGACATCTGTAAACTAGCTATCTCTGTCAAGCTAAGCCTCCGATTACAATACCTCTCAAGGGATCAAAATGAAGCTGCAGATCGTCTTGCTAAGCATGCTAGGACTTCAAATCTTCCTTATGTACTTACATGGTTATAATCCCACCTTTGAAATTTCCTCATATTCTACTTATGTACTATTAAAACCAACTTCCTTATCAATAAAATAAGTATTGACAAAAAAAAAAGAAGTAAACTCTTCATTTTGTAGTGGTGTAACGTGGTGGTAAAAAACAGTGATCTTGTTTATTTTTACACGTGTGACACTATTTATAAGTTAAGGTGATGGGCGTTAAAGAAAAGCGGTGACCACGTAACCCCTCCTCAACCGTGTTGCCAATCATCCTTTTAGTAGACATTATCAGCATTTTTTATGTTTCTATAAATTTTTTTTTATGTGTTTTATCATATTTTCGCTTGTAGCTTTATATTTCTCGGGACCGACACTGGTATTTTCTAATGAATTTTACTTAAATAGTTTGAAGAGGATTTTGTGAGGGATTGTTGCCTTTGTTAAAAATTAGTTCTTATATGAAAAAGGTTGGCCTTATACTTGACCAGTTTACAGTCTTGAACTGGACTAAAACGAAATTCAGATTTTACATTGTAATCATTAAAAGCTCCCTCCAAATGAGCTAAACATAGAAAAGTATCGTTATGCAGAATTGGAAATAAATGTTTCGTTAAAACATCAAGAAGCTAGTTATGTCTTCAATAATCCACACTCTATATTGATTCTCTTGTTGAATAGTAGTCCTCTATGTGTTCAGTTTTCTCATGGAATACTCCATTGTTAGTAATGTATATAGCTCATGGAATTTGTAAATTCAGGTGAGCGTGTTGACTAACCTACATCTTGCATATGCCATATAATTGAAATTTGATTCTACAGAGGATCTAGCAACCACAACCTACTTCTTTAACTTTCATCATATCAAAGAGCTTTCAAAAATTGGTTCTTATATCCGGACATGAAGACCAATTCTCAGTCGCAAAAACCCACAAGTTGTAGATTCTGTTGGAGTAAGCTTCAAGTTAACTTAGGAATAAAAGGAAATTAGAGATTTCCTATTCTTATAGAAGAGAAGAATAGGAAATAGAATAAAAAGGAAATTAAAGATTTCTTATTCTCATAGAAGAGAAGAATAATAGGAAATAGAAAAAAGGAAATTAGAGATTTCCTATTCTTATAGAAGAGAAGAATAGGAAATAGAATAAAAAGGAAATTAAAGATTTCTTATTCTCATAGAAGAGAAGAATAATAGGAAATAGAAATATTGTGTTTTGAGAATATGAAAATTGAGTGTGTAGCCTTTATTATATAAGGAGATGGTGGGTTGTACCATAACTTATGAGTTGAGAAAGGTGAATTAGGAGACTTAGGTTTTTGAGGGATTTTTCCTAAGTATGTTATTTTTCCTAAGTATTAATCAAAGAAGAGTGATATCTTTGAATTTGTGAGAATTCCCTTTGCAACTTCATCAAAACAACAACAATTGGTATTAGAAAACAACAACAATTGGTATTAGAGCGGTCTTTAGAGATGGAAGAGAAGATCGATCTATGGGAAAAGAAGGGAGAGAGTCGACCTCGAGATATAAGGTCGATGATGCATAAAGAGGTATATCTAAACGAGAAAAATTGTGTCCCAAGCAATTACAAGTCTGAAGAAGATGAGGATGATATGTGGTACTTGGATAACGGAGCAAGTAATCACATCACAGGGAATTCGAGATATTTCACCAAGATGGATGAGACGGTCACGGGAAGGGTTAGGTTTGGAGATGATTCGAAGATAGACATAAAAGGAAAAGGGACGATTCTCTTTGTCGATCAAGAGGGAGAAGAGAGAACTATGTCTGATGTTTATTTTATTCCAGACTTAAAGAGCAATATAATAAGTCTTGGACAAGCTACAGAATCAGGGTGTGAAGTTAGAATGAAAGGAGAAGGTTTAAGTATACAGATGAAGAAGGAAAGCTACTTGTAAAAACAAGGAGAGCAAAGAATCGTCTTTACAAAATACGAATGAGGATAAACGATTCAATATGCCTACAACTGACTGCCGAAAAAGAATCAATCAAGTGGCACGCAAGACTCGGACACATACATCTTGACACGATAAAATCAATGATTCAGAGAAATCTAGTCATTGGAGTCCCACGTCTTCTTGACACGATAAAATCAATGATTCAGAGAAATCTAGTCATTGGAGTCCCACGTCTGGAAGGAGGAAGAAGAGTTTGCGGATCGTGTCTTCTCGGGAAGCAAGCGAGACACGCTCATCCTCAGGCGACGACATACCGAGCAGGGAAGGTACTTGAACTTGTACATAGAGATTTATGCGGGCCAATCACACCGAGTACACACGCAGGAAACAAATATATATTCGTACTCATTGATGATTACTCAAGGTACATGCGGACTATGCTGCTAAAGGATAAAAGTGATGCGTTCAACAAGTTCAAGAACTTCAAGGGTCTTGTGGAACACAAGTCAGGGACGAAGATCAGGGTATTTCGGACAGACAGGGGAGGCGAGTTTGTATCAGATGAGTTCAAGACGGTTTGTGAAAAATCGGGTATTAGACGACATCTTACTGCTCCACATACACCTCTACAAAACGGAGTTGTTGAGCGAAGAAATAGGACACTGATGGAGATGACGAGAAGCATCATGAAGCACATGAGAATTCCAAATTACGTGTGGGGAGAAGCAGTAATACATTCAACGTATGTTATAAACAGAGTAGCTTCACGGGCGGTCAAGGAGAAAACACCGTATGAGATGTACCGATGCAAGAAACCTAGTCTCAACCACGTATGAACCTTTGGGTGTATTGGATATGCAAAGATCTCTAATCCTAATTTGAAGAAACTGGATGGTAGATCTCGTATGCTGGTCCATCTCGGCACTGAACCGGGATCAAAGGCATCTCGATCTCGTATGGATCTCGTATGCTGGTCCATCTCGGCACTGAACCGGGATCAAAGGCATATCGACTCTATGACCCTAAAACTCGGAAAATTGTGGTAAGTAGAGATGTTGTGTTTGATGCATATCGACTCTATGACCCTAAAACTCGGAAAATTGTGGTAAGTAGAGATGTTGTGTTTGATGAATCGAAGGGTTGGGATTGGGAACATCAGGTCGACAATGAAGGAAGGATTTTGTGTTTGATGAATCGAAGGGTTGGGATTGGGAACATCAGGTCGACAATGAAGGAAGGATTGGAGAGTTTAGTTTTGAGCTTGGAGAATATGGGAACCGTGGAATAGAGAACGTATCAGAGTCCGAGAATGATGAGACGAGCATAATAGAACCAGCTGAGACAAACGAAGAAAGGGAGATTGAGAGTGAAGCCGAGAATGATGATGAAGATAATAGTCAGCCTCCACAAATCTTGAGAAGAACACAAAGACAAAGTACAAAACCAAAATTTTGAGCTTGGAGAATATGGGAACCGTGGAATAGAGAACGTATCAGAGTCCGAGAATGATGAGACGAGCATAATAGAACCAGCTGAGACAAACGAAGAAAGGGAGATTGAGAGTGAAGCCGAGAATGATGATGAAGATAATAGTCAGCCTCCACAAATCTTGAGAAGAACACAAAGACAAAGTACAAAACCAAAATATCTTCAAGACTATGTACTTTTGGCGGAAGAAGAAGGTGAGAGACTTCTCTTGACCTTGAATAATGAACCATACGATTTTAATGAAGCAAGTAGATTCAAGGAGTGGATGTTGGCTTGTGAAGATGAGATACTCTAGGAGTGGATGTTGGCTTGTGAAGATGAGATACTCTCCATAGAAAAGAATAATACATGGAGCCTTCTCGACTTACCTAGAGGAGCAAAAGCGATGGGTTTGAAATGGGTCTTCAAGCTCAAAAGGAAGTATGACGGAAGTATAAACAAACACAAGGTAAGGTTAGTAGCTAAGGGATATGTTCAGAGACATGATGTAGACTATGAAGAAGTGTTCGCACCAGTAGCAAGAATCGAGACAATTCGACTTCTCATAAATCTCGCGGCAGCTCACGAGTGGGAAATCCATCATCTCGACATCAAACAGCGTTCTTGCATGGAGAATTGAAGGAAGCCGTATTTGTTTCACAACCAAAAGGATTTGAGAAGAAGGGCTTTGAAGAAAAGGTATACAAGTTGAACAAAGCTCTATATGGTCTGAAACAAGCTCCGAGAGCATGGAACACCAAACTAAACAAAGTTCTAATCAAGATTCAGTTCGTGAAGTGCTCAAAGGATCCGTCGGTGTATAGAAAAGAAGTAGGAGGAGATCTACTTCTTGTAGCTGTCTATGTGGATGACTTATTTGTGACCGAAAAGAAGTAGGAGGAGATCTACTTCTTGTAGCTGTCTATGTGGATGACTTATTTGTGACCGGGACGAGTAAAAGGGTGATATGCGAATTTAAGGAAGAGATGGCGGCAAAGTTTGAAATGAGTGATTTGGGGAAGTTGACATATTATCTTGGGATGGAGGTGTGTCAACATGATAATGTAATTACTGTTGTTCTGAAGAGATACGCGTTGAAGATACTTGAGGAAATGGGAATGATGGAATGTAATGCAGTTCATATACAAATGGATTCTGGCTTAAAGTTAAGCAAATCCGAGCAGGAGGAAGACATTGATGCCACGGTTATAGGAAGAAAATCGGTTGTCTCAGATATTTGATTGATACGAGGCCGGATCTGGCATATAGTGTAGGAGTCTTGAGTCGATACATGCAGAGACCCAAAGCATCACATGGAGCTGCCATGAGACAAGTCTTGAGGTACTTGAAGGGAACGACTAGCATGGGTTTAAGTTTCGAGAGAACTTCTTCACCAAAACTGAGGTTTTAGCGATAGTAGCTACAATGTGGACCCAGATGATGGGAAGAGCACAACAGGACACATCTTCTACTTGGGTAAAGGGCCGATTTCTTGGTGTTCTCAGAAGCAAGTTGAAGGGAACGACTAGCATGGGTTTAAGTTTCGAGAGAACTTCTTCACCAAAACTGAGGTTTTAGCGATAGTAGCTACAATGTGGACCCAGATGATGGGAAGAGCACAACAGGACACATCTTCTACTTGGGTAAAGGGCCGATTTCTTGGTGTTCTCAGAAGCAAGACACTGTGGCACTATCATCGTGTGAGGCCGTATTTGAAAAGTAAAGCTTCCGAGATCTAGCCATACCGTTAGAGAAGGTCACATGAAATCGGAGGGGATGAATTATTGAGCTTTGAATATTAGTCTAGGTAAACTCATCGAGTCGTAGAGAGAGTTCCGCAGTGTTGGTAAGCAGCTCGGTGGAGCTGTTGTTTAAATTGTGTATCTGGAGAAGTTTGTACAATGTCACAACTTATATTAATTTCAAATCTGATTAAATAAAAGAAGAAGATTTCATTTTCAAACTCCTAATAGATTTAAAGCCTCTATTAAGGTAGAGTGATTCGTGAAAATGTTATAGAAGAGCCACTATATTACTATATTAGCATCAATGATAATCTCGTGTAGAGGGATTTCATTTTATATAAATAATAATTAGGAGAGTTATGATGACGAATTGAGATGATAAGAAAAAGACGTCCACCAAGTTTTGTTCTTTAGTTGAAGTGGATATGATCTTATTGTGTGTTTTTTTTTTTGCCTTTTGAAGTTATGTATCATGTGCGTATGCGCATTAACACCCGACAATCTACGATATAATTATATCATTCTTTACTACACTCTTTTTGTATATTTCATTATGTCAGTATTAATATTGTCCGACAAACTTATAATAATGGTCTGAATTAATAGATTTCTTTTTTTTTTGTACGAATTTGAAATATGTTTTACTTTCTATACTGTAATAAAATTGTGTGATGTAATGTAATTACAAATGCGTGTTCCCCAAGGTAACTGAGGAAACGAGATGATGCTGAGTTAATAACCGAAAGAAGCTGGAAAAAAAAAAAAAAAAAAACAAAAAAAACTGCTCTATCTATTTAGAAAGTTTTGCCAGAGGTGCTGAGTTTGATTAGACTGTTGACCAGCTTGAGAGCCAGCAGGGTTTTGCTGCTGGTGCTCGAGTGACATTTCAGTTTGGGACTGATAGAAATTTGGGTATCCATGAGAATGAGATCCATAATGCTGTTGTTGCTGAGACTGGCCATACCCTTCCGGTGCTTGCTGGCTTTGCTGTAGTTGGTGTAGTAACTGTTGTGCTTGGAGGTTGTGGTACGTGTTAGCTGGGACATCTGACGTGGTTGTTGAACCATGACTGTGATGCCACATCCCCGAGTTTTCGTTCTGAAATATCAAAAGCAAAAGAGGAAGAATGTTATCCAGTGCTTCACGTCTGAAAACAAAAAGAGATATGGTAACTAAGTGACCATAAAGAGAAGTTACCTGTAGTTGTTGCTGCTGTTGTTGATGTGCGAGTGACATTTCAGTTAGGGATTGACAGAAATTTGGGTATCCAGGAGGATGAGATCCAAAATGCTGTTGTTGCTGAGATTGGTGATACCCTCCCGCTGCTTGCTGGCTCTGCTGCTGTAGTTGGTGTAGTGGCTGTTGTGCTTGGAGGTTCTGGTACGTGTTAGCTGGGACACCTGACGTGGTTGTTGAACCATGACCGTGATGCCACATCCCGGAGTTTTCGTTCTGAATATCAAAACCAAAAGATGAAGAATGTCATCTAGTGCTTCACGTCTAAAACCAAAAGAGATATGGTAACGAAGTGACCATAAAGAGAAGTTACCTGTTGTTGTTGCTGCTGTTGTTCAAGTGCAAGTAAATGATTAAGAACATCTTCATATCTGAGTGTTGTGCCAGTAGGAGTAGACTGCTGGTTAAAAGGGATGTTTCCGGTAGATCCAACATTGCTTGAGTTTCCAAATCCATAAGCAGAGGCAGGCGCTGCTGCAGACTGAGGCAAATTACCAGGAAGCAATGCAGCAGCTAGTTGCTGCTGAAAAGCAGATGGCATGTCTGGATAGTTCTGAGACATTAGAGGATAGCTGGTCATGTTTGCATAATGAGTTAGAGGCAATAAGGGTTGAGAGTAGGGATGCATTGGAAACTGTTGGGCAAGACAATAAGGGTTGAGAGTAGGGATGCATTGGAAACTGTTGGGCAAGAGCTGGTCCAGTAGCGATATAAGCACTGGGTATGGTTTCCTGGGTTGGCTGTGTAGCCGCAATTCCACTGCCTCGAAGAGCCTACAATGTAAGAGAATATAAATAAAAAGCATACAAATCTCTCTTGTAGTATGAACATATTGCACTAGTCTTCATTAAAAAGAAGTAATAGAAGAATAGATCCTCGAGATCTAACTTTGTCCAACAAGTAGATTAAAGCCGAATCCAGAATCTTGAAAACCGGTTTTCGAAGATTCTGAAGAAACTACTGTCTTTGGCTAAATAAACTCGAAGATTCTGAAGAAACTACTGTCTTTGGCTAAATAAACAAAATAGTCTGAAACCAAAAGAGATATGGTAACGAAGTGACCATAAAGAGAAGTTACCTGTTGTTGTTGCTGCTGTTGTTGAAGTGCTAGTAAACGATTACCAAGATCTTCATATCCGATTGTTGTACCAGTAGGAGTAGACTGCTGGTTAAAAGGGATGTTTCCGGTAGATCCAACATTGCTTGAGTTTCCAAATCCATAAGCAGAGGCAGGCGTTGCTGCAGACTGAGGTAAAGTACCAGGAGTGCAAATGGTTCTGTACTGCGGAAGCATCGCAGCAGCTAGTTGCTGCTGCAAAGCAGATGGCATGTCTGGATAGTTCTGAGGCATTAGAGGATAACTGGTCATGATTGCATAATGAGTTAGAGGCAATAAGGGTTGAGAGTAGGGATGCATTGGAAACTGTTGGGCAAGAGCTGGTCCAGTAGCGATATTAGCACTGAGTATGGTTTCCTGGGTTGGCTGTGCTGCCGGAATTTCACTGGCTTGAAGAGCCTACAATGTAAGAGAATATAAATAAAAATCATACAAATCCCTCTTGTAGCATGAACAGATTGCACTAGTCTTCGCGGAAAGGAAGTAATAGTAGAACAGATCCCTCGACATCTAACTTTGTCCAACAAGTAGATTAAAGCTGAATCCAAAATCTTGAACACCGGTTTTCGAAGATTCTGAAGAAACTACTGCCTTTGGCTAAATAAACTCGAAGATTCTGAAGAAACTACTGCCTTTGGCTAAATAAACAAAATAGTGACCATGTGACAACTAACAAGACATTACTATTCTGAATAAAAAGACACTAAGAGAAAAAAATATGCCAGCCTTGTGTTTGTCAAAAGAGAAAGGGATTATTTACCTCTGCCATGTAAATGCTCTGCCCACCAAGTGATGATACATTAGTGCTATTTCTTGACTGCATAGACTGTGCAGCTGAGAGCGCTGAATACTGGAATTCATGTTCCCTCGCATTTTGTGATGTTTGTGCCAGAAAAGTGTCGGGAGCCGAGTGTGCATACCCCTGCTGAGACAAAAATCAAACAAGAACAAATATTTTCATTGCATCACTTTAGAGATCATAAATATACTCTCTCACTAAAAATATGAACAGCCTGAATTTATAATTTAAAAACTTAAACGAGATACTCTTAGAAGCTATCACAAGGAACTAGGATTTTCAAAACCTTTGAAATTGGTTCTGCTATGAAAAGAAATTACACAGGTAGCTTACCATCACATTCGATAACAAAGAAAGATTTTGTGTCTGATTCTGTGCATTTGACTGTGAGGCATCATAGGCAGTATACATCTGCTGTTGGTTAGCATTTTCATACATATACCCTGGCTCAGAATGGGCAAAAGTGTACTGGTGGTCCTGAGCGCCCTCGGAGTTTTCTTGCTCCAAAACCTCTCGCCTTGATTTGAATGGGCAAAAGTGTACTGGTGGTCCTGAGCGCCCTCGGAGTTTTCTTGCTCCAAAACCTCTCGCCTTGATTTTAAAGAATCATCAAAATTTCCAGTAGCAGGTGTGTCGATCATATTTCCATCGGATGTACTTCCAAGGAGTTCATCTCCACCGAACTCAGAATTTCTGCAAACAAGCAAGATCAGTTGGTAAGTAGGATATTAATGAAACCCATAATTTTTGTCAAAAAGAAATCAGTAGTAATGGAATACCTTGCATCTGAATGTTCAATGTCTGGAGCTACATCAGAAGTCTCTTTGATGTTGTTGGCCAACGGTCTTGATCTAAAATCTCTAAAACTTCCAAAAATCAATTGCGAGCCTTCTTCTACATGGATTAGCAAGGTCTTGATCTAAAATCTCTAAAACTTCCAAAAATCAATTGCGAGCCTTCTTCTACATGGATTAGCACATGGTTTGGAAATACCACAGCAGGTCTATCCTCTCCATGCAAGGCTTCTTGATCAGGACTATCTATGGTTAGTTGTTGAAAATTGGCTGAACGAGACGAAACATTATCTTCATCTGAAAAGTAATAATTAGACGGTAAATAAAAACCCATCAAGAACACCAAAAGATCCTCATAAACTTATGATTCGTTAATATATTTTCTGTTGCAAAAATTCAAGTAGTGAGTATCACTCTACCGCCAAATGATGATTGAGAAAAGAAGAGCAGAGAAGGTACAGTTTCAGGGCAAGCCAATATAAAACGTAAAAAGATTTTGATCATAANAATCATATAGCCGTCAATAGAAAAACCGATGTAATCCAAGAATATGCAATTGGGAACTTTCATAAAGCTTCAAAATATTACCTTTTCTGTGCTCTACTGGATGGCTTTGTACCTGATATGGAATATTATAAAATTCAGATGAAACTGCAGAATCATCTTCTTGAACAGAGTCAGCTTTCACATGATCGACTCCACAAACTTCAGAAGGGTCATTTTCTCCTAAATGTATATTTTCTAACCGGTCAGCCATTGACCTCTGGTCTGCAGCTCCAAACCATGCAGTTTGATGTCCCGAAGTCGACTGTGATGATGATATTCTATCGCTCGTGGAAACAGATGATAATTTATTTTCCATAGCAATGGAATCACTGCAAATGATACACACAGCATACATGAGACCCAAATGGAATCATTGATTATGTCACATTATTCAGGAAACAAACGAAAAAGCTACAAAAGTGAATATGTTGGAATGAAAAAATTAATGTCTGCAATGATCGAAAATAGATGAACATATCTGACCTCATCATTCAACACCAAATCAGCATGTAAATCTTTTTTGTTGCTTCTAGATAATAAGTTCTAATCACTGGCTCAGATCGTTCATTAACTAAACACAGTTCTGTTTTCATGTAGAACAAGGCCTAGGCACATCATAATCTGGGAATTCTTAAACAACACTAAACGGATCCTAGTGATACAATCAGTAATTAAATAAGTAAAATATGAAATCAAGTGACTGATTCAATATGAAACACACAAAATTCTCGCTGATTCTTTTATCTGCATTCAAAGTTTTCAAACTGCTAACTCCCAAAAAGGAAGAGCCACTCAAAAGAAAACCTGTTTTGTGTCTGATGGTGGTTTGCCACCACAGAAGCAGAAGAACAAGAAGCTCTGTAACCCTGTGTTCCACTTTTTTTCTTGTTTGTAGATTTTCCCTGGAAGTTTCCCATATCTGAACAACTGAAGCACATAAGCATGATCCCTAAGGTTAAAACTAGATAAATTTTTATGTATCCAAGAAAACCGTGTTTATACCAGTAGAGCTGAAATAGGTAGATCCACCTTGTCCACTATAACGATCAGAACCATCTCTAGCACCACGGTTGTACGTGTTATTAGTACCTCGCGGACGGGAACCCAGAATGCCCCTAGCCTGAATAGAAAGGAAAAAAATCTAAATCACCGAAATTCCAGTAAATCAAAATCATAACTAGCTAAAACTACAAATCATTTTATTCCAGCACAACATCTAGAGTCAAATATTACATGAGTACATGATAACTAGCTAAAACTAGTCTATATTTGATACCAGCAAAGCATCTAGAGTCAGGTACTACATGAGTACAGCTAGTAACAAAACCTTTACAGGCAGTAAGTAATCCTCAGGTATAAAAACATAATTGTGTATATTCAGTACCGTTTGATGTGTCGATGTAAAAGTTACTAGAAACAGAAGCTGATGGTTATCACACAATCTGAGCAGGTACTAATACACACATTGGACCATTATTTTGCATTTAGAACGCCAACACTGTACACCGTAGGCACAAAAAAACTTCTTGGGTCTATTTTCCATAAGAATGCGAGTTTTCAGGATTGACTGACCTCCTTCTTCGTTTCCTTCTTGCTCTTTACCTGTTGAAAAGGATCTGAAAAACGAAAACAAAAGGATCAATACCACTACAAGAAAGACAAGCCTTGAACAGAAAACTATAACTAAAGATCAAGAACTAGGAAAGCAAAAACTATTAGCAACATTTACGAGAGAAAAAAAAACTCCGAGGGTAATGATAATCAGCTAGAAAATTTTACACTTCAAAGAAGAAAACAAACACTGTTAAAAAGGAGAAGCCAACTTTAGAATTTGAAAGTGACTAAAAACAAAATCTTGATCAATTCCGAATTAAAACCCCGATAAACCCTAACATAAACCCACAGCTTTTCAGTGCCACCAAAATTCACAAACCAGAATGAGTGGAAGAAAAGGAACCTTGAGAGAGAAGGCGAATAACGGCTTCATCGGGATCCACAAAAGGATCAATACCACTACAAGAAAGACAAGCCTTGAACAGAAAACTATAACTAAAGATCAAGAACTAGGAAAGCAAAAACTATTAGCAACATTTACGAGAGAAAAAAAAACTCCGAGGGTAATGATAATCAGCTAGAAAATTTTACACTTCAAAGAAGAAAACAAACACTGTTAAAAAGG
>CM071717.1:14783897-14799183 GCA_036630335.1 Physaria fendleri
AAAAAAAAAAAAAAAAAAAAAAAACAAAGCCAAATAGTAGTAAACTCAATTGGCCCTCTTTCGGGGATTCATTACACAAACAGCCAGAAAATCCCATGTTTGACGATCCTCCACATTCGTATCTTTTAATCTTTACTTCAGTCATAGGGACAACTAGCCTGCAAACCAGACAATAAACTGATTAAGCTTCCAAATCCATGGATATTTTTATCCTCATTTGCAGTTTGGTCAATCATTGCAGTTTGGGTTTCTGAGCTCAGCTCACAAACTAAAAATCTAACTCGTAGCTCACAAACTTTAACAAGGCGTGAATTTTTTTTTTTTAACATCAGGGAAGAAAAATTATTATTTACCATGTGAACTTGTATAAGTAAACAAAAGACAAGAGTAAGAGGTTTGGTTCCCCTTTATACCAATTAGTGATAGGCATATATAACTAAAATATGCTCTGTGCTTACTTAGTTTAACGAGGCGAGATTTGCAAGTGCATCCCTTGATTTTCTCAACAACGATTTGGCTTCTTCACTCTTCTCGAGTTCAAGTAGAGAGACAACCTCAGCCTTGAAATCTACTTCCACGGGATGCAAAGAAGAGACTCTACTATACAGTTCGATGAGCTCCAGCAGGCTTTGAGATGCATTCACATGAAACTGAGGTTTATATCAAAAAAAAAAAGTTTTCAATCAGATTTTGTTAAAGTACTACATACTTTGTGAGGTTATAACTATCAATCATCACATTCTGGTAAATAGAATCGTGTTGAATAATACTGTATATAGATTCCCTATATCGTTGATTCAGATCTATTGTTAACCGATATGATTCGTTGAAGCCACTCCTATACTTTATCAAATCAAAGCTCCTTTCATTTATAATAGAACAAAACCTCATGAACATAATAACCTAATAGAAGATCTGTAACTGCAAGTAACCTAGAAATAATCAATGCATTCAAGCTACCTCGATTAAACCTAACAAGGACATCAACTTTTAGCATTAAAAACAATGATAGCCGTAAAAGAAGAAACATCAAAATCACACAAATTTGTTTTGGTTATTATTTGGTGCAAACTATCATAGCAATTGAATACAATTTAGGGAACAACATACCTGAGCTATCTTCACTGTGTGTATCCATTCCAGTAGTTTGGGAACCACTGACAGGTATAACTGAAAAGCAAGAAGAATACTTGACATAAGGTTAAAACTAATACACTTATGTGGTAATTAAAGTATATGTGATTAAATACCTCATGAACGAATCTTGTGGCATCAGTAGGTAAAAGGCCATCCATAGAGTCATTCAATAGACTCTGAAATCTTGAACAAAGCTTTCCCACACATGAAATTCCAGACATTTTTACTGCCCACGATAGATTAGAATGGTAAAGATAATCAAATGTTTACTGGACATTGGAAAATACGTGAGAGAAGAATCAATACCATTCCATAGAAAACCAGGTGACAAGGCAATTAGAAGAGCATGAATCAAATCTGCTTTCCGCAGGAGAATGTCATCTACGGTTGCCACTTGGACGCAACACTTTGCGCATTCCATAACTTTTTCAAGTGGGACATGCCCGTCATCTCCATTTTCTGATTCTGAAAACAAAGGGTGGCAGCTAGTTGAGATTACTGAGATAATTTTCTGATGGTACAGGACCATGGGGATTGTACAGTGGTCGTGTAACAACCTGTTTTCCCAGCATCACTTGCTGCCTGAGCTTGACTCGTTCTGACAGAAGCAGTATTACACATCTCATACAGCATCGGGAAGACAGCATTGAAAAACTCTGAATCACCAAAAGCTAATATAACCTGATAAATATAACAAAAATTTCAGAGTTCCACTAATCAAATAATGATGTGTAAGAACTGCATTATCAGTAGATTCAGACATCATCAGCGATCTCACAAATTTTGCACAGCAAGTCTTGACCTACCTTCTCCAGACAAGAAAACGCTGACTCACTGTATTTCTTGACTTTCTTTCTGCATGCTGAACAGATAAGACCCAAGATGGTAGTAGGAGTTGTTGAGTCCTCCTTAGTAATTGCCTCGTGGCAAGCAACTGAAAGAGCACCAATGGCATCCAACAGAGCTTCCTTTCCCTGCAATTGTAAGTATTGATTTGACAATTTAGTGCAACAAAGATCCCTCTATACAAACACCAGCTCTATCCCTCCACAGGGAGAAGTGAAGCAAGCTGCAGCTCTTAGTGGAGCAACAAAATAAACTCTCTCGAATTTATCTTTCTTGCAACAATGCCTTGATCAAACTTTTATGAAAATTCAGGGGGGAAAAAGGAAATTATATTAGAATGAAAGTTTTTTCACACCTCCCATAAACGTCCAGGAATCTCATTCACAAGACATTGCAACAATCTCTTGTGGTGTGGTGACAACGACTCACCCAAAACTTCAGTTAGTTTGCAAATTGCCTTCCCAGACTGAAAAGCAATTTTAAAAGTTCTATAAGCACAATGACGGAAATATCAATTAGACAACGGAGGAGAAAACTGGCAGATAAACATAAAAATTTGCCTTCTTTTTGCTTGCCCATGAGGGTGATGTCATGCTCTCGCAAATATGATTCACAATTTCTTGCAGAAACAACTGTAGTGTGACCCTTTCACCACTTGTGATGTCTTCCCACACTTCCTCAAAGAGACTCGATATCTGTTTTTCATCCTCAAATCTGAAATTTATAGTCACTGTAAGTTCTCATTATTGTTAAAGCAAAGGTATAAATTTTGATTCTATAAGGAGTTTATGGTTTAAGGAAAGGTTATAAAGATGATACAGAAAAAATCTGCAAATATTTGATAGAGAAAAGAAGACAACGTGTTAGGTGACCCAAATTTCTTTATGTTTTCCCCAAACTGTTATTAGTTATTATCAGGTTTCAAATTCCTTGTGCGACATACCTCACATGCATCAGACTCAGGAGTATGTAGTTGCAATGGTTTACCTGGAGATAAATATAGCTGGAACAATAGCCGACTGATGACTGCTCATAATATCAGAAGCTGTAGATGAGAAGCTTTTGAAAAGACTTGCACATGCAATCTGGGAGTTTCTGTCACCAGAGTGCAGTGCTGCAGTTTCTTCAATTAAGCTTTGGGCTTGAGCGGCGCTAGAATACTTCAATACAATGCCACAAGCACTCGAAAAGGCACGTTTTGCTGCAGAACTTTTCTCCTCCTTGGCAACAGGAAACAAAAGTCTTAGCAGCATTCCAGTGAACGGCTTTATCTCCTTACCAACTTTTTGAACTAGTAACGATATAAAACTTGCCACACCAACCCTGTCAAGAAAATGAAATTGATTACATGAAACCTAATTGAAGATACAAAATTCCCACACTACTTTAAGAGCAGTTAGATCCATTGAGGGTCTGCATTTATGAAAAATGGATGAGAAGGTATGGAATTGTGTCACTTATGTTTAAACCAATCAAAATGGTTGCAGAAGTTAGACGAGTCCATTGAGCAGTCTGATTTCATGAAGATGAGCGAGAAGGTATGCATATACATCACTTACATAAACTATTGAATGGTTAAAGTTAATTAGTCTAACTTATGTGAATTCACTTCTCTTTCAGTAACTCTATGTAAGTCACAAAAAGAATTATATCCCCTATTAATTCCCTGAATCTTTTGTGATTTTAGATGGCATAGACAGGTAACTGGTCAATAAATGGCTTATCATGTGACATCTGGCTTACTGTTGGTTTCCTATATATCGTCAGATTTCGTTAAAGATATCCACAGTAACAGTTAAATAATGCTACACTATTAAAAACTACAGTACACCTTAAGTGACCTGAATACATGTATGCTTGTAGGAAAAAACAGATAGAAAGGGGTAGACGAATTTCGAACACAGTTCATTTTATTTGTTCAGAGTTTAAAGTTGAATGACGAGCCACAGAGAAGAAAATGATCGCAAACCAATAAACATTCTGTACCTAGCAAGTGACTACTTAATTATAATGATCATTGGCCACTAATAATAAAAGCTTACTTTTATTGTGCAATCAATTTCAGGAGTGATTCTTTTTTATCTCAAGTTCCCTATCTCTATCAAGTTATAAATGAATTAGTTTGTTATTAGTAGAAAGTTTTAAATAACTGACCTTGTATTGAGGCCAACACTACCCCGAACAAGTTGCGTGATACGATGGATCAACTGATCAAGCGATTCAATATCCACTACATTAATACACAGATCAAGAGTTTCCCACATTGGCGAGCCTTTCGAGATTGAAATTCGTAAATTTTCAAGTTTCTCCGTTTCGATGCCAATATTAGCAGCATGCAACTGAAACATGGAAGAAACAAATAATACAACATCAGGAGATGAAGATTCTAGTTGAAGTTGCTGACAGTAAATGATACCTCAACATAGTTAAGTCCTTGGTCTTCAAGACTAGACAAACTTTCCAGCATACAGCAAACTAAGTCTGACAAATGTGGACGGAGGGCGACTCCTGCACCCTGAAAACGAAAACAAATAGAAGAAAATCACTTGAAGGATCATAAATATTTCCCCGGAGATCATTCAGTTGACCTACACTAGCAATAAATATAACATGTTACATGATGCACAGCAAGTATAGAAATGCAATAATATACAATTCCAAACTGAGTTTTCATGTTTGGGGTCAAACTAAAAGAACACACCAAATGAGAAAGTTTAAGATGTTCGTTTGTTTAATTAACATTCAGCTCACATCTGTACTCCCAGCCAAAACCATTAGAAACAGACAACACAAGATTAATTTCTGCAATATGGATTCACTAATTACTCGAATGTATTGAAATGCAAATTAAATATGCAACTACCAATGTCACAAGAATAATCTCTGAGAAAAAGGCATGATATGGAAATATACAATACCAAAAATTGGTCGTGTATGAGCATAACTCTCTTTCATCAACAATCTAGTAAAATTAGGGGCTAACCTTTGAAAGCTTCATAACAACTCCAATTGAAGCCTTACGTACACTGTTGACTTTACTCATTATTCCTTCAGAAAGCAAAAAAGGAAGAACAATATCCATTGCTTGCTTTGCATCTGATAATTCCGTGAGCGTGACATCACAGATCCTTATTGTTAAGGAGGTCACGGCACGACATAACTTATCACCAGCATTTCTCACAGTCTCTTTAATGTCATCCATAGCACGGAAGGCAGCTATCCATAATTTTTTCAAATGCTCCCTGACCTTTAATCACACAAGTGTGTGAAAAAAAAGATACCACTTAGAAAATATGATAAACCAGAACCAGGAGTTTAACTTCATACACGCTCTATAATTTACCAATGCAGTATGGAACCAAAGCAATAGGAAATCTCATCTAAATTGTCTGTTAGAAAACGAAGATCCCACCTGGTCAAATTTCCGACCTTGAATAATATCAGCAAGAGCAAGACAGGATGCCTCACGAGAGCGCCAAAGCCGTGAACCACATTGCACTAGCAGATCATCAAGGATGTGATTCAAATGTTCATCAACAGCTTTCTTAGGGTCTTGTATCAGTGCTTTCCAAATGTGTGCCATTGCATCCTGCCAAGATTACATGAATAGTAGCAATTAGTGAAAGTAAACATACCCTGTGGCAACCTTTAATGACGAAATGAATCTCCGGGCAGGAGTAAGTTATATCACTTATACAGCCATATTTCTAAAGATTAAAAAAAAAAAAAAAAAAAAAAAAAAAAAAAAAAAAAAAAAAAAAAAAAAAAAAAAAAAAAAAAAAAAAAAAAAAAAAAAGTCGTATAAAAACAAGGACTTAAATCAACAAATAAAATGATATTAAAAGATACATGGCCAAAGTGTTTTGTGCCGCTAGTAGAAGTGAACCAGCTAAATATTTCTTGTGTAAAACTAGAACAACCTTTGAACCTATTGATTTTATACAGGAAAAAGAAAAAAAAAAAAAAGTGTTTCAATGCTAGGTTGTCACTCAGTTCAGTCTAATAAGACTAATTTTAGTAGCGAGGCCAGTGATTTATATAGCTTGGTGCTTGGATACGATGAATATTATCAATATGCGAAATAGAGTAAGAGCAGATAGTGAACCATGAAGTAATGAGAATTTCAGGATTAAGAGGGGCTCGGCTGAATAACCCCAGCCAAAAACAGTCAATATTTTGGAAACGCGGTAATCCTACCTGCACATTTTTGTCAGGATCATATTGGTAACGAATCAACCTTGGAATCAACAATCGCAAATGTGGTTGAAGTGCATCTCCTGCTTGTTTGGCTATCTTGGAGAACCCAAAAGCAGCTCCTCTCTTTGAGTTAAGAGAAGCCTGGTGATTGGCTAAGTCCATAAATTTGTAAATTAAATCAGGTTGTCCCATTTCATTTGCAAGATTACAGAGCTCCTTGTAGGTGCTAATCTTCCCTCCACTGGGACTCTCACCAATAGTTCCCTCTTGAAACACTTCAGACTCCTCAACAAGCTGCATATGAAAAATACTTCAGGAACAAATACAAAAATAATGAAGTACCAGAAGGAAGGACCTAATTGATAGATTTTACCTTAATAGCTCGTTTTCTTTTGCTTGTGCCAGTTAGAGTATTTACCAGAGCATCTACCAGGTTTTGCTTCATTGATGCATCACCAAGTTCATAAATGATGCTCATGCCCTGGGATGCCAGCTCCTGTGTAAGTTCATTCTGGTCACCTAACAAATGTGAAAAAGCCTCCTGCCAAAAATATTTTTAGTTAAACAGCAGCTTGTACAAGGTTCTTCCCATAGTTGAGTTCACAAGCACAAGTTTCGTCAAGAGGCTTTTATGATAAAAAAGTAAATAAGATAATAGTTTCAGGCTCCAGATGTGTAATGCATCTACATAAACTGAAATGACAATGCTCTTAGTTTTCCTTATAGTTGTGATTGTGCAGGTGCGGATTACAACTGCAAAGAAGCTTGCTGTTACAGCTTGCTAACCTGGATTTTAGGAAGCATTAGTTGGATTGATGGCTGCTGGCCACAGTACATGGTCAAAGACAGTATCCACACCGTTCCAGCACATCGTTCATCCTTCCTGCTACTATACAGAAGAGTATCAAAGAGTTTTTCCGTAATTGTTTCTCTGGTTATGGTACGGCTATCTTCGTCAATATCAGTTTTGGGATCAGACAAAGATTTAACTTCTTTCATCAGAAAATTTGAGCCCGTTGAAAGAGAAGTATAATTAGTTTTGAGAATCATGTCGGCAGTAACTGGTACACCACCCCAGAGGAAAGATAGTGCCTCACCAGCGGCAAACAAAATTTCTTCAGCCTAGCAAACAACAAATGTTCAAATTTAGAGGTTAACTCACTCTGGTTTTCTGAATCAGATAAAAAGTACAGAGAGCAGAGGCCTTGCAAAAAAATTTTAACAAACCCACCTTTGACCTTGAAAGGCTAAATAAAAGATCAAGAGCTATTTTCAAGTGAGAAAATGACGTTTCCTTCGAACAGATATGTCCAAGAGAAAGAGCAATTTTTTGAATTGATTTTATATCATCACCAGACAGTAGCTTGCTCAACCTTTCCTGCAGAACACCGAGCACTTGAATTCCTGAAAGGGAAAGTTAATCAGCTGAAAACTCACATGCATGTTACAGAGAAGCTAATGGAATAAACTGACCTGGACTAGAATCATTGACAAGAAGGGGTAATGCTCCACAGATGCCAATATGACCAAGAGCTTCCATAGCAACAGAAGCCAGTGGTGCAGTTTCTAAATTAACAACATCCACCAAACATTTAACTGCATTTTGAGTAACTGCTTCAGAACCCTGCTTCACGGAAAATCCTTATTATAAATATAAAATACTGAAAATATCTAGCCATTTCAATATCAAAAGTAAAGATGTGTTAAGCAGGCATGTGGTTTATAATTAAGGCACAAGATTTAGCCCGTGATTGTTTGGTGTCAATATTTGTAGATAGACTAGTGCAGAGTACCAATAAGTTATCACATTGTACAGGCATCCACTTAAAAGGGAGCCAGGATGAATTAGCTATTTTTATCTCAAGAAAAGTGTGAAGGTATGGAAATGGAGAGGACAAATGAGATAAAAAGAATAGCGACCCCATAACTGTTTAATGATTCAAAGGCAAGAAATGCCAAAGGGAGAAGTGTATTCACCATATTGCCAAGCAAAGTCAACGTATTATTTACTTTCGTTTTCCAAATTGCAAATAATTTTCTTTTCAAATGGCTTATTACTATGTGGAACAAGCTACCTCCTATTTGACAAATGAACCTAACCAAAAGAGTTTTGATGTTCATATTAAATATGTGATATAGCATGTCCAAGTAGCTAAATAGTCAAAGGATAGGCGGTAACTCTTATCTGTATTTCATAACACAAGCCACTGAAGATGCAACATAATAAGAGAGACATGCAGTATAGATATTCGTAGAAACAAGGATATCACCATATGCTTTTGCTAAAACAATCTTATATATGAGTACAAAATCTCAATAACTTACAGCGGGCATTCTATGAAAACAGTGTGCTGAAACAAATCCTACAGCGCATAGTCCACCATGATGTACCTCAAACCTAAGAAAGCAAGAGGTTAGCTCTAAGAATCCTGAAGCTACAAGCCTTGTTGTAATACAAATTCTAAAAGAAGTGCATAACACCTTAATTTATGCAGTTGGGAAACAGAAGAAATCAATTCAGAAAGCAAGGAACATGAGTCAGCATCAGAAAGAGCACAGGATGCCATTCCAAGCAATCTTGAAGCGGATTCACGAGTACTCAGGTCTGTATGATTAAGGAGACGCCTTAGCCACTCAATTTTTCGGGAACAGTAAACTTCAACCATCTTCAAGAAGAGAAGAAAAAGAAAAACATGGGCTTAACTTAAAATGGATTACACGGAACAAATTCAAATGATAAAGAAATAATTAGAAATCATACCTCCGGAAGGTAAGAGCCAACTGAAACCAGTGCTTTGGAAGCACAAGCATGCAATTCAGCGGAGCCTTCGATTGCCAAGGAATGCTCCAATAACAGGCACATTTTTTGCGTAGAATCCAAAAATTCAGACCCGACTGCCTGGGTATTGCTCTCCTCCATCTCTAACTCAAAACACTTCACTAAAAACTTAATCATCACAAGATATACTTGCGACGGAAAGAGAAGCTTTTGGTTTCTCATTTCTGAAGAATCTAAAAGTTTTGGCTGTTGCTTGAGAATGTACTTCAACATCTCAACAAATTTTGGGTATTTATTGTCATGATTAGAGACTATACTGCGAGCTTCATCTTTCAGAAAGAGTCCTTCAAGTGCTAGTTCCCTGAAAGCAGAAAACCGAAAACTACGCATCACATCAATAAATCACGAGAACCAAAAGCAAATGAAGCATTGAAGATTATGTCATGATGGATCCGGAGGAGGATTTTTTTAAGTATTAAAGTAATTTTTTCTTATCATAGAGGTTTTGGTAGTTCGTTAAATGTCTAACCTTAAGGTAGATTGAAGTAACAAATGTACTACAAATAGACAGAAAATATCTGACAAGAAGATTGTAAATCCTCTACTGTAAAAATCTCAAGCACTTTTACACTTCATTCACGGGTCAGTTACTAGGGCTTCTTCATGTGCGTTGGTTTTGACAGGTTCAATATATTATAAAACATTTTTCCCGTAAGGAGAATCTATTGGGAGAAAATAATCTTTAATGGAGAGTGGGAGCAGTCAATGTCATTTGCTGCAATTTGTTATCCCGCAGTCACATCAATATGCAATTTGATATGATATACTCCAGTACCTTATATCTAGCTTCGGATCAGCTGCACTGAGCATGCAAATATAGAGACTTGGACAATGTTGAGAATTATACAAAGAAATTGCCCATCGCAAAGCACAAAAGCGTGCTTCATTTTGTTCCTGTGCAATAAGCCCATAAAGATACTAGACTTTATAAACTCAGTATAAATGGGATAGAAGAGCATTCTCACTGGCACAAAGAAGGGAGATAAATCATATGTGAAAAGTATACATACCGCCAGAGAATTTGCTAGCAGAAGTGCCTCTAAATCCCTGAGAATATTCTCCGGGGAATCCTAAAGAGACAACACCAGGACCACAGCATAACTTTTTGCACCACAGGGACCAAAATAGAGAAGGAAATGATTAATTGTCTACACAATGTTAAACTAGCACACCTTGTACGCAGCAGCAAGTGAAATGATTGCCTCCTGAATAGTTGAACGAAGAGATTGGGTTTCTAACTTCAGCGCATCAAAAAGACGAACAGCCATTTCAGTCTTTTCTCTGAAAGTTGAGTTCACAAGTAAAGAAAATTACGTTAAATAACATCAAAACAAGGGTAGACGAGTGGTGATTAGTCCTTACCTAAAAAGATGAGGCAACCGTTGTGCAAGCAACCCAATGGATTGAAAAGAAAATGTTTTGGTCTCCCTTGATAGAGCATCTGAAGCAAGGCATGTAAAGTATCTATTTAAACTCATTTTTGCAAACATACCCAAGGAAACTCACAACTGATTCTTTCCATAAAAATCCAACCTGCTTCTGAGCCTGTGAAACCATCAAGCATTTTCAGAATTGCATTTAATATAACAGGGCCCATAAGTTTCAATTGATCTATCTTCCCCTGCATAACAAGTCCCATGGCGTAAGTAGCAAATTGAGAAAAAACAAACAGCTCCCCAAACCCAAAAAGGAAAAAAGGAAAGGAACGCTGTCAGTTTGGTGCTTCCTGGAATTTTCATAAAAACGTCTACCATTGAGTTGAGAAAAAGATGTTTGAGCTATTTCATTCACAATTTACTCTTTGCAACCCAAAAAAAAAAAATAAAAAAAAAAAATAACTTAAAGACTTTACATGCTTAAAAACCACCATTGAGTTGAGAAAAAGATGTTTGAGCTATTTCATTCACAATTTACTCTTTGCAACCCAAAAAAAAAAAATAAAAAAAAAAAATAACTTAAAGACTTTACATGCTTAAAAACCCACACAGTGAACTCCATTCCCATTTGCTTTAGCCTTGAGGTTGTTCCACTTCCTGTCCCATGAAACAAGGTAGATAGAGAAAAATATGCAATAATCAACAAAACCAAATAAAGAATCCAATTCATAAGGTGTTTAATTCTTCTGTTTTTTTTTTAACTGCATTAAACAACCAAGGAATTCTCAGATCCTTAATAATAGAATCCTCTTAAAAGAGCTACTACTGTCGGAAACAAGCCAAATGATTCGTCCTACAATAGACAGACAGACCACGTAACATTTACTTTTTCTTACAAGCTTGCAATATCCAGTGCAACCTTTCGTATGAATTTAATTGACTATACAAAACTATCTATAAATACACAATGTAAACTGGCATACATACAGACCATGGTCACAGAAATTTTACCATTATACAGTTCACATATAAAAGAAAGTCATACGCATGAACCAACATACCATACATGCAGCCAAATATGCACTGCAATGTTGCAGGAAAGCTATTTGCAGCTGCGATTGAACGACAGAAACAAGACATGAGCTTCATTTTCAAGGCTGTATTTCCTGGAGCTACAATGTGTTCCGGAGCAACATTTGCAGCGGTAGTAGTGCCTGCATGCATAAAGTGATGACCGCCAATTTAACACGGACAGAGATAGAAAAGTAAATACCAAAACACTAAAAGACACCCTCAACACTCCACATCTTTCTAAAACATATACAAATCTGTTTTTCCATCAGACATGGTAATTTTGCAATAGTCTGCATCCTTAATAAGGACCCCTAGCTACGTCATCCACAAGTTCTAGAACACAACTTATTTTCAAGTTCAACTATTTAAACTTTCAGAAGACATAGACCTTATCATAGATGCTAGCAAAGGCTTAATTAATATCATTGTTATGCTATTCATAGAATATATTTGATTTAAAGTGTTCAGAAAACTAATCAAAATTTTTGAAAAAGGATTATGTACCATTAAATAGTAAAAACAGTCTGTTTATCAACATTGGATCATCCAAATTTGTTCCAGAAGCAATCCTTTTTAGAAGCTCCTCCCCTCTTTTAGATACGGGTTCTTGACTTGAATGAATTTTCACCAACAAATCATACCGAACTCAGAGACAATACGAATAGAAATTAAGTGCACCAAACAACAATGAAATGTAATTCAAGTCACAGGACAGAAATAAAGCATGTTATGCGACGAAACACAAAACATACCTATCCACTGATGCAGCAATGTACAGTGGATATATGGATTCACCAGGAAGGTCCATTGTTCCAATCACATTCAAGATCCCTAACTGCTTAATAAATCGATCGTATTCTTGGTGACAAATATATCACTTGGCAGCTATAAAAAGACATAATTTGAAGTTATATCACAGACCTTTCTTCTTGTAAGCACGTCCCCTTTTAATGTTTCCTTTCCTATTATTCGGTTAACTTGGAAAACTGAAAGCCCAGGAGAAGATCCTCCTCTAAATTAGAAGGTTGAGCAACTCTTATTAGATGTAACTAGTCAAATGATGGTCAAACAACATTCAATGGATTACATACCCTTGAGAAGATGGTTGGTACAAAAGCATATGAAGGCAAAAATCCAGAAACAATTCTTTATCCTGAGACGCAATCAGAGATCTATACTTTGCAGACACATCATCACTGATCTTGCTTGCATGACACTCTCCAATGACCTGAAAACAAACCATTTAGAAATTGAAGATAATGTGAAACCAATTATTGTTATGAAGTGCAAATAGATTTTCAAAAATTGTCATATATCCAAGTTAGACCATTAATAAATCTGATAATGGTCTTCTCCTGCGTTTCAGAATAGTCTAGAGATCTCCTGATATTGTTTCCCACATATAACATTTAGAACTAGCACTATATGCAGCATTAACCACTAAAAAGAGAGAACCCCAACGAATAGAAAAAACAAAAAAAAAAGCAAAAGTATCACACAAACACCGGCATTGGAGACAGAATAAAGCAAACATATTGTCATCGTCATCTATGTAATGCATACAATTCAAACAGCTAAAGTAAAAAGATGTAAATAGTGCTCATAAAATAGACATCAAATTTCACTCCTTCAAATAGACATCCAATTTCACACTTAAGGAGGAATTACGAGACCACCTTAACAGCAATTCTCAAAATAATTTCCTGATGCTGCTTAGGAAGCTTTGAAATATTCTCCAGCGTATTCGGTGCAATTTCTTCCCTTTCCTATTAAAGCAATACATTAATCAGTCCTCTCATTTCGACAATATTGACAGACAAATGCAATTTCCAACAGCTAATAAGATGAACCAGACCTTTGCAGGGGCTCGTTCAAAAGCCATCTCAACATAGACAATAGCAAAGTTCCTAACCATAGGAGCAGCAGCAGGGTCGGTGTACAATTTCCATAAGGCCAACAAAGGCAAACCAATTTCATGCTGATGCTTCACTCTCTTGTTAACATGACTTAGTATCTCAAGAACCTGCCAAATGAAATCAACACGCACTGAGACTTAAACTTCACAATTTCTATAACCCTAGCTTGTACAATTTGAAATCACCAAACAGTAAATTCAGTAGTTAATAGAGGAGTTACCTTGTTGCGAACAGTGGGAGATTGAGAAGACAGAGAAGATATCGTAAGAGGCAAGAGATTAGAGACTAGAGACTGGAGCTTGGAGTCATCACAAAGAGCGAGCCTTGTCAGCATCCGATCAAGCATTTCTTCCAACTCACTGTCCGATTTGGAGATTAACGGAGACGATGATGAAGAACCTTCCATAGCTAATATCCCAAGTTGCAGAGATTTATCTGTGCTTGCTTGAATGTTTGCTTCTTCCTCGGTTCTTCTCGTCTTATGCTTTTCCTCAAGTCTCTCCCGTCTTGGTGTCCAAGAGAACTAGGCTGTCCCAAAATCGTAAGTTCATCTCTCGCTTCTGCTTTAGAAGAAAGAAGCTTCCCTCACGGGCCAATTTCCACCGAGCCCAGCCCAGCCCAATCCGGAGATGATTTCTAAACCAGTTTATTACTCAGCTTCGGTTTTAGACTTTTTAATTTTTAATTTGTTTCGGGTTTTAAATTTTTAAGGTAACTTCTTAAGTAATGATCATTGTAATACTACTTTACTAGATTCTAATCTGCGGTATACCGCGAGTCAATTATTTTAATAAAATTTAAAAATGTATATTTATTTATACATATTAATTATTTTATTTATAAAATTTCAAAATACTATATTGTTTTTCGCATATTTACAATATAACTTTGCTAAAACATTTAAAAATAATATTAAGAGTTAATATCAATCTTTAGTCAAAATAATGCTACGTTTAAATCATTAATCAAGTTTATATTTATTAAAATGCATGTAAAACAACACAAAAGAATATTTTATAATCAAAACTATCAATATAATTTAAGAAAAGAAACCAAATATAATTGTTTAATTTGGTAAATAGATAACCTCATGAAAAACCAAAAGCGTAAATAGTCCTCAAATATGTTTAAATGATATATAAACCAAGATATCTCCACCAAACCACTTGATATTATTCACCTAAAATCATTATACCACTCAAAAGTTCAATTTTTCGTGTAATTTTTATATTTAGATTTATCCTTTTCCTTTTTTGATTTAATTTTTATCGCTCATCTTTAATAAAATCTTTAGTAAAATCTTCAATAAATATTCATGTTATAAAAGAATCATATCATAACATTTGAGTTTAACCTGTATAACAAATTACTTTTCTACACGTAAATAACTAAATATAATTCTCGTGTATCAAAAAATCAGCTTTTCTCCTTTTTCTCTTGTCAAGCTCTACTTTCCTCTTACACCAAAACAATTAAACTCAAATGTGATACCCAATTCTTAATTATTTATTAAAAAATTAAATGATATATAAACTCAAATGTGATACCCAATTCTTAATTATTTATTAAAAAATTAAATGATATATCGATTTTCAAATCTATTACTATAATAGGGGAGTTCACTCTCAAAGGAGAGGGTGTCCACATCATCAATCTTTTTTTATTTTAAAATATTTAAAATAGTTAATTAATTTATATTTATTTATTAATTACATAGCTGTAAAAATCACAAAAACAAAAATGCTATCTTTGGCCATTCTCTTCGTTTTTAATCTGTAGCGTACGCATCATTTTTTATTCTAAACAATTTTTTATTTATTTCATCACTTCATTCAAAAAAAAATCAATTAAGAAAACTCAAAAGTCGTTCCAAAAAACTATAGGTCGGCTGCGGCTCAAAG
>CM071717.1:14847610-14859563 GCA_036630335.1 Physaria fendleri
TACTTACAATCATGCCAGCATGTGCACAGAGATAAAAATCATTGTTGCGAGGGTGACAAATCTGGTTGTCAATTATTGTTCCTACAAGCAGACACAAAGTTTTTAGTTCATTTTAAACACAGAATGGCAAACATAGATTTTACCTGGAGGAACATTATCAGGGCCACGAGTCTGGAAGAAACACTGTTTCCACCAAAGCCACAATTTTTTTCACGGTTTTTGCTTTTTTAGTAAAAGCTAATGGTTACGACTCCATCAAACTTCACTTTCTCTTCTTCTGCAGACCAAATCATCTTCTTCCTTCTCTCTACGCTGCGACCTTCTCAAATTCGATTTCAACGCAAAAAGTTTCTCTGATCCATCAATCTGACTCAGGTGAGAAGTCTTTTCCTTTGTTTCTTGAAGTTCGTTGCCTTCATATCCTACATTGTCTGGGATTGTATTGAAGTATTTTGTTTTCTGATTTTTGATTCCAAGTTCCTTGATTTGACTCTCAATTTCTACGTGTCTCTGAATTTTTTTGCTAAAGTGGTATAAATTAGTTGTTTAAAGCTCTTTGTTTGGTAATCTAGGGTTTTGACTTCCTGCAATTATCCATCTGTATAGCAATAACGTGCTTAAATGTGTGTGAAATCTATTGGTATCTCCAACAATGGCATGAGTTTCTCGGTCTTATGTTGACGAATCAGTGTTGCATTAACATTACTGTTTTTGGTGTTTCAGATTTTCTGAATTTTGACGGACAGATCTGTGACCCCATTTAGCACAGTACTAGCCATAGTGGTTAGACATCTACTGGATTTTTCTGGCTTTTTTTTTCAGAATCTTTGTTTTGTCTTAAATTTCTTCAGGTCTAAGCATTTTTTCCTTTTGTTTTATAAATCAGACACGATGACAAGGGTTACACGTGATTTCCGGGATTCACTGCAGAGAGATGGTGTTCCAGCTCCAGCAGTATCAGCAGATGTGAAATTTGCTTCAAGTAGATTTCCTAATTATAGAATTGGGGCCAATGATCAGATATTCGATGCAAAAGATGACCCTAAAGTGTTGTCCATGAAAGAGGTTGTTGCGCGTGAGACAGCACAGCTTATGGATCAGCAAAAACGTATGTCTGTCCGTGATCTCGCTAAAAAATTTGAGAAGGGTTTGGCTGCTGCTGCTAAGCTATCCGAGGAGGTCTGATATAATCCTAAGCCTATGTTTTATATCCTTTTTTCTCTTATTAGTCTTTTCTCTTTAACTACTGATGGAGTTTAATAGCTTCTTGATCTATCTCAACTGAAGAAAAACTTGGATTCTTGTTCTTAGGTTATAAAATTATCACTCAAAAGTTCCCTTCTCGTTGGTCACTTTTTTGATGAAATGTATCTCTTGCAGTCTTGCCTGTTACTAGCTTTTACACATTTATATTAAATTTTTTGTTGATGGAGACTCGTAAAGTTAAGCTTTTAATTCTGTGATGAACTTACGTTTTATAAGTGAAGAAACTGTCTTTTTATAACGATAGTAATAGGTGTCAAGAAGGCTAATCTAGGTTACTAATGTGTAAAATATGATAATTGAAAGGAAGATTATGGCTAATTTTTCTGGGAAATGATGCAGGCAAAACTCAAAGAAGCAACTTCCTTGGAGAAGCATGTTCTTTTAAAGAAACTTAGAGATGCATTGGAGTCTCTAAGAGGACGTGTGGCTGGTAGAAACAAGGATGATGTAGAGGAAGCCATTGCCATGGTTAGTCTTTTATAGTCATTTCCTTATAATAAACCACCCTCCTGCAAATATAATCCTTAGTTCTTTCAGCCATCGCAAATAGTTCTGGAACTTTATGTGGTGAATTTTATAGCCGTTAGCCTTTATGAAAATCAAAATGTATTTCTTTCCATTTTCAATATGTCTTTCCTAAATTGTCTCGCAATTCCACCACAAACATTTTATCACATTCCTTTATTTCTTAAGTATCTTTGGGATTTGTAACTTCTGCTAGGTTGAAGCTCTGGCTGTTCAGTTGACTCAGCGGGAAGGAGAACTGTTCATAGAAAAAGCGGAAGTGAAGAAGCTGGCGTCTTTCTTAAAGCAGGTAAAGCTTGCTAGTGACAAGTTTTCTTTTCTTCTATCACTTCACTTGAAGTGAATAGTGATTTAGATGTCTTTGTCATTACCAACTAGTCTGAAATAACATATCCGTTTCGTCCATGGCTTAATACCATGCAGTTTTTGTTAGTCCTTGTGGGACTGTTCTTTTTCCGTTTGAGTTTATTTTTCTATTACTGTGATGTAAATATTTACAGACTTAATATACTCGTTTTCAGTATAATTTTTATCTTTCTTGTGAAATAAAGGGAAACCCTTCTTTCTTTCCTCATTTCTGTTATTCTTCTGTTGTCAGTTGTAAATTAGTGGTTACTAGTTGGTCTAGCTGGAAAAAGTGTGCAGATGTGTTAGAATAATCTGCTGATTAGTGGGTATCATTCTTTAACTAGGCTTCAGAGGATGCTAAGAAACTTGTTGACGAGGAGAGAGCTTTTGCACGTGCTGAGATTGAAAGTGCAAGAGCAGCTGTACAAAGAGTGGAAGAAGCTCTGCGAGAACACGAACAGATGTCTCGAGCCTCTGGGAAACAGGTACTTTGTGATGGCTTCTACCATAAACTAGTAAATGCCATACACTTATAATGTTGATTTATGTAGCATTGTAAAGCTTATGGTTTTCGCTTTTGCACACATAGACCAGCTTGCTGTTCAATTTTCTTGTCAAGTATAAAATTATATGAACATATTATTCTTGTTATATTATATCAGGACATGGAAGACCTAATGAAGGAAGTTCAAGAAGCTAGGCGGATTAAAATGCTACATCAACCAAGCAGGGTAGGTAGATAAAAGATGGTTTACCTCTACTGTTAAAATGGCTTGATCTGTCTGTCTAAGTCCATGCTTCTTTAGTATCTTGTGTTGTATTTGATAAGCCAAATCATTTGTATTTTTCTAGGTAATGGACATGGAATATGAGCTTGGGGCATTAAGGAATCAGCTTGCCGAGAAATCTAAACATTTTCTTCAACTAAAAAAGAAAGTTAGTTGGATCTATATTCCATACATATATACATCTATTTAGTGTATTCCAGGTCCTTTTGATTGTCTTGAATGTCACATGAGTGCATTTGTGACTGTTATTTGGTTGACAAGGAGATGGATCTGATACTAGATCTCACTTTTCTATAATTCAGCTTGCACTCTGCAGAAAGAGCGAGGAAAATGTATCTGTTTTATATGAAATAGATGGCACTGAAGCTCTAGGTTGTTGTTTGCGAGTTAGACCTTGCTCCAATGATGCTCCTGATCTTTCCAAGTGTACGAAGCAATGGTACCGCTCATCGTCTGATGGCACCAAGAAGGAGCTCATATATGCTCCTGATCTTTCCAAGTGTACGAAGCAATGGTACCGCTCATCGTCTGATGGCACCAAGAAGGAGCTCATATCAGGTCCACTTACCTTTCCCCTTCTTCTTTGTTATCTCTAATTGAATGGTTTACATGTTTTTAATGGTACCATTAAATGAATGAGCTTTTCCTATTTGAATTCAAGTTTTTAAAAGGTTCTGGTTCTATTCTGAGAATTTGCTGAATATAAATTAGATTGATTCAAACATGTAATGATAGGAAACTGTTCTACTCATTGAGAACAAATATTTCCTTACTATATTCTATCTCAGGTGCCACAAAATCAGATTATGCTCCGGAGCCTTTTGATGTTGGACGAGTATTATATGCAGATATCTCTTGCGATGGCCGTTTGCTTTCATTATCCACAGTTGGAAAAATTGATCCAGGTTCGTTGTTATGTTATATCTTGGAAAAGGTTCTTGTTTATCATGTCGATATCATCAAATGGTTTGTGTAGGTTTTGTTGCTTAGTAGATATTCTCTTTTATAATCCATTGTTACCACACGGTGCTGATTTAAGTAGATGATTTATCAAACTTAACAAATTCTTGATTTGGTGAAGCTGCTGGATTGGGTAGCTACGTGGAGGCTTTAGTACGAAAACATGATGTTGATTTCAATGTAAAGTTTTCTCTCACGCTAATTCTATATGTATAGCAACATAAGTAGAGATGGCTCGGGGTTAGCTTGTATGTATATTATGGTTCTCCTTGTTGTAATTGACAGGTAGTTGTGACCCAAATGAGTGGGGAAGACCATACATCAGAATCTATCCACTTGTTTCACGTTGGTAAAATGAGGATAAAACTTTGCAAGGGAAAGACAGTGATTGCGAAAGAGTACTACTCTAGCGCAATGCAGGTAAGTAGTTATATACTTATGCCCCAGAAAGCGTAGTCTTTTTAATGTTACACGAAGAGATCTGAATATCATAATCTTTGATGATTGTATTGACTAGTTATGTGGAGTAAGAGGAGGTGGAAACGCTGCAGCTCAAGCATTGTATTGGCAGGCGAAGAAAGGGGTGTCTTTTGTGATAGCTTTTGAGTCTGAGAGAGAAAGAAATGCTGCGATCATGCTTGCACGGAGATTCGCTTGTGATTGTAATGTAAGTATAAACAAAGATGAAGTTAGAAACTAAGGTTTTGTAGAATAAGGTGTTGATGCAAGTATGAAACTGATGTGTTGCAGGTGATGCTTGCCGGTCCAGACGACAGAACAGAGACGGGTTAAAATGTCTGACGAAGGGATCTTAACTATGTTGTGTTTTTATTATCCGCAAGAGCTTTTTTTTTTTTGGTGTTTTTTTTTTTTTGATCTTAACTATGTTGTGTTTTTATTATCCGCAAGAGCTTTTTTTTTTTTGGTGTTTTTTTTTTTTTACTTAAATGTAGGGTTTGTGTGTGTAAAAATATTGTATCAGTAAAGTAAGAGGTAATCGGTGGTAATCGGTTGTGAATCTATATATATGTAACGAACGAGTGGCTTGTGTTTATTCATTTGTTTAAGAAATATGGCATTTCTTCTGTTTTAAATAAAACTTCCATGAACGAAGAAGCACTGTTTTTATGTTCGAAATCTACCATGATCGGTTTTATGTTTTGAGGTTTTTGTAAACAAAAGCTCAAATTCAATTAGAAGAATCCAAGAGCAACTTCAGATGAAAGTTTTACAAGAAACACACATAAAACCCAAAAGAAAAAAAATGAAAGGGAAAGAACACAGAGAGATCATCAAAGCTACATGATGAACACAAGACTAGGGCTCTGTTTCTTCATGAAAACAAGAAACAAATAAGTGGTCGGGTGAAGGAAGAAGAGCAACTTCAGCATTTTCCGAGACGGAGAATTTCTTGAACACTGCACGTAGTGTACTCTCTGAAGCCGAGTCCCTTAATTTCATTAGCATTTTCGCATGCTCCCTGTAGAAATCAATACAAGCCATTTTTGATTCATGGCTGAAATAATGAAAATAGACCAATACCAAACATGAAAGAAAGGATTAGATCAGCTTACATCATTTCGCTTTCCAAGTAGCCAGTGTGATGTTTCAAAGTGTCAGTCCAAATTGGTCTCTTTTTGAGGATTTGGCGAGCAGCATAAACTGCTGATGCAGCCAGCATTGATGGACGGTTTAAGACAACTATAGTATAATCCATGAGTCCAAGTTCAGCCAAGTAGAATACTAATTTCTCCATCTCCATGTCACGTGGAACTGAAGCTTTAACATAACGCACAAGGAACACATAAGGCGTTGGAACAGTGATGTACCATTCGACTTGTCCTAAGATAGATTTCTCCATAGCTAGGATCTGTTTCCTGCCATAGACATTTTCTGAAACAGCGACGAAATCATTAACCTCAGGAGCCCAAATCTCTTCGTACTTGCAAGCTATAAGCATAGCGCCTAGTCCCACCAGTTGAAGCTCTCGTCTAGGAACCATTGTCATAGAAAGAAAGCGGTCAACGAGGTTAACAGTGAGGTAAAGTGTCTCTGGCATCAACTCAAACTTCCTGTGAACATCTACAAGCCAATCTATCAGAATCGATCTCATCTTTTTATTAATCTCAGGCTGTGATCCTATGTAGTCTTCGATTCCTCCTTCCTCTTCAACAGTCCTATAAAACTTGAAGATGTCCTCTACATATTCCACAGCAGCCAGTTCATTATCAGCATCCACAGCATCAATGTCGATCAGAACACCCTTTTCTCTTTCTTTCAGTCCACTTGCAGCCTATGAAAACAGTAAAACAGAAGGGGTCAGATAATCAAACATGGCTAATCTCATCAACAGATTTGATATTTAATTTACCTTGCTTCGAGCTCTCAAGGTAGCGGTGAAAGTCTTAGTTCCTTTTGTGAACGTTCTTCTGCTAAAATGTGGTTTGCAGCTTTTCTCGTTTTCATCAGGACTAATGATAACAACCTCTGCTTCTGTCTGTCGCTGCGGTTTTGCCTTCTTCGCAACATCCTGAAAAAAAGATTATAACAACCTCTGCTTCTGTCTGTCGCTGCGGTTTTGCCTTCTTCGCAACATCCTGAAAAAAAGATTAACTTTTTATCAGTTGCAAAATTGGGGTGAAACAGAATATGATCAAAGAAAAGAGGTAAGAGATATTTAAAACTCACATTTGCGGTTGGAACATCGCGACCAGTGACAAGATTGCCAATGTCTCCAAGAACTTTCCGATTCTGTCTTCCATGTCCGGCAACATCTTTTGGTTTGATTTTATCTTTAACACAAACCCATCATTAGTTTAACAAAAAGAATCAATTTTTGTTGCTTCACGAAACCGAACAAACACTTTAAGGCACATCAGATCAGATAAAAGATTCGAACAATCCATTGTATCAAAATCATATCAGAATTCAAAAAAAAAAAAAACAAAAAAAAAAAAAAGAATAAAAAAGTCCAGAAACAAAAACCTGAAATTTCACGCTGATGAGGTAGATCAGAGACGTGAGGTGCCATATCTGAATTTTGTTGTTGTTGTTCTTCTTCTTCTTCAGTGATCTGAAGCAACGCTCCTCCAATACTCGTAAAGAGAGAAGAAAAGAAATCTCGGAGACGACTCTTTCCCGTCCCCTTTTCAACCCAATCAGACGCCACTCAGAGAAGAAAAGAAATCTCGGAGACGACTCTTTCCCGTCCCCTTTTCAACCCAATCAGACGCCACTCTGTCTAGAACCCTCTTTCAATTTCGAAACCTCTTTGTCTCTCTCAAGAAAAAAAAAAGAAATAAATTGCCAAGTGCGAGAGTTATGATTGAAGAAGAAAGAAAAAAAAAAGAAATAAATTGCCAAGTGCGAGAGTTATGATTGAAGAAGAGGATGCACTGTTTTCTTTTAAAGCGGTAATCTTTTGGCTAACGGTCTTGTTTTTTCTTTAATCGAATCTGCACCGTTGATTTGAATTTTAACCGGAATCCAACGGTTTAAAGTTTAGTGATGGTTTATAAAATGCTTTTGTTAATAGCCGTTAGAGACGAGGAGCCTAACACCTAAGAACGCGTGGGCGCGTGATTTTTCTTTAAAAACGGTCTGAAATAAATTTAGTAACCCAAGGAACATACAAACCGGATTAACGAGAAAACCAAATAAACCGGTAACGTCCCACTCCAAATTACTTCTGAGAGAACAAAGACAATGACTAAAAAATCATCAATCAGCCGATACTAGAGTTAAAGATCGGCAATCTCAGATGGCAAGGAGGAGCATATTTGTCCCTTTACAGAGTTTGAAAACCTAATTTCTTAACCAGAATAGAATAGAAAACCTAAATATTCATACTCAACCAATATTTGGTTTTGATATAAAATTGAGTCTAAACCAATACGATAACCACATAAACTCTAATATCCCCCACATTAGTATTTCATGCAGAATGAGCTTGACAAAAAAAAAAAAAAAAAAAAAAAAAAAAAAGAAAAAAGAAAAAAAACGAATCTGAATTATGGATTATCCATGTTTCATGAATTTGTTCCTTATTGTTTGTGGCTGTGAATGATCTATAATCATATCCTCAGTGTTATTATCAACAACAATATTATCATGACAATTTAAATCAGGCAAATTATGAACATGATGATTATGTCAATGAGAATGATCAATGCTGCAATTAATGACAATTGACGGGTGCTGGGTTATCACCCTACTGAATTTTCATCCGAGAGTGTGGCTCTCGATAGTTTAAACACATCGTTGACTGTAATGCACAATTAAATCATCTTGTATTGTAGAACGGGGTCAATCCAAAGAGATCAAGGTTATGTTTCGGTCTCGATACCTATTTCGAGCTAGTATCGAAGATAAGAAGTTGGTTGGTGATGGTTGGTTGCTGGAAAAAATAATAATGATAATAAAATAATAATTAAAAGTGTCAAGGGTTAGGAAATATTTTCAGGGACTTGGAATCTATGAATCTTTCGACTATTCAAATTCAGTCGTGTTTTGATCTAAATTTCAGACTCAAATACTGATTACTCCACTGTTGTGGCAACACTCGTCTATCATAGGAATTGCAAGGTCATATCTGTCCAACTTTATTAACATAGCAAGGGTCTCATATCTTCACAACTTTATTAACATAGCACTTTCTTGAATTAAGTTCAGTTGCCCACTTATGTTATCTTCAGACAATCTGTGAACTTTTGGAACTCCATATTTAACATAATATCAGAGAATAGTTGATCATAAAATTTTAGGCATTTAATACAATTATAAACAAAGATTTTCAAGGCATAATAACATATTTACATCAGATCCGCATACTCTTAAGTATATTCCCCTTGGATAAAATCTTTATCCGTAACAGAGACATAAATTTAAAATCCTAAAAATAGTATTAAAAATAAAAACATAAAGAAAAGAGTTTTTAAAAAGAGAAGCCTACGAGGCTTTTTCATAAACCTAAAACTAAAAAAAAAAAAAGTAAAAATTTAAAAGAAGACTTTATTTTTGAAATGAATTGTAATCTGAGAGATCTAGATGATTGTAAAGAGTTACAGAGGTCCCATTTATAGTAGAAGTAAAAAGCCCAAGATCAGCATAGGTGGCACGACCGAGCAAGGCTTGGCTCGATAGAGCCATGTGGATGACGTCGTTATCCAAATCCTTGATCATTATCTTCTCGAAGGAATATCTGAATATTTCCACGTTCAATGAACCTTTTTCAGTCCGATCAAGGTTGCTCGACCGAGCCAAGGGTGGCCCGACCGTGCTGATGTCCCGAACGTCTTCTCGCCTAGTCATCATATCTTTTGGTCTTGTGAAATCTTCTAAGTGATGGTTTAGTTGGTACAATAAAATCCTCAGTTTCTCCATAGTCCTTTAAGCTCTGATTTATGGTCTTTCGTTTCTTTCTAAATCTTGACGTTCCTTGCACTTTTATTGCGAGATCTCCTATTTATTAAACAATAAATAGTGAAAATACCCTAAAAACACTGAAAACATTGTTTAAAAAAGGTACTAATATGAAAATAAGTATCTGAAACAAATAAAAGAAGAATGTCTTGATCAAATATATCATTTACCTTGGTTTTACCTGAAAAGGGAAATACACAAAAGCGGGAAAGAGGATGATCTAAAAAATTTGGGTTTCTAACGCATAGCAACAGAAGGTGGGGAAACATTTTTTTCTGGCATACGATTCCCTACCAGTATAGCCAGGTGGATTTTGCAAAAACCTGTCAAAAGTTCCACAGTAAAAAACATCACAGTGAGAAGAATGAAGGGTTTGCGAGGTGGTGAAACCTGATTCGAGAAGGCCTCAATAAGGAAGACCGGTTTTTTTGACAACGCTTTTCAGGTAGTTGAGTCCAACAACCATGCATGCGGGTAAGGTTAACAAAGCAGATACAAAGAGGTAAGCTCTGTCAGTTAAGATGAGTAAAGCCAATGTCAAATAAGCCGGGATGGATGGAGGATTTGTAGATCTTCGGCACATAGCCGAGAAGGTTGCTGGTGTGTTATGACGAACCCTCCCATGCCGCTGACATTTGTCCTGGTGATGCGTGAAGGGATGTTGGGTGGAGACATAGACTGATTTAAGTACGAGAGCAACACCGGAGGAAGCATCGCCAAATGAGGCTTTGTCTTTGAGCAGAGAGTGAACACGGGAAGCTCCAGAAGCAAAGTAAGAATAATGGCAGACGGTTGGTGAGTCCCAGGCTGCAGTGTTGATGACCTCTGTCGTCCTAGAAAAGAACGAAATGGAGGAGACTCATATCTGAAAACCTACCTCGTGAGAGGTGCCTTGGAGAGAAGAAGCAACTTTAGTATGTTGGTTAGAGCAATGAGATATTGTTTACTAAAAGTATTACATTCACAATCCTCTATATATTGTTTGAGAAGCAAAATATATGATGTATCATAACTAGAATAATTCTCACGAATAATATTTACAAATACACACACAAATTAGAAAAGGGGAAAATTATGCAGACGGTTTGAAATATATCGGACGTATTTTTTTTGGTTTCTTGGAGTTTGGTTTGGACATAAACAAAAATAATTTAATAAACTGTATTATCCAATCTAAAAAGTAATTGTCTCAATCTCCCTCGAAGCATTTGGTGCGTTTAAAATTGGTTTTGATTTTACCCAAATATAATCTGGTACTATTAAATTAAACGGATTAAATTTAAATAAAACCCTATTTAATTTTTTTGTGTAATGATAACCGGGTTATTTTGGATTAAACTAATACCAATTTTTAATCATTATTTGAACGCATCAAATGGTGATGAAGAGAATGACAATCTATTAATATAATGAGGGAGTTCGCTCTCATCATCATATCGTCTTAAAAAAATGTTAAAATATATTAAAAATAATTATATTTAGTATTACTAATAAATTTTGCAAAACAAATTGACAATGGAAACTTAAAAATCACGTAAAATTATATATAATAATCGTCATCATCATATCGTCTTAAAAAAATGTTAAAATATATTAAAAATAATTATATTTAGTATTACTAATAAATTTTGCAAAACAAATTGACAATGGAAACTTAAAAATCACGTAAAATTATATATAATAATCGTAAAATATTAAAGTGAAATTTTTAGATTTCCTATAATAAAGTAAAAAATAATTTAATTTAATATAAAAATAATATAAAAAGAATCGAGAATTCAGTTTTGTTTTGTTGGTTTTCTCTTTCTAAAACTTATATTAAATTTTTACTTAAATAGATTATTTAAAAAATTATCATAGAGTCTAAAATACTTTTTGTTCATTATTCCAAATACAAGAACAATATTCAACTGATTTAAAATGTTTTATATGATTTGATTCATGTCTTTACTTGCCAAATTTTAGTTACTAAAATGAATTAAAATACAAGAACAATATTCAACTAATTTAAAATGTTGTGTATAATTTGATTCATGTCTTTACTTGCCAAATTTTAGTTACTAAAATTAATTATCATTTTAATATATAAAGATCACAAAAAAAAAGTTATCTTTTGAAGCGTATATCCACGTCAGGTGACTAATTTCTAGAGTTGCTTATAATTCACTAAACCTTTTAAAACCAGTTTTTTATAAATTAAAAATAATCAGGTAATTAATTTAAGACAAAATGGAAAACTCAAAACTCATGTTATTAACTCACTAAATTTACAATAAATGATTTTGAAAGTACTTGAAAAGTCATGTTTAACTCAAATTTATATTCTTTATATTTTGGCAAAGAATTTGTTTACTTAGTGTGATTTTTTGTTTAGCTGAAAGTTATCGGAAGAATGTGAAGACTTCTTTGTAACTTCCAATCAAAATTATTAGGACACAATTTTACGTGATGTTTTATGATAATGATTTCTTCTATTGTAACATGAAAGCAAAAGATATTAAAACTATCAAAAACCGATTAGGAAGCAAGTACTCAAACATTCAATTATATGGTGTCCAGGTAGTTTAATGACCTCCGCCTATCTATTACCCTAGAATCATGCTTTAGGAGAATAAGGTAAGACCTATAAATATATAATAAGGTCA
>CM071717.1:14933427-14950527 GCA_036630335.1 Physaria fendleri
GTCCTCGCCATAGTTTTAGGGTTTTGGATTGGGTTCAAAAATTGAAATTGGGGAAAAAGGAGAAGAATGAGTAACTACGAAATCGAAAGAGAAGGAAAGAATGGTGGAATCGTGGGTGTTATCACAACTGAAAATCGAAGGAGAAGAAGAAGTTGGGGTTTTCGGTTGGAGAAGAAAGTGTGTCGAATGGGAAAGGTTGGGATTTTTGGATTTTTTGTTTTTTTTTTTTTAAGTAAAAAGGATGGTTGGAAGGTAAATATTTGGAAGTTGTTAGGGTTTTAGGGAATTTGATTAAAATTCTGAATTAAATAATTGTTCAATAAATTAAAAATGGGGTGAGGAGCAAATGGGAATTGAAATTAAGAGAAAAGGAAATTTAAGAAATGGACCCTTCCAAAAAAGTTATTTTTATTTGAATATCTTTATTCTATGAAATTTTGCATTGATAACTCCAATACTAAAAAGGTATCAGTACATAGTTTAAATCTTAGCATCAGAAACAATCAAGAATTTCAGTGATCACAATAACATCGAGGTAGAAAGTCATGATTTCGTCTAACACATCTTCCCTCTGCATATCCAATTTTCACACAGTCATCATTGCATTGTTTTGTCCAGTACAGAATAGGTTTGCATCTAGGGCCACGAAGCGATCTTGAATTGATCTCTACTCCTACATACACCCACATAATATATTAAAATATAAGAATACATTAATATAATAGATGAATGTTCCGAATATATATATATAGATATTATAGAATTAAATATACCCGAAGCTAAAACTTCATAGTTTAATACCGAAAATGCAAAAATAAAAATGCAGAAAAAGACCAACAAAGTTTTTGTGATACTCATAATGATTTTTTTTTAGTATACGGTTAAGTAAAAAAAAGATGTTGATATATGTGGATCTAATAGAAAAACTCCACTTATATATAGTTCTATTATTCTGGTGAGATCTATAAATTTACACAATTTTGTTTGGCATTTATGCTTGACATAATAGTTTGGTCAAAGATATCTATTGAAAGTTATAAAATACAGATTATATGCTTTGATTATATTTATTGCCTGTTTAATGAAAATAATTATTTAATATCTACAAAATTTATTCTAAATATCTATAATAATTTATAGAAAAATATCTATTGATAAGAAATCTTTTTCATATTCATATAGGTGATATATTGAATGCTAACATATTATAGAGATTGAATAATATATTTGAAAATCAAAATTTATAGATTTTCACCTAATACATAAGATTTCTTTCAATAGTTTGAAATACATCTATATTAAATTAAAAATCCACAAATCTCGAACAATAATTATTTATTAATTTGAAATTCCAAAAATCATAATCACAGAATTCAATTATGAGCCCCAACTTATACTCTTGGATATTCCAAAAATACACAAAATATACCTATAAATATATAATAAATTAGATTTACAAATAGTTGTCATTATTCTACATTTCATAAATCTTATTAATATTTAGAAATGACATAATTTATATGACGAATCCAATTCACCAAGTATTCGATTATTAATTAGTTTTGAGTTTTAACCAACATACAAAAAAAATCATATGTACTATGTTCAAAACAATACTCACTCCGATCATTAATACGTCTTGTTACGGAATATTTTACTTTATCAAAATTAAGTGTCATTTCACGAATTTTAATATAATTATTTCAATTTTTCTTATTATTAATACGTACTATTAAAAAATTAAAGTATAACACAATAAATATCTGTGACTATGAGTAAAATACTAAAAGATTCGAAGTGATAGATTAAATAAAATAAAATATGCTTAGGTAATAAAAACAGTAATATCAAATTAAAAACATTTTTCATTTGCGTGAAAACAAGTAAACAGACATTTATTTGTGATCAGAAGGAGTATATGATTTGAAAAACGTATACAATAAAATTATTTTTATTTAACTGCCTTTATTTTAAGAAATTTTGCATTGATAAAAGCTTGATTGGAGAAAAATTTAGGAATGGGTGCGTCATAGAATTGTAAACGTCACGTCCATAAAGATAATTTTTCTAAAATTCACACGTGTGAATTTTATTCCATAACTACCTTTTATCCACTCTTCCACCACTGCGTCACACCTCTCCATTTTGGAGAGTTTACTACTATCTTCTTTTTTTCTTTTTCAATAACTTTTTTTTTTCTTTCATTTTTCTTTAACCAAGTAAAACAAAAACAGTATTTCATTAAAAACATTTATAAAAATATGGTAATTATATCTGTTTTGATTTTGGATGATGTTTTTGTTTGGATCCTTCATTTTTTCTCCATCATTATTATCAAGTGATAATAATATCTATAACAACTAAAAATATATATGTTATAAAAAATGAATATATTAATTATAAAATTAATACCGTAAATTCATTTATTCTTTTTTAGAAATATTCACAATTTTGTTTTATAGTTTTAAACTGTCTATAAATTTATAAATTCATAAAATAAATTTTATACTTTAAAAAAATTATCTGAATCAAAATTAGTAATATTCGAATCAGAAATACTATAAAAATATATAAACAAAATTATGAAATAAATTAGAAGAATCAGAAATACTATAAAAATATATAAACAAAATTATGAAATAAATTAGAAATAAAAACGCTCTCTACTAACGCTCTCTGCTAACACTTCCGATGTTGTCAGCTGACACTCTCCACACCGCTTTTCCAATCATGCTATTAACTAACGCTCTCTGCTAACACTTCCGATGTTGTCAGCTGACACTCTCCACACCGCTTTTCCAATCATGCTATTAGTTAACTAATAACATAAATTTGGGAAGCTCATTTTAGAATGCTTTTAGTTTATTTAGAATAATAGTTACTTATTCTTAAGAAACTTTTGTAAGATTTTATCTTTGGAGAAAAAAAAAAATCGAAATCTCTTAATAGTTTCTTAAAATAAATTGATGTAAAATTTACTCCTAAAATATTGGTAAGAACCCTTTGAGAAATGGTCTTAGTGGACATAGAGAAATGATTAATCATTTTTTTGGGCCGACTTTGTATTTTTTCCTATATTATATGTCTAACAACTATTTTCCCCCAAACTTTTGATCTCTTCAATTTAGTACCCAGACAAAATCTCTACTAATTTTAATACTCAAACTTCTTTAACCAATTTTCCCCTGCATCTATTATATATTTTCTAAAATCGATTTAAACGTTGTTTTAAGCCAAATTTTGACATGTATAAAATTTAAAACTTATCTCGATATCCATTTAATCCAAAGGATAATCATATTTTAGATTTTAGTTTTTTTTATCAGAATTTAGCTTGAATCACCATTTTTTAAAACGATTTAAACGTTGTTTCAAGCCAAATTCTGACCAGAACAAAAAATCTAAAACTTCAAATACAATTACTTTTTGAATTAAGTGAATATCGAGACAAGTTTTAGATTTTTTACGAGTCATAATTTGACTTAAAAATAGCGTTTAAATCGATTTTAGAAATATATAATAGATGCAGAGAGAAGTTGAAGTGGTTAAAGAAGTTTGGGTATTCAAATGGATAGAGATTTTGTTTGGGTGCTAAAAATTGAAGAGGTCGAAAGTTTGGATAGAAATAGTTGTTAGACATACAATATAGGGTGAAATACAAAGTCGACCGCTCTTTTTTAACATGGTCTAGTGGCTTTAATAATCACTTTAAATACCATGTGAAACACGATTCGAACTCCGAACTTATAGATTTGTGTGTGCATCATACCACATGATTTCGGATCAAAATTCCATATACTCTCATGTATAAAAATATATGTAAAAATACTCTCTTCCGCGTAAAATTATCATTTTGTTCGAAATGAAAATGAAATATTTTTTAAAAAAAAATATAAGTATGATCAATAAAAACATAGTAGCACAGATTATTTACGTTCGGTCCGCAGTCTGCACGCCGCAAGTTCGAACCCCATTGTTGACGTTTAAGTTGGTATAATTGGGTATATATGGGTATAACTTAGTATAACTATATATTAGCTATAACATAGCTAGATCGTGGTATAACTGGGTGTAACTATGTTATACCTAACACATAATTATACCCAGTTACACATTTTTGTCAACTAAACTTCATTCATAAGCCAATAAAACCAAAATAGTAAGAGTTATTCATCCAGAGATGGCTGGAGCCAAGTAGATATAAAATTATCAATGGAACCAAAATAAATAGGATGAGAAAAGGCATATTTCGCTAATGTGTTTGATGCTATGTTTCTCTTTCGACTGATATGATGAAACTGAACCTGCCAATGTAGTCTAGAGATGATACCGAGTATCACAATACTGAAGGTAGCGAGTCGAGGGCATTGCGAAGGAGTCTGAATTGCGTTCATCAAAGTTTGAGAGTCGGATTCAAAGATTACTTTCTCGTATCCCATATTCCACATACAATTTATTGTCCATACTAAAGTTGTAGCTCTCGTTTCTAGAGGTGAGAGGAGCTTAGGGAATAATACTCTGACTCCATAGAGCCTCATCATCCTTGTGTGATCACGAAGGATCCAAGAAATTCCACTAGCTTCCATATTATCTTGCCATGCCGCATCAACATTGCACTTTAGAAAATTAATCTCTGGTGCAATCCATTTTTCCACTATTATGTTGTTAATATCTGCAACGTCATTTGGCACAGAAATACTTATGAGTTTGTTGTTCTCTATCCACTCCCTTGCATCCATTCGTGATTTCTCTAGGATTGTAAATGTAGTCTTCGTGATGCGTTGGAACAAGAACTTATTCCTAGCTTTCCAGATTCTCCACAAAATCCATAGCCAAAGATGTTTATCCTCCTGAATTGCAAAATTTAATATGATCGGTGGGTAAAGGCATGTCCAGAAATTATTGGCCAAAGATGTGCTACTGAAATCTGTCTCTAGCAGTGATCCATACGTCGTTAGACTCCACAATTCCTTGGCTAAATCGCATTGGTATAACAGATGGTTGATATCTTCTAATTCTGCGCCACATAAAAAGCAACCAGCCGTGTCAATGACTCTTCTTCTTCTCAGTTCTCTTCCAACCGGTAAAGAGGAGCTTAAGTATCTCCACGGAAAGTTGTTGACTTTGTTGCTTGTGTTTAGTTTCCAAATATGCTCATAAATTGCCAAAAATTAGTTTTTTGCTCGGAGGCCTGTTGAGGGTTGAGAGAAGATGAGTTCCACAACCAATAACCCGACTTAACCGAGTACAATCCAGAGTTATTATGAATCCAAAAGAAACCAGAATTTGAATTAACTCCTCCTGGCTTAACTTTTAAAATGCACTCGCATTCATGTTGATCACTTTTAAAATGCACTTGCATTCCTGATTGCATGAACTGCTTCACCAAGTCGCAGACATGCTTCCCAACAATTCCCAAATGTTGCTGAAAAAGCTCATGCCATATGCTCCCATGATAATCTCAACCATCAGTGGTTGGTCGAATTAGCTGGTGCTTTTGTGCTTCTGAAATTTTAGCTTCTACTCTGATAAAAAGAGAAGATTGTCGTAGACTAGAAGTGTGTACTAATTCAGAAGTATACAACTTGGAGAAAAAAGAGCAAAAAAAGAGAAGATTGTCGTAGACTAGAAGTGTGTACTAATTCAGAAGTATACAACTTGGAGAAAAAAGAGCAAGCTAAATTTCCTATCTCAGTATCCTTATAAAACAAAGATCTAGTTGTATCATCAGAGAGACATTGAATATGATTTTTTATTCTTCTTTGTTTGACCGCCACGTGCAAAAATTTAGAGTTATGACTTCTTTCATTTAACCAATGTGCTCTACCAAGGGCGGACCCAGATTCTTAATGAAAGGTGTGCAAAAAAATGTTTACCCTTGTTATGGAGGAAGGCTTAAACCTTGGTTACTGAGAAAATGGGTGTTCAGTGATCACCACTAGGCTACATATCACATGTAAAACACTACCAAATTTAACATATTTATTTTTCATAGGTGTTCAATTGAACACCGAAACCATACCGTGGGTCCGCCGATGTGCTCTACTCTTTTGTTTCCAATATATCTCCTCTTGAATGTAAGCCGACGTAAGTTGGAGCTTTATATCATTATATATTTCCCAATCCATTGAATCTGAATGAATAAGAGAGTCTAGTTGGTGTTTCAAGTCGTTGATCATGACATGCGAGTTCCTAACAAAACTTCTCTTCCAATCTAGTAATCCTAATTATATCAAATCGTGTTATAAAAGATATTTTCGGACTTTCAAAAATGGGTAGTACACATGATCATTGAAAATTACAAAGGCAAGAGTATATGAGAATTTCACCCCATAATTTTTATGAATTAATACTTTTACCTCTAAATTAAATTAATCACGATTCCATGCCAGCCATGTCATTTACACCTTTTCCAGCCTGTCGCTAAGTCGTTTGACCTTTTTTCTCTTCTCTTTTCTGTTTGCAATGCACAACTGTTTGGACACGTGTCACATTTCACCTCGCTCTCATACCCCGTACTTCCGGGAGACGACGCCGGAGAAAAATCGTACTGAAAACTTTGCTTCGGATTCACGTGGCCGCTCCACGAAGCGCTTTGAAATTCGTCTTCCCGTTTCTCGTTCTCTCTCTAGAAATCTTCCTAACCATCAATCGAGCGGAAGTATAGGGGTGAATTTTGGTTTTGGTAGAGAGTGATTCTCGGGAGAGCCAGAAAAAGAAATAAGCAAACCTCCTTCCTCCCCACCGTTGACCTGTGATTTCTTCAGGTTTGATACTCCTCCTTTTTGTTGTTGCTTCTCTTAATTTCTTAGTACTTTTTTTTCTTTTACGGAAAAAGAAAATACAAAACTGGACTTTTGTTTGAATTGGGGCTTCGATTTTGAGGTTTTCAATAGAGATTTGACTGTCGATCCCTTTTTTTTCTTTATTTGTTGTGGTGGTCGTAGCTAAGCAAAAGAAGATGACTGGCGTTGGCGAGAATCAGCTTATCTCCATTCAACCTGATGAACTTAAATTTCCCTGTTAAGAATTCTTCTGCACTCTCTCTTCGTCAATTTTATGATCATGCATGATCTCATCTATCTGGTTTATCTGTTTGTTTTTGATATGTGAAATGTAGATTAGAAACTTCTTACTCTCTTTTGAATGACATTGGCTCATTTCTATTGTTACAGTTAAAATCGAGAAGCAAAGCTACTGTGATCTTAAAGTTGCCAATAAAACAGAACACTATGTTGCTTTCAAGGTGTAAATTCTGCATCAAACCAACAAATTCACATGCTCACTTTATGATCAGACGTTATTATGGGTCTTTGTTTCTTCTCCAAAAATGATTTCTTCTTTTGTGTGTTTTTTCTTCACCAATTCAGGTGAAAACTACGTCTCCAAAGAAATATTTTGTAAGACCCAACACTGGTGTCATTCAGCCATGGGACTCTTGCATCATTAGAGGTACCTTTTTTCCTTCTTAACTCTTTCTTTCTATGGCAGTTTATTCAACTTGAACGTGGAATCAATCATGATCTTTTAAATTATAGTTACTCTACAAGCTCAACGTGAGTATCCTCCAGATATGCAGTGCAAAGACAAATTTCTCCTGCAAAGTACCATTGTACCTCCACACACTGATGTGGATGAACTTCCACAGGACACAGTAAGACATCCCAGTTTCAGACCTTACCGATTCAAAATATTGTTTTCGCAATTTTTTGAAACAAATTGACATTAAATTTGTCATTCTTGTGTCTAGTTCACCAAAGACAGTGGAAAGACATTAACAGAATGTAAACTCAAAGTCTCTTACATCTCCCAGTCGACAACCCAAAGATCCTCTGAATCCGGAGAAACAAATGGTGATGGCCAGGGCTCCGACACCATCTCTGTGAGTAACAACTACACTAACCCATATAATTTGATCTGCATGTTGGAATTTTCTTAACTTCACCATTCGGATTTATGAGTCAATAACTTGTGAGAACCATTTTGCTAACCCTAGTCCTACTAACACCATTGCAAAACCCTTCTAGTAAGATGTTATACCATGCCACGATGGACCTCTTGCATAGACAGAGAAACCTTATTAGAAATCCCTTTTTTTGTGATACCTGTGTGCAAGAATTGTTATTCAAAGTTTTATTCAGATCCCATTTCAAGTATCCACGCTGATGGATATCAATCAATATAAACTGAATGAGGGACTGATTGGTTGGTTGGGACCGTGAAACACCTCCTGGTTTTCAAAAATTTAACTTTTTCTCTGTAAATATATCTTTCTGACTAAGGTGAACAAATGTATCACACATAATCTCACGACTCACGAGTGACCACAATCATAACTTAAGAGAGACTAATTTGTGGCTTGTTTCCTCCTTGCTCTCACATTTGTACCATCAATATTTATGAACAGACAATACAGCGGCTGAAGGAAGAGCGAGATGCAGTCGTTAAGCAAACAAAACAGCTACAAAATGAATTGGTACTGCCTCCATGAACCTTTCCTAGATAATTTTAGCATTGGTTGATGCTTGCAATCATTGCCATTCAGACAATAACAAAGGATACTGCCGCCTAACATGTTCTTTAAATGACATTGCAGGAGATGGTGAAGAAGAGACAGAGGAACAGCGGAAATGGGCTATCCCTAAAGTTGGCAGCTATGGTTGGACTCATCGGACTCATCATCGGTTATATCCTAAAACTCACCTTAGCTTCTCCCACATAAACAGCTCTCAGCTTTATCTGCATAGCCTACCATCTCAAGATCTGTAAACAATTTCACACATTCTGGGGTGTATTACTATGTTAACCTTCTGCATTAACTCTATCCCTCTCTCTTAATGTTTCTTTCTTCGTGAGATTTGCTTCTTATTTCATTGATATTGTATGTACATTTTTGACCCAATAGACCACAATCATCTTGTGCTTCATCGAAACATGATATTGTATGTACATTTCTCATTGTTATCAACGTTTATATATATATAAGACCATCAAAGCGTGCTCTTACATAAAATTTTTCCTTTTTATGTCCGCAAATTACAATGTTTTAGTACATCAAATTCTCATTTGGCAAAACTTCTCAGGAAAGCCTAAAGATCAAAAGAGTTTTATCTTCAATAGAGAGAGATGAGGTCTTTGTTCTGAGAAACTTTGTATTCTTTTATATCATGTGAAGAAGCTCTGCTTGAGGAAATGATCCATTGGACGGCACTTCAAGAAGAAGATCCTGATCAGAAATATCATTATCTACATAGCTATGCTCAAGAGATCCACTACGCTCAAAAGAAGTGACACTGTTCTCTAAAATCTCTTGGGTTTCAATGTGGTTTGATCTAATCTTCATCACTTCTTTGAGCCTTCTCATCACAACCCTTGTCTCTGGAGAATTCAAAACTCAATATAATCAGAAACAGACAGATTTTATAGCAGAAGGTGTGAATTGACATGGTTCAAAGAATCTTGATTGACCTGAGAAGTTTTGGTTTAAGCTTTCACAATGTCTTTCCATAGTTATAAGACTATTATTATTTGATGGACTCGGTTGCATGACCGTTGATGTTTTAGCAACAGAGTCTTCAATCCCTTTTCTATTTTCCTGAAGCAAAGATTTTAGTGAACAAAAGCCAAAAGTATAGAAATTGTTTGTTTCAAGAAGAGTATATATGTTGCAAACCTTGAGCATGTAAAAGCTTTCCAACAGATGGAATTTGTTAGGATCGGTTAAAGCAAGCTTTGCAAGTGTCCTATTGTCTTCAAGTTCTGATCCAGATGAAGAAGATGAAGAAGTCTCAAACACACCTTTGGCCACAAGTTGCTGGAACAAAGAGAAGTTTTCTTTGAATTGACAACTCTCAAACATGCTTCTGAGGCTGGCAAATGAGGAAAACAGCAAGTATAAGAACTCGAAGAAGCCACTAAATCAGTAACTACTGAAGTTCAATGACATAAAAACCTATAGGGACGATCAACAGAGTCAACTTGAGGAAGTAATTTCATCAGTTGTTGCTGTTCTTCTTCTGTGAACTTTTCTATGAACTCATCAAAGTTGCAAACATCCTGCAGAAATATTTTTCCAATTCTATGAGTTTCATGAAGCATTCAATTGAGTTTTTAAAGAAGCACACAAATGTTGAGAATATTTTTCCAATTCTATGAGTTTCATGAAGCATTCAATTGAGTTTTTAAAGAAGCACACAAATGTTGAGAATCGCAAATGGATTTGAACCTTCAAATCTAAGCTACAGAGTAGTAAACTATGTCTTCCTTGAGATTTGCTCCTGCAATAAAAAAAGTCATTTATGGGTGCGTACTGAAATTAGAATCTCCCAAAGCAATCTTCGCAAGTTATATACCTCTCCAGTTGCTCCTGCTTTAATGCTTTTCCCCCAAACATAACAGAATGTCCTGATGAGGACTTGCTGGTCTCAACTAAGAATGAGCTAGCTTCAGATTCCACTTCTCGAGCACCCGAGTGAAGATCACTCATAAGAACACTTCCATGTCCTATCAACATTGGTGTTTGATTCTCATAAAGTAAATCTTCTTCTGAATAACCAGAGAGACAAGAAGATTGCTGTTCTTGTAGAATAGTATAGAGATCTTTTGTGAGTTTTTCAACAGCAGAATCCGCCTTTGGACGGCCCACACATGTCCTCTTCTTACTAGGAAAACTGGTGTCCCATGCTTTAGATTGTTCACAGCTCTCGGAGTTTGATACAACCGATCCTGAACTTGATCTATTGCTAGCTTCTTCGTCTATAGCCTTCCTCTTGAAACCGGTATTGGCTTCCAAGTTTGCTGTTTCAACTGTCAAATTTTCTTGATAGGATTTCCCCTTTGGAATATTTTTGTTAACAGACATTCCCTTAGTCTTCACCTCAATATATTTCTCAACGCATTCAGCACGAGCGTGAAGCGGTGTATAGTTAACTAATGTGCCCTTAGTTCTCCACCTCGAACCACACGCATTGCACAAAACCGGCTTCTCTGGTGGCCCGTTTCGCCATAGAGGTGTACCTGTTTACAAAATTTTCTCAATCATCAATCACTCAATACAATAGCAACAAGAACACTCTTCATGATAGCATTTACTCAGATTGCATTATATCAGGTAAAGTCTCATAAGCAGGAAGAACAATGATCTTTCAAGATCAAACAATCTTGTGAAGTTCTAACATCAAAGCATGGCTAAAATTTGAGTCTCTTGATTCACATAATCGAACGTTTTTGACACAAACTAAGATTCTTAAATTGCCAAAAGTGTAAGCTCACTATTAATTTGATAACATTCTAAGCTCAATAAGAGTGATCAAAAGCTGCAGCAAAGGAACCTACAAAATGTTCTTCTTGTGATCACAAACAGAGACACAAACCATACAAAACCAAACCATTTTCAAATGCTTGATCTTGTTTATGTCTCCAGTAAACTTTTTGCATTATCACTTGAAGCAGATCCTAAATTAATCAAATTTCTCAAAAACTGAAATAAATTGAAGAAGCAATAACTCACTTGCAACTCCACAATGATGGCAAGGCCCTTGCTTCCCCATCTTCTTTTTTTGGTTTGCTTTTTTCAAAAGTTTGATATAAAATTTCACAAGAAAACCCAGAAAAAAAAAACACCACCAAGAAAATTCCAGAAATTAAAAAGAGGAACCAACCCAGAAAATTCCTATTGAAGACAAGATTTTGTTTTTGGGGGTTTGCTTCAATCAGTCCAATACAAAATTCAATATAAAAGAGAAGAGACTTATTGAGAGAGGCATCTAACAAATGGCTGTGAAAAAGGGTGAGAGAGAGAGAGGTGAAGGTTTATAGAGACTTGTGATTTAGTGCAATGTAAAATGACTTATATGTATATTTATGTAATGAGGTTATATTTCAATTTCAGCTTACTTGCATTTTTATTCAATTAATTAAATTACCTAATATGATTTTCTTATCTTAGTTTGATGTAGTAATTGAAATAATATAATACATTAACTGAAATCTAGTATTTTTACATTCTTTTTTTTTTTACAAGTGTCTAGACCTCCCCAAATTTCATCATTATTTTTAATATTTTAGATATATTTGTAACTAATATAAGTGAGATGTAATCTCAATAATTTAGATAGAAACCTCTAATGGTTAGAAAATGACAATGAGGACTACATTATTTTGGTTTTGCCTTATGGTTCCTTTCTCTTGACTACAGACTTTTCTTTCTTGTTTGTTTTTTTCTTGCCATATTCCAAAGAAGAGAATTCATATTTAATGGTGGCAATAGAAATATTCACTATTAGAAAATAAAATGTAGGTAAAAAATATAATATAATATTGCAGTAATACTTTATCAAAAAAAATAATAATTTTAAAAAAAAAACTAATGACTAAAACTTTATTTCTCAATTTAAAGACTTCATTCTGGATAAATATATATAATATATAGGAATATTAATAATAATTTTAAAAAAAAAACTAATGACTAAAACTTTATTTCTCAATTTAAAGACTTCATTCTGGATAAATATATATAATATATAGGAATATTTGTTCAACTGAAATATTAATCATGATAAAGAAATATAGATAAAAATATGATACAATAGTGCAATAATAATAAAAAAATACTAATAACTGATACTTTAACTTTCTTTAATAAAAATACTTTTACATGTGAACTTGTACTTTCTTTTTTTTATTAGGTCGTCTTTTTATTGATTAAAGATAAAAATATACATAAAGGTAAAAAACATAATTAGATGGGCCAAATTACAGAATAAAGCCCAAACTGGATTAAACCTAACCCTAGCACAGAAACGCCGCAATGCTTCATCTACGGCGGAGAAACCAGAACAAAAAAACAGAGCCTCAAAAGCTTATACAAACAGAGGAAGAGCATATCATGACTAAAACCTTAGTAAAACACAACAGAGCTTGTCATCTGATCGATTATTAACCCATCCAAAAGCCGATGAAGAGCCTCGGTGACCACAAGATGTAATAAATTGATGAATACCTGAACATTGAAGCTTGTCTTCCTTCCTTGTCGAATCATCTGACAGCGGAGAGGCCTCTCTCATGAAGATGATGGACAACGCTGACGAGAGTATCGAGCCCGACGATGAGGCTTTATCGATCTCCGGTAAAAACAGCTAGGTAAGGAAGTGTTGAAGAAGACTTGGCTCTGAGTCTTGAGTATAGGATTACATCTCGGAAATGGGGAAGAATCAGATCAGACGAAAAGGTACTTGTGAGATACTAAGCAGCGAGGAGATTGGGAAGATTGAGAGCACCTTGCTTTTCCTTCAGAGGTGAAGGAAGCAAGAAAAGCCTCTGAAAGATGAGATTCAAATCCTCTGTTGAAAAAGTAATCTCGAGAAAGGAGACACACATGGTGAAGACCATGGATCTCAGTTGCTCGCGAACAAGGAGAAAATCCAAACCTTGAGATAAGTCAAATCCCAAATCTGGAATCCTTGAACCGAGAGAAGAAGGGCCGATCTAAGAAACTAAGACGACCAAAAGGCCGATGCCGGAGCTAAGAAAGCCTCCGGCACCGGAGACGAACACGCGATGAAGATTCAAGAAGAAGATAAAGCTTCTGTCTACTCTATTCTAGAAAGAAGGAAGAGAGAGAGAAAGCCTTTAGGCTAGAGTTATAGATACGTTACTTGTACTTTCTTTAAGTAAATATTTTGGATAAGTATTTATAATACTACATGTGTGTATTTACTAGATATGTTTAAAACAAACTTTTAAAACTTTATCCGATTTTGAAGTGTTAAACATCCGTATCAATTCGAAAGTAACCTTCTAATAATGAGAAATATTACCTGATTTACCATTAGCTTTTAAACTATCTAACAAGGATAATTACATCAATTTTTTAAAAAATATTACTTGGCATTCAAATATCGACTTGAAAAGAAACTTGTTTACAATTTTCTATCGGTGATAGAGGTCGAGTTATTAAATCAATTAGTCTGTATTGAAACCCTAAATATTTTTTACATTATTATTTATTAAAATAATTTTTAGAGCTAAATTTAGAATATTGTTACAATAAGATTTAAACAAAATTTATTTAATGATAATAACAAAAAAATTAAAATATACTAAAGATAGTAGAAATGGTTAAATTTTGTTTTGTTATTTGAAATACAATTTTTTTGATATAAAACGTATTCCTTAACATAATACTCCATCCGTTCTACTATATTTATTTTTTTGATACTTCACGTATATTAAGAATATATAATTGATTATTAATCATTATACTTACTATCAAAATATTAATCATTTCCAACCAATAGTATTCGTAGAAACTTAATCAATTATATTTATTTTTTCTTGAAATCAACAAGTAAAATAATAAATTTAAAAATCAAATAATGTGGAACAAAGAAGAAAACCTAAAACGTCAAATAAAGTGGAACGAAGAGAGTATTTTACAACATATCTATAAATTGTTTCAAAATCTTAAAAACATTCGTAAGATTTTTTTGAAAACTACACAATTTAAAATTTTTGTATATATTATTATTTATTTTAACTGGTTCTTTGTGTCATTTAGTTTTCTTCTTGATAAACAGTCAAATTAACTTCATCCATATATTCAGAATACCACTTTAATTAAAATATAAGATATATATACTTTTTAAGAAAGATAAGGGATTGCGTAATTTGGATATTCATGGGTGTTTATTTTTATTATTCATTTATACAAGAAGTATCGTTTAATCTATATAAATGAGTTTAGGTTTGAATTTGATATTTTTAAAACGATTCAACGTCGAATATCATATACAAAATATTTTGATAATCTCTATATGTAACACTTGCTTGATAATTATTTAAAAATTAAATATAAAGTTAATACTAACTCGTGTTAAACGAGAACAAGAATTTATTGTATTTATTTTTGATATAAAAAAACTTACAGAGGTTAATAAATTTTTATTTATTTGAGATCCAAGGGCCAGAGAGGATAAGCATGAAGAGCTCGAACGAACCCCAGTGGATTCGCTCTAGCGCTAGTGAATATTAGATTTTCTCAAATTTTTCTCCTCCACTATAAATAAAGGCTCTCTTAACCCTTTGTTTTCATTCAGTTTCGACAGATAAAAAGTTCTAACAAATTTTAGCTTTCATTTAAAGTTTTAGTCTTAGTTAACCTCTAGGGATACAGAAGATACTTCCTCTTAGGGTTTCGAACCCTATGAGCGAGTAGTCTCCTAATAGATGAATTAGGATTCTGACCCTAAGGGAAAAATTCCTAGGGAATATAGATCTATCGCATATAGGTTATGCTGAGAAAATCTCCATCTACAACTAGTCGTAATGTTGGATCTGATCTAAACAGTTAGATTCTGATTCCAGGTTTAATCATGTTTTCTGAAAGATCGATGATTATCAGATCTGTTATAGATGGGCAACTGAACTTTGGCCACGGAAGTATTGTTAAAATAAGGTTGTGAACATATCAGGTTTGATCGAATTAATGTTCTCTAAGGTGGTGGTCAAACCTGGTCATTAATCCACCAACCTGGTGGGCTTTGACCTTGTAAACCCTAGATTATGACGGCTGCGACCATACGCCAAGGCGTATTCAATATTTAAGTCTGAGTTCTAGATCAAAATATATTGGAATCTGAATAGTCGAGAGATCTATATGTCGTAGATCCATTATATCAATTCCCGAGACCTCTGCGTTTAGTTTTATTTTATTTAATTTTTGTTTTTAAAATCTGAATCAACCAACCAACCCAAACAAACCCCACTATTGTACTAGCAGGAATTAGGAAGAGTATTGTATCGGGTACCAGAGTTCCTCGTGGATCGATCTCTAATTAGTTACAAGTGACTACATTTGTGCACTTACGGTCAAGAAAGGGTTAAAATTCAGGTATACTTTTTAGTATTCATTGGTGAAACCTGAGAAGCCTAATTCGGTCCCATCATATCCCCAAATGGATGGGCAAATCGAGGTGCTAAACTGGTGTCTTGAGACATATTTACGTTGCTATGCAGCTGATCAACCTAAGAAGTGGGTGGGGTTCTTGGATTGGGCAGAATATTCTTACAACACGCAATGCACTCGGCGATACAAATCTCTCCATTTAAAGTTGTCTATGGTCGTGAACCACCAAAGTTGGTTAAGTATGAAGTGGGAAGCACTGCAAATGAGGAAGTAGAATGACAGTTACAATCTAGAGATAAAGATTTAGTACAGCTGAAAATGAATTTTGCAGAAAACTCAACAGATTATGAAAAAGCAGGATGATTATCATTGTAGGGATATCTCATTTGAAGTGGGTGATCTGGTATTTCTCAAGATCAGATCCTACGAGCAGAAATCCTTAGAAAAACAAGTAATGAAAAATTAGCACTACATCATTACGGACTGTTTGAGATAGAGGCCAAAATAAGGGAGGTAACATATCGTTTGAAGCTGCTACTAGACTCCAAAATTTATCCCACCTTTCATGTATCTCAACTTGAAAAGGTAGTAGGTGAGCATAAGTGCTATCGTTACTAAAACATCTCACAAGGGAAGGGGAGCTCAAAGCTGAACCAGAGTTTGTGCTGGCAGAAAAAAGAGAATCCTAGAACTGGCGAATAGGAAGTGTTGATCAAGTGGTATGGTTAGGCTGATTTTGACTGTTCATGGGAGGTTAAAAGGAAACTTGAACCGCAACTTCCATCTTTCAACCTTGAGGACAAGGTTAGTTCTGAGATTCGGGGTATTAATATGTAAGATGTCACTCATCCACCGATACTCAAAACATATCAAAGGAGGATAATTAAAAGTGGCCAAGGGACAAAGACTGCAGCAATGGTAAAAAATGGTGTGAGCATTGGACCGCACTATTGTACATAATCTACATGATGATAACAACTACTGAAACCTTTACAATGGTAAGTGTAATAATTTATTGAATCTGAGTTGGATTAAATTGTATGAATTAATTCAACGCGTTGAATCACTACAAGAAATCAGGGCTTTTGCATCGAATTTTACGTCGACGTAAAATTCGATGCAAAATCATAACGATTTTGCAACGATTTAACGACGAAAATGAATTTCGTCGTAAAATCGTCGTTAATTATCGTCGT
>CM071717.1:14985672-15002446 GCA_036630335.1 Physaria fendleri
CCAATATTTTAAATCATTGATATTGTGAGTTACTTTCATGTTATTCCAATAACACAAAACTTTTAATGACTTTATAAATTCATGGATCCAATAACACTATATTTATAAAGACTTATAAATACCTTTTACAAATACACAAACCAATAATACCAAACTTTAATAGAGTGTTTAACAATCTGATTCCAATAACACTAGATTCTTAAAAACATTTAAGTCATTAAAAGTGTTACTAGATTCTTAAAAACATTTAAGTCATTAAAAGTGTTTAAAAATACACAAACGAATAACACCCCCTAAATCTCTTTCTGACTATAGTTGAGGGGTTAAATTATTGTTTTCTCTCTTATTAATTTTTAAAAACCTTTTTATTAATTTTAAACAAATTAAAGCTATCAATAATTTTTTTTAAAATATATTTTTTATAATATGGATATCCGCACATGGTGCGGGGAATTACCTAGTGATTTCTTATAAAATAAGTGAATACATCTTAACATATAATGGTTTTGGCTAATCTTTTCACATTTTCATCACTTTCAGGTAAGGGTCTTTCATTAACAATAAAATTATAGACACTTGGAATAAAAGTGAATGCGTCAAAGTTGTACTGTCGAGCGGATGAGAACTGCCGACAGTGAGTCATTAGCTGCAACAAGACATTCAGAGATTAGACTTGTCAGAGAATAAAGCAGGTTACAATTCCAGTGAAATAATATGCAATATGATTGACAGAGATCGGATTTTCACATTAGCATAGGTTAGTTTGTGATTTACAAGAAATACATGCATTGTTTACGACATTAGTATCCAATATTTGTTTCCTTCTGAGTATTGTTTGGTTCAAACCATGAAGCTGTGGACAACATGAGACAGTTAAGAATAAATAAAAAATAAATCTCTGATGCCAAAACAGAGATCCAGGAATCCAAAAAAGCTTACAAAACCATAAGGCCAAAGGACTTCCTTAGTGAGCCAAGCCTTATATCTCCTAGAGCTCTTCTTGTTTGTTTATAGTAAACCTACAATCTTAACAACTACTGGACATGATAGTTGTTTTCTTGTGTCAACTTGTGTTCAATTTATGTCAATTAAGATTCCAAGATTCTTAAATAATACATGTAAAAAAAAAAAAAAGCTAAGTTATCCAAAAAGAAAAGTAATACAAGAAATTTAACAGAAAAATACTATTTCATTCTGAGAATACTGATACATGTAGCACCATCAAGCATAAGAAAGAGCAGACGTATTCATCTGAAGTTCCAAGCATCTTCAAGCTGATAGGATAAATGCAATGCAAGTTACACCTTCCGCAAATTGGACGAGATACACTATTATTTAGTACCACCTCATATACAATAGTATTCAGCACCACCTCATAATGATCTCTGAATGGATTTATTGTGCTTGTTGGCATGAGATGTGAAGAGTCTCCAAGCACACATTTTGTATGCAAACTAGCTCGTTGATCTTTACATGTGTAGAACCATGTGTTTGGATCTGTTTCTTCCTCACAAATATCACACCAATATGTACTTTTTGACTTTTCGCCAAAGCATAGTGAAAGAGGATGATCGTCTACTCTATGTTTTACCACAAAAGGCATAGTGACACAATGGAAGCATAAGAAAAATTCACAATCATCTTCAATGCACCTAAGATAATCCCCATCAAACATCCTGCTGCAGCCATTGCATCTTTTTTCTTTATCATCTGGTGAAGTGTAATATAAGAGATGATTAAGATGACTTGGATGAAGAAATGGTTCAGAAATTGAAGCGCACCGAACATCTAGTGTCTTATCCCCATCTTGGTACCTGAAACCATTGCACGGTCTCCGACAAGCATCACAATAAAACATATTAGTCTCGTTTGTAACTAAAGTAAGGCGATCATTGTGTAGGAAGTGTCTCTTCTTTCTAAAAAATCCAGCGCAATTTTGGTGGAGAATGAAGTCGCATTCAATACAACCATGGAAGGGCTGAAGACAGATGGGAAGTGTGCATCCCTTGCATCGCTTGTTGTCATCACATAAAACACCATTAACGTGGAGTCTAAGGTAATGCTCTTTGTGACTGAAATGCTTGATTGTGTTTTCGTCAATTACCACATATGGCTCAACATCTTCTATTTCTTCAGATACTCCGTCAAGCTCTTTTCCATTCCACACATCCTTTCTAGTAGCAGATTTTGAATGAACGACATAGTCAGGACACTTTTCACAACAAAACCCCCATAGGTCCAATCCACCTTCTTGCGACAAACTCCACACACAGAATTCACAACACCAAGAACAGAAGTTCTAAAAACACGGTGATCATGTCGATTAATGTTTATGATGTGTGGTAAGCGAAGACATTCTTGATGAATCATGAAACCACACTGAAACACATGTAACGACTTCGATTTCCTATAAGCTCACACGCATTACATATAAAAGAATCGAGTCTTGGGAGAAGAGAGACTTGGTGATCATGAGCTTTTAGATGAAGAATGAATTTTGGTGGTGGGTGTAAAATACAACGCATATCCAAGGTAAAGTTGCACGAAGAACAATGATAAACAATCTATCATCAATCTTGCTAAAGCAAAGACTACATGTTCCATCAGAATAATCCGGCAATTGACCTTTGGTATGAAGCTTAAGAGGATGCAAAGAGTGATAAGAATGATTTACCTCTAAAGGATGTTTTAGTTCTTGGGGAGCCCAAACACAATCCAGATGGAAGGCTGAATCACATTCTTGACATTTGTATGGAAATTCAAACCCACCATTTCCACATTTAGCACAATCAAACTCGGGCATCTCTTGAGACTCGGGCGACTGATTAAACCCAAAATCACGTCGCATCCTAATATGGTCGAGCTTGTGGTGATGGATCTCAAAAATGTCAATAATCTCTGGTGGCGGGTACTTGGCACAATATAGATCTATGTTGAAGTCACAGCCCTCACAACGATAGAATATGTCAGTGATCCCTCTCCTTCCACATAAATTGCAGTGGTACCAATGATTTGATTTACTTACAAGCCGAATAGCGTGATCAAGGTGAGACGGATGTTGGATAGATTCGGAGAAGTCGTGGCAACATTTTTTTTGAACGAAAAAATCACATTCTTGGCAATAGTAGCCATCACTAATAACTTCAAAGCGTCCACAACAATCACCTTTCCTCATATCATTCAAAAACATCATATGATGCCCATGAATCAATGGTAAGAACACTTCCTCAGAATTCATTGGTGTATGACACAAAATTTCGAAAAGGAAGATGAAGAAGTTTAAGAAGAACAAAAGGAAGAAGAAGAAATAGGATTTGAAATCTGAAAACCTATGTTTCTTTCACTCTCAAAAATGTTTTCTTGTTATCTAAACGATGCTCTTATTTATGGTCTTCCATTAAACAGTGATAAAAAGAGTGGGGGGAGAAAATAATAACAAAGAAATATATTAAGATATTATATATATATATTCATGATTGAAAGTTGGATCTGAATCGGAAATCTCAAAAGCTATATGCTTCTTTCACGTTTATTTAAGTCTCAAAGGTCCTATCTCCTTGATCTCATTGTTTTGCTATTAATTTTTTTTTTTCTTTTTTTTGAAAGAATGTTAAATTTATTCCAAAAAAAAACCGTTCAGAACATTCAACCAAATAACTCAGAACAAACTATGAGATTTTACAATAAACCCTGGAGCAAGAAACCAATCCTAAAAAAAGAAACAGAAACAAACACACAAAACAAACAAAGCCCAAATAAACAAAGTATCTAGAGTATTAAAATACAGAACCAGTCGAGGAAAAGTGTGTATGCTTCTGCGTTGCAATCCTTAGGTGTTGAAAGATAGCTCCTACAAGGTTTCAAACGGAACAAAACTACCACTGTAATAATGTTCACCTTCAAATCCAAGAATGGATCAAACCAAGGTTCCAGAGACTTAGCTGATGCTCTTGGGAAGTATGAAAGTATCCCAAGAGGCTGATTGTCAACAGTGGGCTCAGGGCAGTTTTGATGGGATCATGAGAGGTGCCCGAGACCCTTCTCATGTGTTATCCTGCTTATCCAAGCTGCACAAATCCAAAGAGGAATAGAGAACTAGAATTGAAATAGATTTAGCCTCTAAGAAATGGTAGAGAGACTTAGCTCTTGCTCCCGGATAACAAGATGATATCTGTTATCCAAGAGACTGAGACTTGTATTCTTGCTTAGGGCAATGTGTGGGATAGAATAAGCAAGCCGCCCCCTTTGCTTCACTTATCTTTCTGAGATTTAAACATGTTTCCTGTTTGTAGCAAGAATGCATCAAACTTGTTCTAAGCTGTGAGAAGCCAAATCTGAAATGGATAGAAGACTTAACTTTATGCTCTTGGAAAATCAAAGAGTTTGATTTCCAAGAGACTAAACAAGTAATAGAAGCTGGAGATTGTAGCACTAAAGAAGCAAGCCAATCCCAAACTATGCTTCCAGCTTATCTCCTCTTTTGTTATGTGGGGTGATGTTGGAACCAGGTCCGAAGACCATCCAGGTACCTCTTGTCTCCATCCTCAATCAGACCTAACAGCTTATTTTTGATTACTCTATCAATCCACTTACAAAGATGAGTAGCAGAGTGATGATATTTGTTGTGCTTCCTGTCATTCCTCTCTTTCCAAATGTAATATATGGAAGTTTGATAGGCATAACAGAGAACAAAACCATCCAAGCCGAGAAATTCTGCGTTGTTTGTAGCAAATTATCCCAGTTCGTAGTAAACCTTCCCTCCATGATGTTCTCTGCTATGTAATTCCAGACTTCTTTTGAGTAAGGACAAGAGAAGAACAAATGATCTCTAGTTTCCTCCTCTCTAATACAAAGTAAACACGTTGCATCATAGCTTCGGTTCCATTTTTTAATACGATTGCCAACCATAAGTCTGTCTCGCACAGCTAGCCAGGCAATAAAACTGAACTTGGGAGTGTGTTTTTTGAACCAAATCAGTTTATGCCAATTCGCAGTTAACCCCTCTTCCCTTATTTGTAACCAAGTATTATTTGAGGACAACCCTGGTTTGAAATTATTTCCTTTGATCTTCCACATCTGAACATCATCAGCTTGGTGAATAACCTTCAGAATCAAACTTTGACTTTCCCTTTCAATTCTCTGAAAAATTTCAGCCCAATGAACCCTGCGGCGAGAGGAAATTATGGCCTCTGAAACCGTTGCATACTTCCCAATACCCAAGTCAATAAAGCCTCTATCTCCTGTAAGCTCATGGATAATCCCTAGAGAAGACCAATTATCATACCAAAAAGAAGTAGAAGTTCCATTGCTTATTTCGACCTTATGTAAACTCCTAGCCAGATTTCTATATTTTAAAAGCTTTCTCCACATCCAAGAACCCACACTAGATTTACTTGAAAGAGACCAAAAGGATTTCCCCTTAAAGATATTTTCCCACACCCACTGAACCCAAAGAGACTGCTTTTTAGTTACTAGCCTCCATATGAGCTTAAGAGCACAAACCTTATTTTACCTCAATTAAACTTCTTATGCCTAACCCACCTTCCTTCTTAAGCTTTGTCACATCTCTCCAAGCTATTTTAGCCTTGTTTGTGTTCATGTATGAACCAGACCATAGAAAAGCACTACAAATTCTCTCGATTTCCTCTAAGTAGCCTTTGGGAATCCTGAAAGAGCTGAGCCAAAAGTTTGTTAGACCTAATATAACCGACAAAATTAGTTTTCTACGACCAGCAAATGATAATTTCGTATGCTTCCAGCCTGTAATCTTGCTTCTAATCTTCTCAAGTAATGGCTGAACATCATCATAGGTCATTTTCCTTGTCAACAGAGGAAGACCAAGGTACCTTACCGGGAGGTGGCCTGTAGTAAACCCAAAATCTTGTTTTATCTTATCTTGATCAGATTGGCTCATATTTGACGTGAATATGACAGTCTTCTCCATAGAAATCTTTAGGCCTGATACTTTCGCAAAGTCCTCAAACACTTGAACCACCCCTTTGATGTCTTTGTAACTTCCTTTTGAAAAAACCATAAGGTCATTCACGAAGGAGAGATGAGTAATCTCCAATTGATTACACCGCGGGTGGTAACTAAAATTCTTCTCTCTGGCTGCTCTATTTAGCATCCCTGAAAGGACATTCATGCTCATAACAAATAAGTAAGGTGATAAAGCACAACCTTGTCGTAGCCCTCTCTTGCTACCAAAGAAACCCTCAAGTTCCCCGTTTACTTGGACTGAGAATGAAGCAGATGTAACGCACAGCTTTATCCAATGGATAAATTTTGGAGGGAAGTTCATACAATTCATCATCTAAAATAGAAACTCCCAATTGAGCGAATCAAAAGCTTTTGTGATATCCACTTTTAACGCACATCTAGAGCTTTGACCAGTCTTGTGATAATCCTTTACCAGCTCAGTGGCCATTAAGATATTTTCCATAAGCAGACAATCTTTGATGAACGCCGACTGATTTGGGAGAATCATCTCCGGAAGAAGGGTCTTTAGTCTGTTTGCTAGAATTTTAGATACCACTTTATATAACACGTTGCAGAAAGCAATGGGGCGATAATCTTTCATCTGCATTACATTCTCTTTCTTGGGGACCAAAACTAGAATGGTTGAATTCAAGCCTTTTGGGAGAAAACCTTTTACAAAGAAAGACTGCATTGCTTTGGTCAAATCTGCCCCTGTGATGTTCCAAGTATTCTGAAAGAACTCTATGGTATAACCATCCGGTCCGAGGCTTTTATTTTTTTCCATCTTGAAGATAACCTTCTTAACTTCAGCATCTGTCACTTCCTTAGTTAAAAGATCCTTATCCCTTGGAGAACATCTAAAAGAAACCAAGTCTGCTAACAGGTTTGGGTCCATCTGCTCAATATCCTCCTGAGCATTAAGAAAATTTTTGTAGAAGTTCACAGCTTCATCTTTGATGCCATCTTTGTCTGTTATGATCTCCTCATCTCTATGAAGTTCATGAATTGTGTTTCGACTTCTTCTTTGGTCCATGGATCTATGGAAAGTCCTGTTGTTTCCATCTCTTTCTTTCAACCAATGTACCTTGGATCTCTGCTTAAGGAATTTTTCTTCTATGTAGATAAGCTTTTGCCACTTATTAAAAGCAGATATTTCCTCTGGCACATTCCTTGAACATGGATTATCGAAATTCAGCTGCTGCTTTTCACATAGAATCTTGTAGGCTTCCTTGACTTTTTTAGTTATATCCCCCACCTCCTCTCTTGTTAGTTGTCTCAGCTTTGGTTTAAGCTCTTTAAGCTTTTTGGTAAATCTATGCATAGCTGAAGTAGAGATGAAGAGTGGAGCCGTATTGGACCAGTAGGTTGTAATGAGATTCTGAAACTTTGGAGAGCTAACAAGCTGATTGAGAAATTTGAAAGGAATTTTCTTTCGAGTAAGAGAATTTCCCACCACCAATCTTCCTCGCAGATGATCCGAGCAACCCCCTGCTTCAAAAGTACTATAAGAGCCCGAGTAGGTGTTTAGCCAAACATCATTAACCAATATACTATCCAATTTCCTAAATATGAGCCCATCACTTCTCTTGTTACACCAAGTATATTTAGGTCCCTGTCCCGCTAAATCCTTCAAAAAACAGTGATTTATAACATCCTCAAACTCTCTCATACCCGCAATAACACTAGCAGAATTGTCTCCAATATGTTCATCTAGGGATAAAATCTCATTAAAATCCCCCATGATTACCCAAGCTTTATTTTGGAATATAGGAAAGGAACCATGACTCCTGAAATCATCCCATAGAGCTTTCCTATCCTCACAGAAGTTAGAACCATAGATGAAAGAGCAGAAAAACTCAGTATTCTGACCTGGGAGAAGAATAGATACAGTTGTCATTTGACTACTCTGAAAAATAGGAGAGAGTTGAACTTCATTACTCCATAACACCCAAATCCTTCCCAATCTGTGGTTTCCATAATTGAACATAAAAGACCAATCTGGACAAATCTTTTCTGCAATATTTAGAGCTTTTGTTTCTTTGACCCTTGTTTCTATAATGCACCCAAACTTTAAATTCCTCTTCATAATCCACTCCTGAATAACCAACTGTTTTGGGGCTTGGTTAAGACCCCTTATGTTCCAAAAGAACCCACTCATTTACAGCGTGGACGCCCTCTCTTTCCTTTTCCACCTTGTTTTTTCTGATTTGACTTATCCTTAGCTTTATTTTTAATTTCTTTCCCTTTTCTGGCTTTTGTAATCCTTTCCACATCATAAGCCGGACCCGGGTCATCTTTCTTCAGAATAGTCTACAGAATCAGCATCAGAAGGGTTAACATCAGCTTCAGAATCCTCCAAATCCTTTAGAACTTCAAACCTCGAATCAGTTCTAATGCTGGCATCAATAGGCTGAGGAGGACTTTTAATTGGTTTAACAGGTGACAGCCACTCTTCCTTATCTTGAGCCAAGTCTGCATCAATAGAAGGTCTTTGCAGAATTTTTGTAACAATTTGGTCTCTTTGTAAAGGGCTAGAAGTTAGCCTAGCATGAGTGCTCCTTCCTGGGGAGTGGCTAAAAGACCTGTTTGTTCCTTTTTGAGTAGTGAACTTGGATTGAGAATGCTGGCCCAACTCCCTATTCATATCAGACTCTTGTTCCTTTCTAGCTTTAGACTGAGAGGCAGATCTGTGTTCTTTGAGAAAGCCTTCATCAGAGGTGTTAGATATCCCCACTTGCTCTTTTGTCTGAGAGCTAGGTATCTCACCTTCTTCAATATCAGAATGACCCTTTAAGTTCCTTTGAAAAGTCGCCTCAGAGATCCCACCCTTGACAATCATCTTTTGTAAACAACTATCCTTTTCATGTCCCCATTTAGAGCAAGAGCTGCACCTAGGCGGCATCCAAGGATAGAGGTATCTAATTTGATAGGTAAGCCCTGTCTCAGTGTGTTTGACGAAGAACTCCTTAGGTAAAGTAGCATTCAGATCAACATTAATCTGCACTTTGGCTTCATCAAAACGATTACAAAGAACTGTCTCCTGGTGCAACTTAATAGGCTTCCCAATAGCACTCGCCAGAAAACTAATACCCTTGACAGTAAACAGACTTAATGGGATATCCTTAATGACTACCCAAACAGGCATGTGAGTAACAATAGGTTGAACTTCTTCAATTACTGGGGACCAGCTAGAAACTACCATAGGTAAATTTGCTATGTGCCACATTCCCCTATTCAAAACCTTATCTCTAACCTTCTTGTTGCTTATCCTAAACTTCACCATAGTTTTGTTCATAGGAATTACCTGAATCTTAACCTCCTTAAACCCAAACTTCCAGATCTGCTTTACAATGACATGAATCACACCTTCATGAGGAGCTTTCTCTGGAAAACATCCAACTAACAGCTCAGACCATAGAGGAGTGTTGTCCTTTGCAACTTCAGAAGGAATATCAACTACTGCACCACCTGCAATTTGAGCAGAATCAATCGAAAATAAAGGCAAACTGGAATTTGTATCAACCGCAGCGGAGTATGTGAGCTTATCTGTTTGCTCTTGGGAAAACATATTAGGTTTCTGAGTCCCAAGAGACTGATTAGATGTGGAAAGCGTTTGATTAACTCCTTGATTTCCCCCTTCCTCAGTAGAGAAAGAGTCGCCAATTTGAGTTTTCGATTGTTGGATCAAAGCTCCAGGGGGTGAATCCTTAGCTTCCTGGAATAGCCTTGTAGATCTGGCTACAGATTTTGATGTTGGAGAAACCATCACCTCGCCAAAGATAGAAGCAGATCTACGACGATTGAGTTGAGAAGAACCAATCAAATCCGGAAACTCCTCCACCGACGAAAAAGAAGGAACGGTGGGAGAAGATCCATCTGCCGGAGCTCGCGAGATCGAATCTCGCCGGCTCATCGCACCCGATCGCAAAAGAAAAAACGAAGATCAATCACCACGAGAATCGCCACTAACCACCGCCTAGAGAGAGAAAGTTTTTTTATCCTCTTGAGTTTCTATTATAAAATTTAGTACATATATTTTAACCAAAGTTGCTCTTATAAAACTAAATATATTAATTTATCAAACCGAATCAATAGCAAGAAGTCAATTATGATGCTTAGCTGTTTTTGTATTATAGTATTTCGAAGACCAACTTTATCTTCCAACTAATCCCATCTCCAAATAAATACTATATATACGTTGAAATGGTATAGAATTTAGACTAAATGATACAAACAGCCCACCTAAATTCTTGATGAGGAATGGGTCTTTTTGTTTTCTTACATTTCTTCTTTTGGTAATACCATCTACGTTTTTACCAAACAAACAATTTTTCTTTTGCAGGGTGCTCATTAACTTTTTAGTAACATAAACAGAATCGGATGTTAACACATTAGTTCGAAACATTTAAATGATGAAGTCATAATGTTATATAGCCTATAGTTTTTTTAATATATAAATTTATGTTATGAAAATAAAAATTATACAGGTAAGTTTCTAACCAAAAAAAAAAACACAAGATGAATGATCTTTTCTTAGAAAAATCATTTTTCAAATGCGTTAAAATAGTTTTATATCAATTTTAAAATTTTATTTTTTACTATATTAATTAATTTAAAATTAGTTTTAAACTTTTAATATTATAATTCGTTTGGGGTCCGAAAATTTCGGAGAATCCTCAGTGCCGGAACATGAATCTGTCAGAAACCTTACATGTTCGTGTCTGCCCTCAACACTCTTATTTAGCAAAAAATAAAATCGGTATATATAGGTTCAAAAACAGTGGACTTGCAACTCCTTTTTTTTTTTTTTTTTTTTTTTTTTTTGGGGGCTTTTTTTTTTTTTTTTTTTTTTTTTTTGTCATGGGGACTTGCAACTCTTACATTGCAAGACTGCTCTTCTCTAGATAGAAGGTAAAGTAACAAACCATAAGTCCATAGCTAGGGTGTAATCTTCGCTCATGGATTTCTCGAGTTTCCTTCAATGTTTGGGTTAGCTAAGATATTTGGACCTAGTGAAACTTCAGCCAATACTAATGCACTATTAAATAGTTGCCTCAACCTAATTCATATAAAAGAATTTTCAAGAGAAAGAACGACAATGAAAACAGAGTAACAAGGCTTAAAGGTTTCTCACTTAATTCATGTACCAAAGCAATATCTAGATGCCCAAGAGCTCAGGGGAGGCTTTCAAACTTTTGTATTGTTTGTGTCAACAAGTTTTTTTCTAATAAAGGGTGTTGTTAGTAACTTCGTTTGTGTTGGTTCCATCTGATTTTTCATTTACAGAACCACCAACACCTTCCAATGATAATTATTAAAACAGCATTCATAAAAAAGTGGGCTCCAGATTTTATACATTGTAAACACACACAAAGGCTCAAACAAAAGAAGAAAGCATTACTATGCCTTAATTGTTTTCTTGAAATGGAAATGTTTATTTCCCACATGCCTCACCAAATTTTTCTTTTGTACTTGGCTTACTTTTCAGGATAAACTTTCGACCGCATGAAGCTTTAGAACCTGCCCATTATGCAAAAGAGAAAAGGAGTCTCGCCAACACCTCTTTTTCAGCTGCCCATACTCCTATACCATTTGGCGGAACTTGACAGAACAAATGTTCGGAGCTGACTTTACATTAGATTGGAGGATGCTAGTTCCAGCCATTCACCACTTTCAGCAGCAAAAAATCACTTAGTTCCTCCTTCAATACGCCTTTCAAGCAGTGATATATCACATTTGGCGGAAACGTAATGGAAGAAACCACAGTCAAAGACCTCTATCAAGACACTCATCCTCGCATCATAGACAAGATAATTCGCAATAATTTAAGTGCAATTCAGAGCATGGGCGATATGAGTTATCGGGATGGTCTAACTACATAGTTTGCGGCTAGAAAATAACCTATTCATTGGTCATTAGGCTCTCAGTATCGGCTCCAGTCTCAGCAATCATTCGAAGCTTATCAACCATCGTATTTGTTTCTCCTTTCTCCCTCCTCTCTAAGATAAAGAAGACCTGTTTTGGGCGTATAGAGGGATTGGTCTTATGACATAGATCCCTTCTTATAGGCGACATCGAGTTTTTTTTCTTTGTTCTCTTCTTTTGAATTTCTCCCTCTAAAAGTAGATTTTAAATTCATCTTTTTAGATTTTCTTGTAAAACAAACAATTCGGTTTTTTCTGAAAAAAATTTAACATTCGTACAAAAAAAGCAAAAAAGAGGTAACGCAAAACAACAATGAGAGATAAATTTTATGGACAAATACTGAGAGATGGACTGGTGTTTTAAGAACTATGCATCTCTTTAGAACAGTTTTGGGTTCTCCACTTTATCAACCCTGCTTGAAGATCCCACAGACTCCACCTTATTACCACACTTGTTACAAGAGCTGGTGGTGTTCTCTTTTCCATTATCGTCCTCATTAACAAACAACAATAGAAAAAAGAGATATAATCCAGTGATTGTTCGGAAAAAAATAACACCGTAAACCTGTGGGATCAGGTAAGGGGCAAGGATACTTATGATCAGAACGAGGGATACGGTACCTATAATGGTCATAGTGTTACTAACCATGATGTTAGGCTGCGTTGTAGCCCATACGGCAAAGAAGAAGGCAAAAGACATGAACAATATACTCATGAAGAGTGCTGGTAAAGCCAAATTAAATGCCTTTTGCGTTAGTTCTTCATCTCCTAATTGTGCCCAGATAAGTGCTACTATTGCTATAACTGAGGTAAAGAGTGCAATAGTGTCGCAAACGATAAATAATGAGAGGTCAATGTCGTCAACCAAAACGGCCGTGCCAGCGTTTGGAGTAGAGCTGTTAAAACCACCTGGCATTGTAATGCCCGCAGCAAAAGTTATGGTGGTTATAAGAGTTGCCACCAGTAGAAGAATGTTAACACGGTCCTTGTATCCTTCAACACCACCACCTAGTTTATCTGACCTCCTCCTTAGTGTCATTCCACTTGTTGGTACCATAGAAACATCACCCTGTCTTTGATGGTAAAGTCTTAGCAAGACCATCATTGTCATTCTCTATTTTTCCCAAGAAAAATAAGAACAAGTCAATAATAAGATTTGTATTGTTTGACAGTACTAGAACAAAAAAAAAAAAAGACAATGTATATATACAAACAGATATGTCATACCTCTCGGAAAACGTAATTAGACTGCAGATTTATCTCGGCTATATCCAGAGGTCGTAAGCCATCAGAGTTCTTTGTTTCTAAGATTTTTCTGGTGGTTGAATTATTTCTAGTAAGCACCTGAAGAGCTTTAGGACGCCAATTCATGGTGGCAATGTGCACAGGTGTATTGCCATCCACATCTTGCTCCTCTAACAGATGACTTTTCGCATCTATGATTCTTTGGATATATTCACTACTTGTTGCGCATTTGCCACTCTTTGCTGCTATGTGAATAATGTTTTGACCTTCTTTGTTTACTTGCTCTACTGAATTCGGACAACGCTTTATCAGCTCTTTAACAATATGCGTATGACTTTTTTCCATTGCAATATGGATTGGAAAGGAACCATCATCGTCACAATCAAAGATGTTTGATGTTGATGTATCTAACAACTTGCATATGCCTTCATAAAAACCTACTGATGCTCCAACTGAAAGACAAGTTCGTCCTTCTTCGTCTCGCTCGTTCACAAAACTCGGAAATTTAGCGAGAATAATATCAAGAACACCTGCTCAAACAAGTAAGAACTTTGATAAGTTCTTCGAGGAAAAGAAAAAATCTGAAGAACATAATTTAGGAACACACCTATATTTTTGGCTTTCAAAGCTGCATGTACAAGCGTTTGTCTTCCTTCCAATTGTGTATTATTAGGAATTTTCAACATTTCGTCCACGAGTTTTAAATTACCGGATTCAACTGCCAAATACAAGGGAGATATTTCATCGTTATTTGCAAGAAACGAAACATGTTGGTTGGCACTGACTAGATATTCAGCTGTCTTCATGTGTCTTGATTCATCAGAATTTGATACCCGATGCATAATCTGTAAAATGCATAGGAAATCAGGTATCCTAGATTTATTGGTTGTTACAAATAAAACAAGTTATCAAATTTAGGCATTAATCATTTGAGATAAATCCTAAATCATTTAGAATTAATTTTGAATTTAACTTCGGATTTTGGAATTAACTTGTGAGCCATTAAATTAAATCCAAAATTAATTCCAAATAACCAATTGAATCATTCGGTTTAGTAATTAATTAATTCGAATTTGGTTACGGGTGTTTGATAAGTGCTTGTTTTAGTAGATAGATAATTAAACACTATGAATTCTGTGATTAATTAAGAAATCCCGCAAATGATAGACAACTAGAAGATTAAAGCAATTGTTCGGTTTGGGTATCAATTTCTGATAATCGAACATTTGACGTAGCTAAACTGAAAAACGATCATTTAGTGTAGAAAAGCTGAGAAACAGTATTCATTGGGGGTGTGAAAACCGGTAACTCTAAACATAATGAGTTTAATCGTTAGATAAAATTATTATTAAATATAGTGACATATTTGCTAAATAAAAATCACCTCCTATTATTGTGCGGAAAAAATTCTAGTATTACTCTATAGAAATTGGATTGGCCATTATTTATCATTAAAAAATTACTTGTAAAACAAAGTAAATCACATTTTCTTCCCAATAATTATGAACTCTAGGAATCAAGTTTAAATTATTCACAAAACATATATGTGATTGATTACTTCTGAAAAACACTAGAAATTAAAACCGGAAATTATAAGTGATTGATTACTCCATGGTTTCGGTAGCGATACAATAATTTTATACCTAAATTTTTTTCTTTGTAAAAAAGAGAAAAAATAGTTGGTACCTAAGAGATTGTTAGTATCCGAAAGGAAAAATTGTAACTAAAAGTAACAAAATATTACCAGGTACATAATCGATTATTTTATACTCAAAACAAAAATTATAACCAAATGTAAGGAAATAGTCCAAAATATTCATATATTTTTGTATACTTGAAAGTAAAATTATATTGAAAAAAATATGAAAATATACAAACATCAAAATGGATATAATGTGTTCATGAAATAGAAATTATATATATATCATAGAAGTTTGTTTGTATTCTTAACTTCTCATGCAACTTCTTAAAACCTTAGAATATCCTGGAAATGGTAATTTTTTTTTTTTTTTTTTTTTTTTTTTTTTTTTTTTTTTTTTTTTATTGGAAATGGTATATATATATATATATATATATATATATATATTATTTTTTTGTCAGGATGAAATGGTATATATATTTTTTCATCGTATGTATGTGTAATACCTTTGATTTGCGGTGGAGTTCTTTCAAAGCTAAGTGAAGAGATATTTTTTCATCGTATGTATGTGTAATACCTTTGATTTGCGGTGGAGTTCTTTCAAAGCTAAGTGAAGAGGAGTATTTCCATCTTCATCCTTGAGAGCATAAGGATTCAACCTCTCACTATCTTCTTCAGATAGTCGATTTGTCATAAGAGCCTCAGTAACATCTGAATGGCCAGCGTGAGCAGCGATGTGAAAAGGAAGTTGACCCTTCCAATTGGGCTCGAACATAAGACATGGACATTCAGAGACTATACTATTTACTAGCTCAAGATGACCAAAAGCAGCAGCAATGTGAAGAATGGTATCTCCTTTGTAGTCCTTGAAACATGCCATTGGTGTTTCGTCGCTTTTCATTTTCTGCAAAAAGGCTTTGTCCCCAGCACGCATGGCGCTTGAGATATCTGAACTCATGGATACTGATATACCAGGGTGCTTGTAAAGATCCAACAACTTTAACATATGTTTAGTACCACTATCACCTGTAGGTGGCGCGGCCTCAATTTCTCCGTCTCTGCGTCGAAAGGAACTTGATACACCTTTGTTTATCAGATTAGTGGGGAAATAGCTTTGTTTCTGTTCGTCATTGGTTGATATTTGTGACTCAATTCGATCTAGACGTGCACTGTCCATCTTAAACCTAAAATCATCACATTGCAAAGCACACACTTTTATGTTTCCCAACCAAAAATAGAAAGTCAACGATACCAAGAAGAAGAAGGAGGCAGACAGAGACTCACCAAGTCGAAGAAGAAGATGATTTGCTCAACCTTTGACAAAGGAAAACGCCTACACGTTCCTTTATTTATATTAAGGAAATCCTTTCTTTTATCAGAAATAGTTTGATGAATTTATTATTCAAAGATTTTAGGTTTTTGTGAAGTCTTTCTTTTTTTGAATCGATTACAAGTAATGACAGAACCTAGCCACTAATTACCAAAAATTAACACATGCTATTAAAATTGTTAAATATGCGCAGATAAATGATTATATGTTCGCTTCTATACTTCTTTTGGTTAGCAAAGAACAGTATATGATTCTTTAAAAAGCTTATGCAACATGTCAGAGAGTTGATGTGTAGGTGAGGAAGCTATCTTCTTGTGAGACAATAGGCTCTGCTACCACTTGTGATAAAACTGAAACACTAACTTTGCATGTGGATTTTTTTTTTTTTAAATAATTAAATTGAGAATAAAATTTTTAGAAACTTTTTGAAAATCTATATATATAAAAGTAGTCTTTTTGCTGATTCCTGGTGCATCCACGTCAGCATCCCGTAAGCCCCACTTTAGAAATCCAATACACGCGCTCTAAAATCCCCCTATACCGCATCTCGCGATTCAACGCCTCTCCATCAAACGAATTCATTGAATCCTCCTCCACTACTCTCATTAAACGCTAATTCATTGAATCCTCCATTACTCTCATTGAATCTCTTCGATT
>CM071717.1:15101752-15113254 GCA_036630335.1 Physaria fendleri
AGCGCAATCTTTGTGAAACCTCAAATCACATTGGTTGCATGAATAAGGGAATCGATCATCTTGAATCTCACATACATGACAAGTAAACGTACCCATTTGTGGAACAAGTGATAAAGGATGCTCGTGAGTCTTCGAACCCTCGATTATTGTAATAACCTTTTTTCTTGCACATATTAAATCAATGGAAAAATCGCATATTGAGCAGTAGTAATACATCTTAGGTAAGTTACCTCTACAAAGCTTGCATTTTGATCCATGGCCAGGATCTTCATTGTCTGCGAGTACCTTGATGTCCAAAGAGTGTTGTGGATGGTAGGGGTTGCTTATTTTTGGATCGGATTTGGCACACTCCTTGTGAAAAAAGAGACCTGAACGAAAGCAACGATAACCATCGCTGTGGTAGTCATCACCGTAGTTGCAAGCCAGCACATTTTAGCCCACGCGATTCAAATAGTGAATAAATATAACGGAGTTCCTCCATTGATGATTTTACTTTTATAATTTGTGTTATGTATATAGTTCTTATGATGAGAGTTTTTGTCTATTAATATACTCTTTGTGTTGGAATATGATATTTCATCATTAGTAAGTTATTCTTTGTTTATACAAGAAGATAGTCATAGAATTTATACCTGTCTTGTCATTGATGCCCATCAACGAGTAAATTCTTATGACTCAACTAATCAGTTTTGCAACCTTTATTTTTGGTCTAGAAGTATACTCAAAGTATAAATTTCTTGTTAGCATGTGGTATTTGTGAGGTATTGTTATGTAATAGGCTATTTATATTCTATAAAGGTTGATTGTTTTAAACTCCGGTTTCAGATATAAAAGTGACTTTTAGAAAAATCTAAATTCCCATATAGTCATCCTTAGGGCATGTCCATCCGTGTATATGATGGGTTTCTTAAAAAAAAAAATTAATAAAAAACTGAAATAGGTGAGAGAAAGACCAGAATTCTGTTTTCAGCACTATAAGAAATTTTAAGAGCTGAAGTTCTCCACTTAACCATTAATGATTGGTTTAAAAAATTTAATAATTATTTGATTTAATTTAATAGACAAATTTTATTATAATAATATATATATATTTTTTAGAAACTCAATTGAAGGTTGTACCAATGGAGGTGCTCTTATATAATAGTTAAGATCTCAATCATGTACCTATAGATGTAGATGATTAAGATATATAAAATTACTATAAATTGGTTGGTCTTTCTCCACTTCTTTACCAAGTCCATCCATTTTACGAAAATAACATTTTAATAACAATTTTTTTCTGGTTCAGCTACAAATCTTGTTAATGGAGTCTCACTTAATTTCTCCACATTTATTTGGAACACTTNATATATATATATTTTTTTTTCCCAGGCACGTCGGAACTAATTCAACCGAAGACAGTTATGGCTGTTATTATAATTTCATTATGTCTATGATGGTTCTTATAAGGTTTTTACTCTCTATGGCTTATCCCATAATAAACTCTACAATTTACAAGTCTACATTTGTTCTGGTCAATCAGCATTACAAGTCTACGTATACACGTATCTACTGTGCAAGTTTTGTATGTACTTCCTTTTCTAGAAGCTCACTTTATAAGCATTATCATAATATCTACTGTGCAAGTTTTGTATGTACTTCCTTTTCTAGAAGCTCACTTTATAAGCATTATCATAACTTCATGTGTTTCGTTTCGTCGACACAATAGAATATCTAATGTTCCTTCGATAGATGAGCGTAGATGCTGTTGAACATATTCTCTTTGACTGAGAGCATCTCCAAATCCAAATTAAGTTTGTCTAACTTCAAATTTAAAGTTGGTATAGATTTTTTTTCAACAATTCAACTTCAAAATTTTTATATTTTACACAATAATCTTTAATGTTATTTATAATATTAAAATTATAAAAAACTAAAATATTTATATTATAACTAATATTTTATATTTTATGGTTTTATAAACCAACAAAATTTCACATATGACTATATTATATAATTCACTCGCCATCGATTTTAACTAATGAATGGGTCGTTTGTTTGGGCTTTAACATCTCAGGGTTTGGTGGATTTTAACTTGTCATATCAGCTTAACAGCTTTTGTAATTCAACAATGTTTCATCAGATGAAGAATTAATTACCGGAAATATCAATTTTTTCAAAACTTCACAAAAAATAGTATACTATAGTTTATAATTATTTTTTTTGTCTTTTATGGGACAAAACTAAAAACCTCTTGATTACCACCAAAAGTAATCGTAGATCTAAATTCGTGGATAAAAAAAAGACGTAGATCTAAATTCGTGGATAAAAAAAAGACTAGATCAGGAACGCGATTTCTTACGAAGTTTTTTAAAAAAAATGGTATTTCTGGTTGAAAGTAAAAAGAAGAATGGATCGCTTGAGTAAAAGAAAATATATTCTTTTTTCTTTTTTTTTTTGTCAAGAAAAGAAAAATATATTCAACAGCATATTCTATGCATAAGTATCGAAGGAATATATTCAACAGCATATTCTATGCATAAGTATCGAAGGAACATTAGATATTCTATTATGTGGAGAAAACGAGCCACATGATCCGTGCACTCGTAGATATGCAGTAGTACAGAAAAAGTAAGCCTAAAGACTAAAAGTGTATAATATACAGTGACAAATACAAAAAATAAAAATTAATGGACGAACTGCATTATAAGATGTAGGCCACTTGCCTTTAATGCAAAAATTGGGCTAAATTGTCATGTGACTACGACTTATGTTCATGTCAATTGCGTCATAGAGTTGCACTCTATAGAAATCATAATGCAAAAATAAAAGCATAAAATAATTATGATTACTACATAAAAAGTTATAATTATCATATAAAGATATTGAATTATGTGGGAAAATAAATATATAAATTTGTTTTTGTAATTCTATGTACTTTATTCTTTTGATAACTAATAATGTACTTTATGCAATTAACTCACGTACTTTATATAAAAAAAATATTATATCATGTACTTTATAATCTTTTTATAATAATATCTACAAGATTCGGAAGAGAATCTTGGTTTGTTCCACATTCTTCGATTTATATTTTATCTATTTCTATATTATAGAAATATATTTTAGAGCATTGTTTCTAGAAGAAATTTAGAGAACCTATGGAATTTGTTTACGTTGGAGAGTGATACATAACACGTGTGTGGCTGTCTTTTCCAAAGCCTTTTTAATTCCCTTTTTCTAAATATAATTTTAATGGAGTATTAAATAACATTACTCATGCATGACCGATAACACGTAATGACGTAAACGTATAATTAGGGATGTTAAAGGTGTTAATCAGACCTAAGCCTTTTTGGACTGATGATACAACCGCCTGTAGTCAGTGCCACAGATTGGAGGTAACGAGTTTGAGAGACATCTGAGAAAGAGATCATATTACATGCTCTAAACCTGACCTGGATTAGTATGGTTGGCAAAGCCATCCAGAAAGAGATCATATTACATGCTCTAAACCTGACCTGGATTAGTATGGTTGGCAAAGCCATCCAGAATACCAGTGAATTAAAAATAAAAATAAAGGTGTTAATCAGTCCATTCAAATAGTTATAAATTTTAACCTTATTTTAAATAAAAATTATGAGCATATTTAAGATTGGGTCATAAAAATTTCTGGTGTATATATTTGACTACATCAATCTCAAATAGATGATATTTTTGACTACATCAATCTCAAATAGATGATATTTGCAGCCATGTTTTAAGCCAAAAGCAATCACTTATGTCTAAATGTGAATCTTATGAACATATATGTTGTTAAAAACTATGAATGTATAGTTTTGTTGAATTTAATTGTTCTTGACCGAAGTTTTCTATTTCCTAAACGAGTTCTGTTTGTTGCAGGATATATAGTTTTACCCTATCAATATTTTGGATGAGATTTAGTTGGGATTTATTCAGATTTGGGCTGGATTCAGTATTTTTTTTAAAAAACTGATTATGTAACCCATGGTAAGTTAATAAGTTAAGGTGAAAAATACTAATTCTTTTTTTTTTGTCAACTGAACTGATATTATTAAAACCAAAAGATCAAGAAACCAAATTAACAGTCCAAAAATGGTTAGAACCAACAAGAAACAAAGTTATGAATTGAATCAAAATAAAGAGGAAGAGCAAGAGCGCATTTCACCAATGAGTCTGTTGCTGCGTTCCTATTCCGACTAATATGAACAAATTGAACATCCCAGAATCGCTTTGAGATGATACCCTGAATTTCCGTCATGAATGGAAGTAAGCGTGGCCAAAGTGATGGAGAATGAATGGCTGAAAAATACTAATTCTAGTAAAGATGTATATATATATTTTACACAAAATTTTGTGAATATAACGACGACTATATTGTCGTCACAATTTTACGTCGAATTTACGACGATTTTGAATTTACGTCGATCGGCTACCATCGATTTGGTAATCGACGTAAATTCGATGTAAGACCCGATTTCCATCGATTTTGCAATGATTTCGGCCGATGGAAAAGGCCTGTTTTCTTGTAATGGATTTGTTGATTATTCTGGCAGTTTTTCAAAATTGAAACCGATAATAAAATTATTTTTGATCTACAACCTAATAACAAAAGAGATTAAATAGATTAGGTTTGCTACCAACCGAGACATGTATGATTGAAGAGCTCAACTATGTGAGTTTCATGAATTATTTTGCTACAATAAATGCAAAGAAAATTATATTTTAATATTAGAATTTGTATTTTGGTTTTTAACGTACCGTTTATATAATTTAAAAAATTAGACCATATTTGTAATATTATCAAAATCAATAGGGCATAATTTTTTTAAATTTTTTTGTCGCCTAAGACATCCAAAATCATTGGACCATCTGCTTTGATATTTCACTACATGGAGCATTTTGAGATTTACCTTTGATTCGGCAGGTATAAACAGCATGAAGTTCACAACTTCGCCCTCTTTATACCTGTTATAAAGTTCGGATCATTGAAATGACTAACATCACATCCTCATGTGTTGCGTGATCGCCTTGAAGACGTTATCCCTCCTGAGAAAGTTCAGAAGGATAAAAAATGTGATAGAAATATCACATTGTATTGGTTATTACGTGGTTGTAACTTGAAAAAATGGATTAAGGTATAGTATCAGATGTTTCACCATCATTGCCTCAGATATTGGTAGGACTGGACCAGAAGATTTTGTCGCCTAAAATGAAAGTACGTTCTAAATTTTTTTTGAGGCCCTTCTAATTAACTAAAAATATACGGTTTTAACTAGTGCCCTCTGACTAAGTTAGAAAAGAAGAATACCACCACTACCACTACACCAACGTAATATTTGGAAACAAGGGGCCCTACAATTACTAATATAAAATGAGGCCTAAAGCAAATGAAAGCCGGGCCTGGATATTGGCTCATCTTAGCATTTTGAATTTCTATGGCTCTGAATCCTCGAGTCATATATATTGCTATAATAGTATGTGGTGAAACATATCCTATAATCCAGGAAAATATCAATTAAATTGAGCTAGAGATGAGCTGATTTCATGTCAAGTTGATGTTATTTTTGTACCCTGTTATATTTACATGTAGTTACTTGTAGTTAGTTTCCATATAAAACGAAGCTAAAAGAGGAGAATCATATATTTGTATACCCTCTGGTATATACTGAATTTTGTAAGAACGATAAAACATAGTAGAAGATTCGAACAATAAAATCAAAATAAACGATTAAAATAAACGAACCAGTACAGAAATCAATTTCGAAAACCGAAAGAACAGATCCGGAATCGGCTGTTAACCTCCCCTCAACTAAATAAAGCGTCCGTAGTTGAGACGGTTAGGAATCGTTTCTTTAGTCCCAGGGTACAACCGGGTGGGACTGTCTCGCTCACTCGAGAACAGAATCTGTGAACACCAGAACTATGATATACTCAGGAGCTTACCGTTCCGCTTTTGAAAGATAGAACGCGGTTGCGCAGAGGAGAGTTGTATCACAAGAGAAGAGAAAGAACTACTTATTTTCTGATGTGGAAGGTCGGATATGAACCGCAACCACAGAGCATACGATAAGCTAGAGAAGAGGAGAGAAGTTGTTGAGTGTGTGATTTCTGAGAGAAGTGAGGGCGTCCTTTTATAGGGGAGGGGAGAGGCTGCGTTTAGTGACGAGCCATTATGGTGAGGCACTAAAACGAAATCAAAACCGCTGTCATTAAAACGAATCGTAATTAAAAACGAATCGTAAAAAATAAAACGCGTAGGGTTTAAACGAATCGTAAAAAATAAAACGCGTAGGGTTTAAACGGTTCGGGCTTCTTAGGAATTTGGCCCAAAAAGAAAGGACCATTCTACCACGAGACATTCCCCAAAAGCCCCATGAGCCCGCGCCCACGCCCGGCTCGGCGGCGGTGGTGGCGCGTGTGGATTCCTCAATCCTCTCTCTCTGTATTCGTTATGAACACTCCTGGTTTGTAATGGTATATAAACCATACAACCTTTCAACTTCCCAGTCGATGTGGGACAAGCACACATAACTAACTCTTTTGGGTCTTAATTTAATCAGCCCATTTCTCATTCACTTCTCAATTTTATAAGCCCGCCTGCTTAATAAAATTGTGATCCAACAATCCCCCACATGAATAGAAAATGACTCTTAGAAAGAGAAAACTAAAAGACACGGAGGACTTGAAAGCTCGAGATAATATGAAATATATAATATCTCCTGAGTATATGCGAAAAAATAACTGTGTCTGAGGAGGTAGCATTTTTCAACTTTGAACCAGTCAGTTTTGATATATGTCGGGTCTACTCGGCCAGATGGTGAAACACGATGTTTTGAACCACCCAGATTTTTATGTAAACCTAGACAACAGGTACAATACATTTACCTTTTCTCGTAGAAATATGTTTTCTTGTTGGGTTCATTTTGGCCTTGAACTCCCCTGGTTTTATCGTGAGTGAACTTAGAGAATATAGCCTATCTTTCATTCTCCTAGAAATGACCTTTATTTCACACTCACTAGGTGATTCTTTGTTGCCATTCTTTTCAGAAGTATTCTGTTTGACTCCACTATTTGAATGCTCAAAATCATTAAAAACCAATGTTTATACTCAATATTCACAGAAAGCACTATCGTGTCATCTTAGGAAACGGGTAGAAACTAGTGCTTCGACCGGACTTAGGTTGATTTAGTTGTCCCATTGAACCTATTTCTTGGGATCTTCAGTCAGTTAGGTTGGGTATCCATCAAACTTCATCTTTAACTTGTAGCCCATTCCTTTTGATGATTTCGACACCTGATCCGTTGTCAGTCCTTTAGTAAAGGGATCTGCGAGGTTATCAGCTGATTTTACATAATCCAGTGTTATCACACTGCTAGTGATCATGCGTCTAATGTTCTTATGTCGTCAACGTATATGACGAGACTTGCCATTGAACAGATTATTGAGTGCACGAGCTATTGCCGCTTGGTTATCGCAGTGTACCTTTATTGGTGGCGATGGTTTTTCCCACATAGGGATATCTTCCAAGAAATTTTGAAGCCATTCTGCTTCTTCGACAGCTTTATCTAAAGCAATGAACTCTGATTCCATGGTCGATCTTACCTGGAGAGTTTGCTTTGTGGATTTCCAAGACACGGCACCACCGCCAAGTGTAAACACATAGCCGCTCGTGGATTTCGAGTTTTTGGAGTCAGATATCCAGTTTGCATCACTGTATCCCTCCAAAAATTGCAGGTTCTTTACCATAGTGCAACCCAAAATTCTTTGTAAACCGCAAGTAATTCAATACTCTGGTTACAACTTGTCAATGCTTGTGTCCCGGATTACTCTTGTACCTACTTAGTACGTGTGCCGAGTGTGCTAAGTTGGGTCTAGTACAATTCGTAAAGTACATGAGACTACCGATGACTCTAGCATATTCTATCTGGGACACTTGTTCACCCGTGTTCTAAGTCAGGTGATTTGTGGCATCATTGGGAGTTCTTGCGATCCCAGCTACATACTTGTTAAATCTATCAAGTATTTTGTCGGCATAATGTTCCTGGGATAATATGATTCCTTCATAATGTCTAATTATTTTAACCCCCAGGATAACATCTGCTAACCCCATATCTTTCATATCAAACTAACCACGTAGGATGGACTTTGTTTGATTGATGATATCCTTGTTACTGCCAATAATTAGCATATCATCTACCTAAAGACTAGCAAAATATAACCATGGTCAGTAATTTTGTAATAAATGTATTTATCGCAGGATAACATCTGCTAACCCCATATCTTTCATATCAAACTGACCACGTAGGATGGACTTTGTTTGATTGATGATATCCTTGTTACTGCCAATAATTAGCATATCATCTCAAGTATTTTATCGGCATAATGTTCCTGGGATAATATGATTCCTTCAGAATGTCTAATTATTTTAATTCCCAGGATAACATCTGCTAGCCCCATATCTTTCATCTCAAACTGAACACGTAGTATGGACTTTGTTTGATTGGATATCTTTATTACTGCCAATAATTAGCATATCATCTACGTAAAGACATAGCAAAATATAACCATGGTCAGTAATTTTGTAATAAATGCATTTATCGCATTCATTGATTCGAAATCCATTCGACATCATTACATTGTCAAATTTCTCATGCCATTGTTTTGGGGCTAGTTTCGGTCCATATAATGACTTCACGAGTCTACATACTTTGTCCTCTTGGCCAGGCACAACAAACCCTTCTGGTTGTTTCATGTAGATCTCTTCATCTAACTCTCCATATAGGAAGGCGGTTTTAACATCCATCTGATGAATTTCGAGATCTCGTAATGCAGCAATGCTTATTAGCATTCTGATTGAAGTGATCCTCGTTACTGGAGAGTAAGTGTCAAAGAAATCCGACCATTATTGTTGGCAGAATCCTTTAACTACAAGTCTAACCTTGTATTTATCGATTGCACAGCTAGTGTCTTGGTTCTAAAAATCCATTGATTACCAAGAGCTTTGAACCCTTCAGGTAAATCGACTAATTCCCATGTATTATTTTGTAGTATGGAATCGATTTCACTGTTGATAGCTTCCTTCCATGAAGGTGCATCAGGAGTAGTCATTGCCTCTGTGTAGGTTTTTGGGTTGTTTTCTAGAAGGAAAGCCATGATAAAGTCATCACCGAATGTAGCTTCCTTATGAGCCCTTTTACTCCTCCAGGGTTCAAATCCAGCGGCAACTTCTGTTCTTGTTCCAGAAGTGCTTTCCCCTTTTACTCCTCCAGGGTTCAAATCCAGCGGCAACTTCTGTTCTTGTTCCAGAAGTGCTTTCATCGTTAGAGACATTTGTTTCTCTAGTCTCATTTTGAGAGATATCTTCGTCATTTTCCCTTGGTCGCTTAAGATTTTTCTTTTCTTTGCAAGGGAAAATATTTTCGAAGAAAGATGCATTTTCATTTTCCCTTGGTCGCTTAAGATTTTTCTTTTCTTTGCAAGGGAAAATATTTTCGAAGAAAGATGCATTTTTGGACTCCATTATTGTATTGACATGTATATCAGATACATCTGATTTATGAACCAGAAACCGATAAGCACTACTATTGTGTGCATATCCAATGAAGATAAAATCTACAGTTTTGGGTCCAACCGTTACTTGTTTTAGAGGAGGTATTAACACCTTTGCAAGGCACCCCCACACTTTCAAGTATTTATAGGAAGGCACTTTTCCTTTCCATAATTCATATGGAGTCTTTCCAGTTGCTTTATGAGGAATTCTATTGAGAATGTAATTTGAAGCAACCAGTGCTTTCCCCCACAGATTTTGGGTTACACCTGATTCTTTCATTATAACATTCATCATTTCCTTCAAAGTCCAATTTTTTCGCTCTGCTACACCGTTAGATTCTGGTGAATATGGGACGGTGGTCTGATGAATGATACCTGATGGGCTCAGAAAGCTTCTCAGGTTTCACCTAGAATTCTCTAGGAGTTTAACCCGTTCTCTATTCCCTTGGTCGCTTAAGATTTTTCTTTTCTTTGCAAGGGAAAATATTTTCGAAGAAAGATGCATTTTTGGACTCCATTATTGTATTGACATGTATATCAGATACATCTGATTTATGAACCAGAAACCGATAAGCACTACTATTGTGTGCATATCCAATGAAGATAAAATCTACAGTTTTGGGTCCAACCGTTACTTGTTTTAGAGGAGGTATTAACACCTTTGCAAGGCACCCCCACACTTTCAAGTATTTATAGGAAGGCACTTTTCCTTTCCATAATTCATATGGAGTCTTTCCAGTTGCTTTATGAGGAATTCTATTGAGAATGTAATTTGAAGCAACCAGTGCTTTCCCCCACAGATTTTGGGTTACACCTGATTCTTTCATTATAACATTCATCATTTCCTTCAGAGTCCGATTTTTTCGCTCTGCAACACCGTTAGATTCTGGTGAATAGGGTGACGGTAGTCTGATGAATGATACCTGATTTGCTTTACAGAATGCTACTCAGAATGGACCTTCATATTCGCCACCAGTCTATCACGTTCTAACTATTTTAATAGTTTTTTCAAGTTGATTTTCAACCTCGAGTTTGAATTCTTTGATTTTTTCCAAAGCTTCACTTTTATTCTGTAAGAGGTAAATATAACAATATTTTGTACAATCATCTATGAAAGTCACAAAATACTTTTTACCTCCCCTTGTAGGCATATACTTTAAATCACAAAGATCTGTATGTATCAAGTCTAAAGGTTCTGTATTTCTTTCCACTTGGGGTGATGGTCTTTTTGTTAGTTTTGCCTCAACACAAATTTCACACTTGTCTTTATTTGTTTTGAATTTCAGAATTAAATTCAAATCCATTAAACAATTGACTGATTTATAGTTCACATGTCCCAATCGTTTATGCCAAATATTAAAAGACTCGACCAAATAAGCAACTGAATTATTCTTATTGATTGTCTCGGTAAGATCTGTATGTATCAAGTCTAAAGGTTCTGTATTTCTTTCCACTTGGGGTGATGGTCTTTTTGTTAGTTTTGCCTCAACACAAATTTCACACTTGTCTTTATTTGTTTTGAATTTCAGAATTAAATTCAAATCCATTAAACAATTGACTGATTTATAGTTCACATGTCCCAATCGTTTATGCCAAATATTAAAAGACTCGACCAAATAAGCAACTGAATTATTCTTATTGATTGTCTCGGTTACATTTTTCTTTGGTTTGACTGTCATTACATTCATTTTGACCAGTCCACCCTTAACATAACCACCTGATTCTTGCATTATAGCATTCATCATTTCCTTCAGAGTTTGATTTTTTCGCTCTGCTACAACGTTAGATTCTGGTGAATATGGGGCGGTGGTCTGATGATTGATACCATTTTCTTTACAAAATGTATCAAACGGACCTTCATATTCTCCACCTCGATCACTTTGAACTATTTTTATAGTTTTTTCGAGTTGATTTTCAACTTCAAGTTTGAACTCTTTGAATTTTTCCAA
>CM071717.1:15115946-15126197 GCA_036630335.1 Physaria fendleri
GATACTCAGTGGTTGACTCCCTTAAAGTTATCATTGGCTTGATAAGGTTACAAAGATGATCAGTGTTGATCTGGTGCAGGTTATACGAGCTGATTATTGGTAGAAGTCAATAAGAGATGCTGTTGAAGGTGGAAGATTACAGCATCATGTCCAGATTATAACTTTCATCTTTTTCAACTAAAGGTGTAAAAGATTCGTGGAAGAAAAAAAAGAAAGAAAAAGTTTGCATAATGTCAGGGCTGGTCCGGCACTTTTCGAGGTCCTAATCGAAAAAAAAATTTGAGGCCCCATTTATCGGAAAAGAAAAGAAAGTTTTTTTTTTTTATTTTAATATATAAATATTTTAAATTTATTAATATAGTTAAACCAATTTTAAAAAATCTTATACTATATATAAATTTCATAAATTAGATTTTTTTGAAGTATATTTTTACATGAAAATATTTTTTATATATAGATATTCTATAATTATTGATAGACAAAAACAATTCTCGACCGTACAAGTATCGTGTCATTAACTGTCTTATTGGGTTTATTTTGTTGAACTTAATTTGGGTCAAAACTCCACTAGTATCGTGTCATTAACTGTCTTATTGGGTTTATTTTGTTGAACTTAATTTGGGTCAAAACTCCACTGGTTACTTCCTCATGTATTATTTTGCTTTCACGTTTTTAAAATTTCTTATAAAAAATTATATATGTAGTTTATGTAAAAAAAAAAATTAATTAGTGGGACTCCGAACAATGTGGGATCCTATACAAAAGTATCTTTTGTATGTCTCAAGGGCCGGGCCTAGTCTTGTATATAGTTTATCCCGTCCATCTCGTTACGAGGATATAAAAAATGCAAAGTTTTTTCTTTTGGATGAGATTTAGATCAGATGGACGACCTGTTGTTTACAAATTTGTAAGTAGTTTCTGTCACAAAAGTCTTATAACATGTAAGAGATGATATGGAGCCCAATAGTCATAAAAGCATACAGTAATTTTTGTCAATTTTTCCCACTATATATATGGCACTAGCCAATGTATTGAGAACGCAACAAATATAAGTAATAAAAAGATCAAAGGTTCTCTCGCTTCTTCTTTTTATCAGTAATTTATATTAACATACTCCTTTGGTTTCTATATATAAGGGGTTTTAGAGTTTTATTTTTGTTTCAAAATATAAGGGGTTTCAATCTACGTGTTTATCCTTATAAGATGTGGATCTCGAAACTTCCGTGTTTATACACTCGGAGGAAATATTCGCATCCTTGACCTAACTCGAGTCTATCCATTTTCTTCAGTGATCGAGGCCCGTTCGCTAATATTCGCATCCTTGACCTAACTCGAGTCTATCCATTTTCTTCAGTGATCGAGGCCCGTTCGCTCTTGTTGAAAAGTAGGCATGGACATTTTCGAGTTGGGTTCGGTTTTTCGGATCTGTAGATTTAGGTCTCATTTGTGTTTCCAGTTCGGGTTCGGTACCAATAAAATTCGTTTGGATTCGGTACTCCCGAAAAATTTTATTAACGTAAAAAAATTATTAAAACATTAAATAATTATATAACTAATTATATAAAGCAAAGCTACCAATCAAAAATACCAAACAAATATTACCCTAAACATACCAAACTTGAAGTAAACACAGAACCAAAAATTCTGAGTATGTTCTAATTGTTTTACTCGAAAAACCGTAGAATCAAACCACATAATTGAATGTGCACCTCTTCTCAAAAATATTTTCATATTTTCTAAGGATTAATTAGTTTTGTTTATATTTAAGGTGTGTTTAATCCGTATTCTGACCAAACCCAACATTGTTCATCCGTAGAAACCGAGTACGTGCTGCTTAATATTGAGTACATTAACTACTAATATTCTTCAGTTGAGTCCATTGAGGAGGACAGATACAGACACCATGTATATACATACTTTTTGTTATATAGTAATAATTTGAAAAAGTAAGTCTTAAACATTTAACATCTTCTTATATTATTTGTGAAGTACCAATTCAAAAAAAACCTTCATTTTATTAGTTATTTGTGAAGTACCAATTCAAAAAAAAAACCTTCATTTTATTAAAATATTACGTTATTTGCCATTACAATTTTGGACTTCTAATAAGAATATCTAAAAGTTACATATATAATTGTTGTTGGGTATCTTTTAAAATTTATGGATTTTCAGTTCGGTTCGAGTTCAGTTCTGGTTCTTCTATTCGACTTCAGTTCCGGATCTTCGAGTTTAGAGTTTAAGATCCATTCAAACATTTTTTAAGTTTGGTTTGGATTTGGTTCTATTTTTTTTTGTTCAGATTGAGTTCGGGTTTTACTGCCCAGACCTATCGAAAGTTTCTGAGAAGTTATTAAACTGATCGTCATATAGCAAAATCTTTTGGAAGCCCGATAGAGAGAAAATAAATAATGGTTCTAAAAGAGACTTTAAACAATGTTAAAGATTAATGATAGGATAAAAAGTTTGATAATTCGATAACTTGTTGGTAATCCTCTGTATTTTCCTTGTTGTCGTCAAAAAGAAAACTGTGAAAATAAAGGATTATATTGTGTCAATATTTTTGACAAAAAACTCAATTATGCCGTCAAAAAGAAAACTGTGAAAATAAAGGATTATATTGTGTCAATATTTTTGACAAAAAACTCAATTATGCAGTTGATACATAACAAATGCACCAAGAAGAAAGGCTTATTCCAAATAATTTTTAAAATCCAAAAGCACAGTTGATCTTTTTATATTTTTTGAACGCATAAAATATTTGATAAAAAGGTTTGGTATGCTGGGATGAGGTAGATCAGATGGATGGCATCTACCTTTCCAAGTCCTGGCACAAAAGTTCGAGTCCCCTCTCCTCCTTTCCTTTCTCTCCTTTCTTCTCTAATTTCTTAAAAAGAAAAAAAATGTAATGTAAGGCCTATAGGCCCAAAAATGTAACTCTATAGGCCCAAATGTAATCATCTTAAAAATGTAAGACCCCTAAGTCCAAAAAATGTAACGTTAAAAAAGGAAGAAACCAAACAAAACCTTGGAAACAAAAAGAAAGATAGAATTCACACGGGCAAAACAGCAGCCTTGAAGCGAAGATTATGATAGTAGAGGAAGCGAGTGAAACCAGAAGGAGAAAAGCCAGAAGATAAACTCCAAAACCAGAGTTTTAATATAACGGAGATGAGGAACATCAGTGTGTGTTTCTTTTTTTAACCGGATAGCTGACTTTTTATGAGGCCTTTTTATGAGGCCAACGTTTCTTGGTCATCAAGATTTGTTATCTGTTACTTGTTCGGCTATGAGGACAATACTATACCTAGCCCATTTTATCACTCTTGTTATCGGACCGTTAAAGCCCACTTCGCTTTTTATACTTTTACCAGATGTAGATAATTGTGTGCCGTCATTTATCTAACTGTACCGTCAAATTTGTATGATTTAGATAATAATTTTTTAAAAAAAAACATCACTTGATAAAATCTCGCCCAATTTTTTTTTCTCCCTAATTTTCCAAATTATTTTAAAATATTGATATTTTCTCATTTTTGTAAGAATGTGATTTCTGTAAGTTTTTTTATCAAATATTAGTGATTTTAATGGTAATTGGAGTTAATATGTTCATGTAGAATTTTGTATGTGCATATCGATATTGAGTAGTTTCTCTTCGTGGCCATTGTTGATTCAGAGTTTTGGTTTCTGTTATTGTTGATTCCGAAGTTATAATTTGGTTTACGTAGATTTTAGAGTTTTAGTTTATCTGAATTTCAGAAATTTGGATTTCCAGTATGAGCACCACAAGTATCATATAAGCAAGGGAAATTTAATTTAAAAAACCATGATATCCTACTTGGCTTTAATTATTTCCACGAGTAATCTCTTCAAAAATCATAAGACCTCCTGCTGAGATCGATGCCATGAATCAGCTTGGTTCTCTTGCCGGAGATAAGCATAGGAACAAAAAGATCATATTAGAGGAAAGAGGTGTTGGTTACCCTTGTTAAGGCTTCTCAAGGAGAGTTCATCGGAGGAAGCACAAATCGCGGCGGCTATGGCCTTGGGATTTTTGGCTTGTGATGAAGATAAGGTTAGGTCTATTGTTAATGAACTTGGTGTTCCAAACATTTTTCAGGTTCTTGGTGATTCATGAATTAGGGTTCAGATTAAGGTAGCTTCATTAATGTCAAGTCAAGTTCTTGGTGATTCATGAATTAGGGTTCAGATTAAGGTAGCTTCATTAATGTCAAGAATGACTGAACATGATCCAATTGCTCAAGATGAGTTTGCTATACAGAATGTGATTAAGCCTCTAGTCACATTGCTCTGACTTGATGTCTTTGTTGATGAACTTAGGTTGAGTAAGCATAATATCATTCCCTCTCTTGTTCAGATGAACAAAACCAGTGACAAAGATCAGTCTTTGGAAACTCATAAGTCCAATAGGAGTAGTTATATTGGTGGTAGTGGAAGTAAAACAGAGAATTTGAAAAAAGATAGCGATAATGAGAATTATGAGGTTTAGCTTAACGTCACCGTTAAACCAAAATTATAGTTGATTTTTTTTTTATCATAAATTATTTAGTCCCAAAAAATTTGGTATTATTTTAGTTTGAGGGAGAGTTTGTACTTAAGAGTATTTTTATGGCAATGTTCCCTTTTTTCTTCTGAAAGATGGTCATATGACTCTCATTTTCATGGGTTAAAATTTTTTTTGTATTAAAAGTCTGCTTGGGAGAATTGAAATTGTAACGAGGCTTCAAAACATGAACACAACCAACTATGCTAAGACAATTTTTTAGTAGACCTTAGATATGTACTTTAAAAATGGTTTGGTAAATATATTGTTATAGATTGTAAATATTTGAGGGGCCACGTTACTTTAAAATGTTTTAAGCCCCGAGAATTATGTTAAGTCCTTGAAGGTATATTATAGGAAGAAGGGTGTTGATAAGAAACAAGTTATTGATGGTTCAGCCAAAGGAGACAATAAAGCAAAGAACATTAATGAGCTGAGTATGGTGGCTGAGGTGGCACATGAAGACAAAGAAGGGACCACTTCTTTGGAGCCGTTGCGTGCAAGGGAGAGAAGGGAGACAAAGGACACAGATGAAGGACAGGACCACTTCTTTGGAGCCGTTGCGTGCAAGGGAGAGAAGGGAGACAAAGGACACAGATGAAGGACAAGGAGGTGTGCTGGCACCTTTGCCTCACTAGGGTTTTAAGGGTTCTATATAAGGCTTAGAGAAGTAGAGAAAAGATAGGTTTTTGGTGAAGAATCTCAAGGCTAGCTTGTTGCAAGTAGAGGCAATAAGGATCCGTGAGGAGACTTATTGAGTAGTGTTTTCCTATCTTATTTGCTGCAATAAACTCTGTATTTCTCTTTGCCAATAATCAAGAACTTTTTATTATTCTGAATCTTTTACATACTGAGAGGGAAGAAAGTTACAAGCTTTAGAGAGAAAACATTACTAAAGCTTAACAACTGGTGCGGTGAGTTACCTAACACTGTCAACATGACAAATCCGGTGGAGACAAGTCCAGGATCTGTAACATCGACGAATTCTGTGGTATTATCCAACATTCAGGAGCTGTTCCAAAGAATGATGGGAGTGGAGAAGACAAACAAGGAACTGACTGAATCAAACAAAAACCTTCAGACAAGCAAGGAGACGATAATGAAGATGCTGAACAACATGAATACCAACATCAATAAAATGATTGAGGCTGGAGTCCAAAAAGCTTTTCGTAAACCAACCCATGGTCAGACGATGGAGGCAACTAAGGAACCTAGCATATTTCAGAACCTAGAAAAGAGCACAACGGAGGACGGTGACACATCAACACCGACCGACAACGTCGACGGAAATTTACTGGGTCCAAAAGAACAACCGACCAAACGAACCTTAAATCTCGAAGCTGAAAAGGAAAAGTACTCTGGCAACCCGCATCGCGACGGATTAACAAGAAGAATCGAGATGCCAGTGTTCGAAGGATCGGACATCTTCTCATGGCTCTCAAAAGTCGACAGATTTTTTCAGATGGGGCGTTATTCTGAAGCTTACAAGCTGGATCTGATAGCCCTAAGTCTTGATGGGCCAGCAATAGGCTGGTTTAATGTTGAGCATAAACAAAACCCATTCTTGGGCAGGGACAACTTTCGGGCCAGAGCTTTAATGAGGTTTGGTCAAATACTCAGCAAAGGCCCATGTCAATCCCTCTTTTGCTTACAACAACAAGGTACGGCACAAGAGTTTGTTTCTGCGTTTGAAGATTTATCTGCACAATGTGATGGGTTAGATGATAACACCAAACGAACCTTAAATCTCGAAGCTGAAAAGGAAAAGTACTCTGGCAACCCGCATCGCGACGGATTAACAAGAAGAATCGAGATGCCAGTGTTCGAAGGATCGGACATCTTCTCATGGCTCTCAAAAGTCGACAGATTTTTTCAGATGGGGCGTTATTCTGAAGCTTACAAGCTGGATCTGATAGCCCTAAGTCTTGATGGGCCAGCAATAGGCTGGTTTAATGTTGAGCATAAACAAAACCCATTCTTGGGCAGGGACAACTTTCGGGCCAGAGCTTTAATGAGGTTTGGTCAAATACTCAGCAAAGGCCCATGTCAATCCCTCTTTTGCTTACAACAACAAGGTACGGCACAAGAGTTTGTTTCTGCGTTTGAAGATTTATCTGCACAATGTGATGGGTTAGATGATAACAAATTGGAGGGTTTATTTCTCAATGGACTAAAACCTGCATTACGTGATGTGGTAATTCTGATGAAACCACAATCATTATCTGAGTACAAGAGATATGCTGTAGTAAGGAAAAATGATGCTTTAACTAGAGTAATTACAAAGGAGCACAATCTGGAGCAGAGACTGAACAAGAACTTTGTTCCTAGACAACAACCTTGGAGGACAAGAGAGTTCATACCACCAACAGCAACTACGACGGAAGCTCGAAACACTCCACGGTACATCAAGGACAGAGATTTTGAAGAAAAACGAAGCAGCAACTACGACGGAAGCTCGAAACACTCCACGGTACATCAAGGACAGAGATTTTGAAGAAAAACGAAGGCTGGGACTTTGCTTTAAGTGTGATGCGCGATGGTCCAGAGAACATGCCAAAGTCGGCCAAAAAAATCCTTACAGATGCTTACTGTGATTCAAGAAGAAGTAGAGGAGATTGATGATAACCCGGAAGATGTTATATTGGAGGAACATGTTAAGTATTTTGATGCACCGGAACCACAGGAGGATACAAAATCTAAGAAGAAGATGTCTTTCAGTGCATTTCTCGGCAAAAATAGGGGTTCAATAACGAAGCTTCGCATACAAGTGGGTCGACATGAAGCTGTGGCGATGCTGGATAGTGCAGCTACAGAAAAATTCATCATACCAGCCGCAGTTAAGAAAATGAGACTACCCTTTCACCATGACATATACACAGATATTATGTTGGGTACTGGAATTTCAGCACGCAGCTATGGGGTATGTAAAGATGTTGAATTCATCGTGGGAGGAGCTAAGTTCAAATATGATTTTATGGTCTTGGAGATTGGGGACTCAGATATGATCTTAGGAGTGACTGGCTAGGCGCATTGGGTCCTTGCTTCTGTGATTGGAATACAAATGAATTCACTTTTGGACTCAGATATGATCTTAGGAGTGACTGGCTAGGCGCATTGGGTCCTTGCTTCTGTGATTGGAATACAAATGAATTCACTTTTCAATATGAAAATGAGGTGGTACAAGTGTTTGGCGAGAAGAACCTTACCAGGACACATTCTTTTCACGCAATGAGCATCGTTCTACCTGGTCCTAGAAAGAAGTTAGCTTCATTACAAAAGACTGGAATTCCTGCACAGATTCAGCCGTTACTACAACAATTCTCTACAATCTTTCAAGAACCACGTGGCCTACCTCCATTAAGAGACAGTGAACATGGTATCACATTAGTGGCGGGAGCTACAGCTACTGTTATCCGACCCTATCGTTACCCTCAGGCTCATAAGGCAGTCACAGAACAAATGGTAGCTGAAATATTAGAGTCTGGAATTATACCACACAGCAAGAGTGCCTTCTCGAGCCCGGTGATACTGGTCAAGAAGAAAGACAATTCGTGGTCATTTTGTGTGGACTATCGTGCTTTAAATCGCATCACAGTTCCATATAAGTTTCCAATACCTATTATTGATCAATTTTTGGACGAATTGGTGCAGCAGTATTCTCTAAACTGGATCTCCGAGCAGGTTATCACCAGATTCGAATGAAACCCCAGATTCGAATGAAACCTGAAGATGTTCACAAAACCGCCTTCCGTACTCACGAAGGACATTACGAGTTCTTAGTGATGCCTTTCGGTCTTATGAATGCTCCAGCGAGTTTTCAGGCACTAATGAATCAGCTGTTCAAACCATTTTTGAGGAAATTTATTCTCATCTTTTTTGATGATATCTTGGTTTTTAGCAGAAGAATGGATGAGCATGTTCTTCATCTCCGGGCAGTTTTACAAGTCTTTCAACACCATCAGCTTTTTGCCAACATAAAGAAGTGTCAATTTGGTCAAACATCTATTGATTACCTGGGACACATTATCACCAAAAAGGGCGTTGTAACTGATCCTGCAAAAACTGAAGCAGTTCGTTCTTGGCCTACACCACGCAACATCAAAGAGCTGCAGGGATTTTTGGGTTTAACAGGCTATTACCGTCGGTTTGTAAAGGGTTATGGAGCCTTGGCAAGACCCTTGACAGATTTGTTAAAAAAATACAACTTTGGTTGGTCCTCAGATGCTCAACAAGCCTTTGAACAACTCAAATTAGCTTTATCCACAGTCCCTATCTTACAGTTACCTGATTTCTCACAAACATTCACAGTAGAGACAGATGCGTCTAGCAAAGGATTGTGCGCTGTTTTACTACAAGATAAACGCCCTATTGCCTTCTTAAGCTATGCTTTGAAGCATAGAGAGACGTTCAAATCAGCATATGAAAGGGAACTTATGGCGATTCTATGCTTTGAAGCATAGAGAGACGTTCAAATCAGCATATGAAAGGGAACTTATGGCGATTGTAATGGCAGTGACGAAGTGGCGTCATTATCTTCTGGGTCGTCGATTCATCGTCTCCACGGACCTGCAGAGTCTCAAACTTTTATTAGAACAATGTGAGGTATCTCTTGATCATCAGAAGTGGCTGTTGAAATTACTACCATTTGATTTTGAAATTCGCTACAAACCAGGACCATCTAACAGAGTCACAGACGGTCTTTCTCGAATTCCACATTATGTTGCTCAATCACCTGTTTCTAAATTGCTGGCTTTGACTGTTCCTCGTTCGTTGCTTATGGAGGATATCTACGCAGAAATTGACCAAGACGAAGGGTTACAGAAATTGGTTCAACAAATTAAAAGCTCCGGTTCACCTAAATCGGGTTTACAACTTAAATCGGACCGGGTTTGGTTTCAGAACCGCTTAATGATACCGGAAAACTCTCAATTTATACCTGTTCTTCTCCAAGAGGCACACACGTCTTTAACAGGTGGTCATTCAGGAGTTCTAAAAACCTTATGCCATCTTCAACAAAGCTTTCATTGGAGAAGCATCAAAAGAACAGTACAAAAATTTGTATTTGTTCAAGCTGGGACTAAACTTAAATTCAGCACAGCATACCATCCAGAATCAGATGGACAATCAGAAGTTCTAAATCGGGGATTAGAGTGTAATCTTCGTTGCTTTTCGTCTGCTTATCCGCGCCAATGGAGTAAATTTCTACCTTGGGCTGAGTACTCTTACAACACGTCTTACCATACAGCCATTAAGACAACTCCTTTCAAAGTTCTTTATGGTCGGGATCCGACTCCACTGATACGCTTTGAGACAGGTTCTACAACCAATTTTCAACTGGAAAAAGCCTTGCTGGAAAGAGATCAAATTCTTGCTGAAATCAAGACCCATCTGGCTCATGCTCAACAATTAATGAAGCGATCGGCTGACAAGCATCGCAGAGAAGTCGAATATAAAGTGCGGAATATGGTTTATCTCAACCTGCGACCGTATCGGCAACAATCGGTGATCAGACGAACTTATCAGAAATTAGCTGCAAAGTTCTTTGGGCCATTTAAGGTGATTGAGAAGATTGGTCAAGTGGCTTACCGATTACAATTGCCTAAGGAGGCACGCATTCATAACGTGTTTCACGTCTCATTGCTCAAACCAGCACTTGGACCATCACAACAACCACAACCACTTCCTGCTTC
>CM071717.1:15165445-15176491 GCA_036630335.1 Physaria fendleri
TAAGTGGAAAACAGGTCCTTATCTATGCAGATGTGAGCAGTAGCACCTGTGTCATACCACCACTCCAAAGGGTTGTCCTCGATAGCATTTGCTTCAGTGAGTACACAACAGAGATCTTCCTCAGTAAGATTTGCATAGCTGCGGTTCCCTTTGGGCTTGCTGCGATAGTCTACAGCCTTATGTCCGTATTTTCCACAGGAGCCACATTTGTCGTTGATCCTTGCCTCGGCATTATTCTTTTTACCTGAGGGCTTCTTATCAGCAACAATCTTTTTGAAGCGTTGAGAACCAGAGGGCTTTGTCAAGTTCTCTGTAAAAGTCTTTTCTTTGCCTTTACCTTGAGCCTTGTTCTTTTCCGCCAAGTATGCTGCATAATCATCACGTTCAAGAAGAGCATTGAGAGCTCGCTCACGATTTGTTGCCTTGATCTGAATCCACGAGAACATATTTTCCAGTGTGATCGCCTTCTGCTTGTGTTTTAGGTAATTCCTGTAGTCCACCCAACCAGGAGGAAGCTTCTCAATGAGATAGTTGATCGTGAAAGGTTCACATATCTTTATGCCCTCAGCAGCGACCTCTGCACATATCAATTGAAATTGTTCAACCCGAGGCATTATGGGTTTAGAATCTACCATATTGAAATCTAGGAATTTCGCAGTAGCATATCTCTGAACCCCTTGATTGACAGATTTGTAATTCCTGTCCAGAGCGTTCCACAAACTCTTTGCAGTTTGGTATTCTTTGTCATAGTTATACACTTTGTACAACATGTCTATGAGACCGTTCAGAATCCAACCGCGGCAAAGGAAGTCAGAATGCACCCATGCTTCGATGGTGTATACACTGCGCACATCACTTGCTTTGTCTTGAGCGGTCGGCTTATCCTCGGTGAGGAATGTGTGTAGATTCAAGTTGGACAGAAAGAACAAAATCTTTTGCTGCAAGGTCTTTAAATCGCCCCCATTACCATTGAATTTGGCAGGTAGTAACGCACTGTGATCAGTGACTACAGTTGGAGCAGTCTTAGTGACATCGTTTTTCGCACTCGAGTTAGACCCAGCGATCGCACCATCGTGGAAAGTTTCTTGTAGAGTCAACATCTGCTCACAGTAAAGGATAACATATTAGTATTCGACTTGTTTAATTGATGAAATATTAAACCAAATATCGGAACGCTAATTGATGCGTTTTAATCGTTCTCCAAGCGCGCTAAGAAGCGGTAGCAGACAAGCGGTATCAAGAACTGGATTTCACACGCACTAAACAGTGGCAGCAAACGACCAGTGATCACAAACTGTTTTGCAAACGCGCTACCAAGCGGTAGCAAACAACAAGTTATTTGTTTCATAATGAAACCCCGAAAAACGTACTCAGAAATAATTTTAGAAAAACGTTATTGTAAAAATGTTTGAACAAAAAATGTGTATGTAAACAGGGTTTAAAAGAAACGTTTTGAAATCGTTTAAAGATTTTTGAAATTCGAAAATCTAAATCCGTTATTAGCTATAGGCTAAATCGTTTAAAGATTTTTGAAATTCGAAAATCTAAATCCGTTATTAGCTATAGGCTAAGAGCATATTCATTTAGTTAAGACTGTTAGAGCGTAATAACAGAATAGAAAAAATCGAACAACAAAATCAAATAAAACGATTAAAAGTAAACGAAACAGAGGAGAAAACAATTTCGAAAACCAAAAGAACAATCCCGGAGTCGACTGTTAACCTCCCCTTAACTAAATGAATCGTCCGTAGTTGAGACGGTTAGGTAGCGTTTCTTTAGTCCCAGGGTAAAACCGGGTGAAACTGTCTCGCTCACTCGAGAACAGAATCTGCGAACATGAGTACTACATTATACTCAGGAACTTACCGTTCCGCTTCTGAAAGAGAGAACACGGATGCGTAGAGAATTTCTGGAACACGAGAGAGAAGAGAGAACAACTCTTATTTTCTGATGTGGAATATCAGATATGAACCGCAACCACAAAGCATACGATAAGAGCTAGAGAAGAGAAGAATGTTGTTGTGTTTTTTGATGTGTGGTTTGAGACTAATGGGCGAGTCCCTTTTATAGGAGAGGTGACGAGGGCTTGTTGTGTTTTTTGATGTGTGGTTTGAGACTAATGGGCGAGTCCCTTTTATAGGAGAGGTGACGAGGGCGTTTTAATGTCGCGTATTAATGTCGTCCATTAAAAACGAAATCAAAACCGTCGGTGTTTAATTACGAAATCGTAACCGCGCGCGCACTTATGAGGGAATCGTAACCGTTGCGTTTTAATGACCGAATCATAACGGTAATCGCAATTAATTGCGTTGACCAACGCGTAGGGTTTCTGGAGGCTTCGTAGAAAAATGGCGCAAAAAGAATGGACCACTCGACCATGAGACATTCCCCAAGAGCCCCACGAGCCCTCGGCGGTGGTGGTGGTGGTGCGCGCGTGTGGATTCCCCAATCCTCACTCTCTGTATTCGTTTGAACACTCATAATGTCTAATAGTATATAAACCATTCAGAACTATACCTTTTTGAACACTCATAATGTCTAATAGTATATAAACCATTCAGAACTATACCTTCCAGACGATGTGGGACAAACACATTTTACTAACTCTTCTATGGATCTAAATTAATCAGCCCATTTCTCTTTAAATTCTCATAATTTTTTATAAGCCCGCCTGCTTATTAAAATTGTGATCCGACAATCCCCCACATGAATAGAAATGATTTTTAGAAAGAGAAAACTAAAAGACACGGAGGACTGAAAGCTCGAGATAATATGAAATATATATGTATCTCTCCTCACTCTCTGTATTCGTTTGAACACTCATAGTGTCTAATGGTATATAAACCATTCAGAACTATAACCTCCCAGAAGATGTGGGACAAACACATTTTACTAACTCTTCTATGGATCTAAATTAATTAGCCAATTTCTCTTCAAATTCTCATAATTTTTTATAAGCCCGCCTGCTTATTAAAAGTGTGATCCAACAAAATGTAACACCCCGACCGTCTGCAACCCTTATTGGACCGATACCTGTCACTAGGCTCATGGGTCCCAGTCTGGTCCGGCAGTCGGTGCATCACTTTCGGAGGCTTTAAAGACTTGTTATCGACCCTACAAATCACCACATGACATTTCCCTTGCTTTGTCCTCACTCACACAATTCTGGGAATCACTTCCCGAATGTCACCCATCCTTGACTACTCCAGCCCAAGAACGCTTAACCCTGGAGTTCAGACAAGGTGTTTAACCGAAAAGATAAGTGCAATTTGGTGACATAGGTGGCAAAATCAATTCTTTTAAGCTTTCCTCATGCACCACCATATTTCCAGTTCGGGTTGTTACAAGAAACAAGACCAAACTGCTACTAAGGATAGACGTTAAAGAGATGCAAAACGCAAAGAGCCTAACGCACACACGAGTAAATCTGAACGCAAGAAGTGGCAGACCTGTAATGTTAGCTTCTTTCAAAGGCAACATAAGGAGTTCACTAAGGACATTCCCTAGGCTGAATGGAAGAGCAAATGCTATAAGCACCAGATGCAGGTGGTACAGCTACCGTAAAAGCCACTGAAAATGTTGAAATACAAACTCTTCTAGGTTTTTGATGTACGGACAGAATAAATCTGAGCCATTTGGGTGCTTCAAAACACATAATAGAAACACCATGCGACAAAACCAGTACAATAAAGGATAAAGCAGCAAGCTGACATAAGACGAAAGGATACTTGGACCAGATAGTTATTGACCTATAAGTAAACGGAGAAGAGGCAAATCCAACTCAACACCGAGAAGGAATAACACTTCGGAAACTTGAGACCGAGCAACACAGGAACAAAGGAGAAATGTGTAGCGAGAAGAATCTGTTTGTTCAGTTTATTCGGTTTGTTCAATTTATTCGGTTCGATCGGTTTGTTCGAAAATTAAAAATTTTCTCTCTTCTTTATTTGGTTTGTTCGGTTTTCCAAAAACAACGAGATGCGTAAAGAGAAGGGAGAGAAGAGAAATTGTAGTAAAAATGAATATTCCACACATTTTAAACAATAAAAATATAATTGCAGAATTAAAGACTTTTTTTTGGGAAAAATATTAAGAATTCTTAACCAACAAAAAGTAGGAAACTTGAAATTTTGAAAGTAAAATGTCAAACAAAGAAATATGTTTTTTTGCATGGTAATTTGTTTTTTAAATGGTTGGTAGAAAAAAAGAGGTTAAAAAAAAATACAAGTGTGTGTTTCACACGGGCTCATATATTTGACACGTGTGACGATCATCTTATAAACTCTCGTAATTTCTCAATCGGCCTATGAAGAACAAAAAGAGCCCAGCAAAGTATGTGATATTCCACAGTTAATATCAGCCGTCGGATCATTTCATCTACCATCGCCACAGATCTCTCTCCTTCTCAAAAAAATCAAAATCCCTTCCTCTCTCTCACCGGACCGGCGAGTCCGTTCTCTCGGTGGTAAGTGCTCAATTTTGTTTTTCCGATTCAGTCATGTATGGATTCGGAGATTCTCATGGCGCTCCTACATTAGCTTTTCGATTCTCGATTATATTTCGTTGATATGATTCTCATTTGGCAAATCTGTATTGAGATTGCCCGCATCGCTACCTTTTTTCTATTAGTTTTTTTTCTAGGGTTTATACATATTTGATTCTTGTGTTCGTCTTTTAATTTTTGGTGGATTCTGTTTTGTTTTTTCCTAAAGATGTTTACGATGATGATGGGAAGTGATATCAGCAATGAAGCTTTTTTAGAATCTCAAGAATTGTAGAAGTAGCGATTCTATTAACCGCAAAAAAGCTTCTTCTTTCAGTTTTACTTGTCATCTGCAAATGGGCTGTTTCCATTCCACGGCTGCCAGAGAATTTCCGGGACACGAAAACCCTGTGAAGCTAGCTTCTGAGACAGCTTGTAAGTTTACTTGCTCCGCACGGTTATTTTTCTCTTTTCAGCTTAGTTCTCCTGGATCATGAACTTAGAGGTCTGTCTTTTATCTTTGCTTACTGAGATTCGAATCTGTTTTTCGATTGTTTGTATCTGAAAAATGGGCAGTTATGATGTTTTATTCATATTCTATTTGATTTACAACTTCGTTGTATCCATTTTGATGACTGATTGTTGTTGCTGAAGTCATCAACAATACGTTATTTCATTACAATGGTTTCTTGTGGATCGACAGTCTAGTTTACTTCCACATTTATGTTGAATCTTGATCCGAGAAAGCTTTCAAGAACCGTCTATTTTCCATTGTTTATACAAGATCTTGATGTTAAATCTATCAGTGTGGCTAGTTACTTCTTTGTTTTTGTAGTTAGTGTTAGTGAAGTTGAAGCATTGTATGAATTATTCAAGAGCATAAGCAGCTCGGTTGTTGACGATGGCTTGATAAACAAGGTATTGATAACTCCATAGCCTTTTGTTATTTCGTGCCTCTTATGGGAGAATCTTGAAGGCCTAATGTACTGTCACATAATATTCATTGAACTATTACCCATATTCAATACCAATTTGTCAACTTACTTGACTTCCACCAATTTATTATTTGTAATAATTGAACCCCATGCTGCGCTGTCACCTCCTTACTGCTCATCAAGTTTATGTGTTGATAGTTGACTTGAATGTTAGTTCTTTTTTATATTGGTTTGCTTTTGAAAGTTGATCTTTGCTTGGCCCCACTTTTGGATATTGTTATTTTAACTTATTTATTTCTCGACTAACTTGTGTTGCAGGAAGAGTTTCAACTTGCTTTGTTCAAGAACAGAAAGAAAGAAAATTTGTTTGCCAATAGGGTAAATCTGAAGTTTCTCAGAACCTTATTAACGATGTAGTTCATCTTAGAGATTAGTTCTATAAAAGGGCTAAATGGTAATGGCCACCTTTTTTGCAGATATTTGATATGTTTGATGTTAAACAAAAAGGCGTCATCGATTTTGGAGACTTTGTGAGATCACTCAATGTCTTCCATCCTAATGCTTCTCTAGATGAGAAAACAGACTGTAAGTTGACCATGAACGAGTATATGACTATCACCGTTCCTGTAAAGCCTCTCATCGTTATTATTATTATTATTATTATTTATCTCAGTTAGCTTTAGGCTTTACGACATGGACTGCACGGGCTTCATTGAGCGGCAAGAGGTATACAATTGTCTTATATCTTAACATCTCATCCCAAAACAATGCTGTGTTGATTCAGCATGATTTATAGGAAATCATAATTGTGTATGCGATTATGGCAGGTGAAGCAGATGCTGATTGCACTTCTCTGCGAATCTGAAATGAAACTAGCTGATGATACAGTAGAAATGATACTCGATCAGGTTTAGTTCTTGTCTATGCTAACTTTTATTTTTATGATGGTGAAGACTAATTTATAAAACTGTTTCCTTTTTTCGTGAACAGACATTTGAGGACGCAGACGTGGATCGGGATGGAAAGATTGATAAGACAGAATGGAGCAATTACGTTATGAAAAACCCATCTTTGCTTAAAATCATGACTCTACCGTATCTCAGGTATCTTTCCTTATTACATGTTCAACAACTTCTGGTTTCGTTATCTGAGTTTCAGGACTGAAATCCAATTGCAGGGATATAACCACGACTTTTCCGAGTTTTGTCTTTAACTCGGAGGTCGACGAGATTGCTACGTGAAGAAACAAGAAAAAAGACAAGCTGGTTTAAAGAGAGCGAGTCGTAGGTTGACTCAGAGACACGCTACTTGGAATTTTTCTGTTTCAGTTTCAAAGTAATGATTTACTTAGGTTCTTTTTTAAAATATCTGAACAGTTTTTTGGATATTAAGTTGTAGTTCTACGCAAAGATTAAATACAAAATATCTCAATTCATATCATTTTATTTTGTCAATCATCTATCCATCCAGCAATTTGTTGACAAGCAAAGGATCTGCTGCGATGGTAAACTAAACTTTTAACACATTTTAATTTATCTTAATCCTCATTATACAAAAATGCACCGCTTGATTCTATTTATTTTTGCAGCTAGAAAAGTGTAAAAAAAATATGACTCTGGAAAATACCCAAGAGTTGACTGCTGTAACAAACCTTGGGTCAATCCCATTTTACTGCTGTAACAAACCTTCTCTTCCGGTGGGTCAAATCAAAATCTTCATTGCCTCTATCCAATGAGTTAGCCACTTGCCACGTCCAAAATAATCGTTTTTCTCTGTTAATCCCTATATATTTAAGGGTGTGAGAAACCTTATTTTGGAGACTGATATGCCTATCTTATGTTGTCCTGCTCTGCTATGTCAACACTCTCTTTCCTAATACCTGCTGGTGAACATTTTGCATTGTTACTCTCTTCTTTGTCTTTATTTGTTGAGTCCCTATTCAATTTGATTTCTTCAGTTGTTGCATTTTAATTCAATGCTAGACCCTTCTAATTGCTTAAAAGACCTTTTTGTGTTTGGCTTCTTCCTGATGTAAATTTGGAGAGGCTTATCAATACTCTCTTTTTGAGGATGGGCTTGTCCCCAAACTCAATGTGTGGGAACAGCTGCATAAGTGTGCTTTCAGCTGACATGCACTGTTATATCTTGTATCTAAAACTTTTTTCCGGTTCAATGTTGAGTTCTTCATCAGATGTGAGAGGTGGTGGGAGTGGCGGGATGATGTGACATGTACCACCTACAACTTTAATCTATGAAATGTGGAACAAATTGTGAATGCGAGAGTGTGCTGAGAGTTTTGGGTTTGTAAGCTGCCTTGGTGATCCGCTGAATTATCTCAAAAGGTCTATAAAAATTTTCTATTAACTTCTGATAGATGTGGCCTTGGTGATCCGCTGAATTATCTCAAAAGGTCTATAAAAATTTTCTATTAACTTCTGATAGATGTGTTTTGCCACTGAGGATTACTTGTAAGATCTAAGCTGTGAGTAAGCCATTGTGCCCACTTCATATTTAAGATCACGGTTGTGCTTGTTTGCTGCCCTTTCCATCATGGTCTGCGCGTGAGTAAGATTAGCTCTCTCTAAGCTATTTATCAAAAAAAAAAAAAAAATAAAATAAAAATATATCCGTAATATATCGCCGCATAAATACGTTTCTGATTTTTAATACATATATTTCTATTTCCTTTTCTGATACAAATTTATATTAATATATTTCTAATTAATGGTAATAATCATATATTTTTATCTCTTTAAAATAAAGTAATTTCTTTTTTGAGTTATGATAATTAATGACAATGGCAAATGACGTAATATTCTTATAAAATGAAGGTTTCTTTTGAATTGGTACTTCACAAATACTATAAGAAGATTATCTTTTAATTACAATGTCTTTATTGCCCTTTGTTTCATTTGTCTGTAACTTTTTTTAAAAAATAAAAATAATAATACAGCCTGTTATTGTACTATCCATATCTCGATTCCCACCTTTCATTTTCCACCATCCATGTCTTGTGCCATCCTCAATTCTAATTGGTTGTGGCATTAAATATTGGATTATAGGGTTTTATTCTGGACTATTCACATTTGTTTTCTCTTTCAAAACAATCTCTATTCTCTTAAGATTCTCTCTCTAAAAATTTCAGATTTTTTGGTCAATCATTTTTCTTAAGAAAACTCTGAACCATCCACGTCTTGTGCCATCCTCAATTCTAATTGGTTGTGGCATTAAATGTTGGATTATAGGGTTATATTTTGGATGATTCACATTTGTTTTCTCTTTCAAAACAAAAACTCTCTCTACTCTCTTAAGATTCTCTCTCTAAAAGTTTCAGATTTTTTGGTCAATCATTTTTCTTAAGAAAACTCTGATTTCATTTTTCTTTGATTTAAGGACCGGATCTTGAAAGCAAGTGCATTTGGCTGGGATTTTGTGGTTAGTTTTCATTTCTTCTTTATTTTTGTGAGTTTATTTTTCATAGTTTATGCTTTCCGTGATATTTTGTCATGTGGATAGTGATATTTTGCGACGCAGCAGGATAACTGACGGTGAAGGGGTCTGCCTGTCTGTACGTTGACAAAAGGTTTGGAGGACTGTCTGTTTAAGGTTCAGTAGCTAAATGAAGGTAGACTGACAGTGACAGACTGCCTTGCAAGGCGATGGAGCAGGTGGGTCAGAGACAGGCAGTCAGTGATGATGCCTAAAAGAAGTCAGAGAAGTTAAAAATCATTTTTCTTAAGAAAACTCTGATTTCATTTTTCTTTGATTTAAGGACCGGATCTTGAAAGCAAGTGCATTTGGCTGGGATTTTGTGGTTAGTTTTCATTTCTTCTTTATTTTTGTGAGTTTATTTTTCATAGTTTATGCTTTCCGTGATATTTTGTCATGTGGATAGTGATATTTTGCGACGCAGCAGGATAACTGACGGTGAAGGGGTCTGCCTGTCTGTACGTTGACAAAAGGTTTGGAGGACTGTCTGTTTAAGGTTCAGTAGCTAAATGAAGGTAGACTGACAGTGACAGACTGCCTTGCAAGGCGATGGAGCAGGTGGGTCAGAGACAGGCAGTCAGTGATGATGCCTAAAAGAAGTCAGAGAAGTTAAAGATGCCAGTTTGCTTTCAGTTCTTCGTCTGTCTTTCAAATTTTCTGTTTTTTGTAATTATGTTTTATGGTCTGTCTGCGAATGTAATGTTTAACGTTTGGTCTATCTACGAATGAAATGCTTAACGTTTTATTTTACATTCGCAGTTTGCTTTCATTTCTTCGTCTGTCTTTCAAATTTTCTTTTTTTTGTAAGTTCTGCTTGTGTCTTTATGTTTTATGGTCTGTCTGCGAATGTAATGTTTAACGGTTGGTCTGTCTACAAATGAAATGCTTAACATTTTAGTGAATAAAAAGTTTGTTTGTGTCCAAAAAAAAAAGGTGACTTTGTAAAAAAAAGTCAAAAGAAATTGACGATTTAACGTGCTCTGAGATTTCTCAGAAGGAATTGGCTTAATTTTAATATTCTTGATAAGTGTATAATTTTGTTTTGTGCTGATCCCTTGCCAAAAACAGCTCAGCATTGGTCAGACAGGTTATATGAGGTNTGCAAGTAAGTGTTGTATTTTGTTATCTTTTGTTGTTTTTTCAACTGATTTATTTGTAACTTTAATCTGGTTTTTTGTTATATTTTGCATCTCCAATCCGGGTAGTTCTGTTGAGCTAAGAACTGTGATGAAAGATGGTTCTAAAGAAGTTTTTGAGAGGTTCTACGTTTTTTATGAAGCATTGAAGATAGCTTGGTTGACTTCCTGTTGGCCCGTGATTGGGATAGACGGCTGTTTTCTGAAGAATGGTTCAGGACATCAACTGCTTGCTGTTGTTGGTAGAGATGGAAACAACGCATTTTACCCCATTGCGTGGGCTGTTGTTCAAGTAGGAGATGAAATAAATTGGGTCTGGTTCATCTCCAGAGATGGAAACAACGCATTTTACCCCATTGCGTGGGCTGTTGTTCAAGTAGGAGATGAAATAAATTGGGTCTGGTTCATCTCCAAACTGAAACAGGACTTGCAGATTGGTAATGAATAAGGATATACCATAATTTCTGATAAGCAGAAGGGTCTCCAACTTGCAGTGGAACAGCTACTACCGGGTGTGGAGCATAGAAATTATGCCCGTCATGTTTATGGGAATATTTGCAAGTATCATCCGAGGAGAGGGAAGTTTAAGAAGCTTTTTTCATCTCCAAACTGAAAGAGGACTTGCAGATTGGTAATGGAGAAGGATATACCCTAATATTTGATAAACAAAAGGGTCTCAAACTTGCAGTGGAACAGCTGTTACCGCGTGTGGAGCATAGAAATTATGCTCGTCACGTTTATGGGAATATTTGCAAGTATCATCCGAGGAGAAAAAGGTTTAAGAAGCTGCTTTGGAATGTAATTAAAAGCTACACCATAGTTGAATATGAAGCTGCTCTGCAGAAGCTGTAATTAAAAGCTACACCATAGTTGAATATGAAGCTGCTCTGCAGAAGCTGCTCTGCAGAAGCTGAAAGAGTATGATATCAAAGTCTGTGATGCATTGATGGAAAGGAATCCTAAGTCTTGTAGCAGGGCATTCTTCAAAACTGAAAGTATATGT
>CM071717.1:15201074-15220427 GCA_036630335.1 Physaria fendleri
TTTTTTTTTTTTTTTTGGCGGGAGTATGTTATTGTTATATAACGTTATCCTGATTTTAAAAACGTTACCCTGATTTCAAACAGTTTGAGTCGTGATGCTAACAATAATAAATTTTCGGCTTTCAAAAATTATCCTGACTTTACAATTTTTATGGAAAACATTTTACGGAATTTGTTTTTATGTCTAACAATTTTTTATGGAAAAGATTTATGAAATATTCCATTAGATTTTTCTAAATTTTTTTTTATGGAAACTCATATTCATATATACCAAAAAAAAATTCATTTAATTCTACGGGTTCAACAGATAAATTTACAGCTCCAACAAATCGACAGACCAAATTCTACATCCATAATCACAGCCCAAAAATCTACAGCAACAATTTTAAAGCTACAGCTCCAACCAATCAGGCCAAGTAACAACACAGCAGAAGGGTCTTTTGATCCTCAAGGAAGCACTACCAAAAAGAAGTCTTTCTCTAGTAAGTGTAATCTGGCAATAATAGAAAGAAAGTAACTATAAGTAGAAGATGATAAACCCACTTTGATAATCAACTTGTTGTAGGAGCAAGAAGTAACTATAAGTAGAAGATGATAAACCCACTTTGATAATCAACTTGTTGTAGGAGCAAGCACATTGTCTGAAAATTCTAGAGTTTATTTCTCATCACAGGTGATATATTGTGATTTGAACATCAAATCTTCTCAAAGAAAAAGAAATATATGAATGATGAATCAGGTTTCAGCTATTGCAAGAAATTGAACAACAAATTGAATGAGATAACAGAATCCTTAAAGTAAGTTAAATACATTCCACGTATGAGAAGAACCCTAGAAAAACTATGGACTTTAATCTAAAAAGCATTAATTTATCAAACTCATTTAGAGACGACCATGTAATCAATTTAGTTTTGTGATACCCTATGTGTTTATCCTACGTTTCCTCATAAGGTAAGAGTACAACGTTTCCTCATAAGGTAAGAGTACAAGTTAACTTTATATTATATAGATTATTTTTTTGACTGTGTAAGAAATTTTTATTATCATTATCTTCTTGATGAGGTACTATACTCCATCATGACCTTTGTTTGTCAGTGCCTCATAATGAGATGACCCAATGTGTAACTTTCTCAACCACTCACTCTTCACTAACCTCTTACCCATTTTTAAGGCTTTAAACTCAAAATTAAGAAGAATAGCTAATGAGGATAACTATACTTAACTAAAGCCACTCTTTTAGATACAATCATCTAATAGCCTCATGATAAAGACACCATCCGTACTTAGTTCTATACCATACCCACTTAGCTAAACCGAAACAAGACTTACTGATGTGGATAACATGATTTCTAACATTATATGGTCAAGAATAGTCTCTATTTGCCCTCCTATCTTGAGACTAAGCGTTGTTTAAATCTCTTTAGCAGTAACCTTTACTAAAAACAAAACAGGAGATGAGTTCTAAGATATACAAAACAAAGCAAGTTCAAGTTGTTTACTCCATAAGCTCTCCTGTGTTCTTTAGCAGTAACCTTTACTAAAAACAAAACAGGAGATGAGTTCTAAGATATACAAAACAAAGCAAGTTCAAGTTGTTTACTCCATAAGCTCTCCTGTGTCCCTTATTCATCAATTTACAACCTTTTGATCTTGTTCCTTGCAGAACAAGCAACTATTAAACATGGAATCTCTGATTTTTACTTGGAGAGTAAGCGAGTGAGAGAAGAAGAGTCAAAGACAGGAGGACTACAAGTAAAGTGTTGACAAACAAGAGCCACCACTTTCCCTGAGTCTCTGTTCTTCTTCGCCATCTCAGCTATATTACTGTTATTATCTTCCCAAAACTCCATTTCATCAGAACTCGAAGGATCTATGTGAATCACCTGTCAAATAAACCAGTCCAAAATCACAAATCTTGAATCTGGAACATTAGAACATTTTAAACTCTTACCGTTTTATTAGGATCATAGACAGAGTGTGCTGCAGAAAGCATGTTCTTAAGCTCTTTAGAAGACATAGAACCAACCAATACAACTTGTTTCCTCGATGGAACATTGATCATATCTGCAGCACAGCACATTAATGGCACTGCCACAGCCAATTCTCTCAACCTCAACTCGAAGACGGCCTGCGAAAACAACAGCAAAAGATGATAATCTTCGGTTAGAGAGTCTCAAAGATGATGGAGTTTGTTGCGTTTGTTTACCAGGAGACGATGTGCGGTGTTTAGGTAGGAGTTAGCTTTTTCTCCGGCGACTAAGGAAGCTAATCTCACAAGGTTGATAGCCGAAACAGAGTTCCCTGAAGGTTCTGCGCCATCGTGATCTTCTTTTACACGGAGGAGAACTGATGGGTCTTGTCCCTCGGTATTGAAGTAGGCTCCTCCTTCTCCGTCCAGGAATAACTCATCCTAAAATGTATTTAACTTTTATAGCAAAATTTTTAAAATTTATGAAATCAAGCTAGCAAAGATCTCAGACTTGCCTGGGTTTCTTGAAGTTGAATCGCCCATTTAAGCCATTCGACCCCACCTCCATTCTCGTAGAGATCGAGCAAACCAGAGATCAAGAAAGCATAATCGTCTAAAAAGGCAGGAGCTTTGGATGGTCCCTGTCTGTAACTGTGTTGTAATCTACGAGACTGCTCATCATAGAGATTTCCGCTTTGGATGGTCCCTGTCTGTAACTGTGTTGTAATCTACGAGACTGCTCATCATAGAGATTTCCTCTGATAAACAAAGCTGCTTTCTCTGCAACTTCTATGTAATCCTCTGGCTGTAAATGAAAACTTGAATGATAAGAAAAATCGATAGTAAAAGAAGAAATTGTCCGGAGGGTAGTAGAATTCATTACCTGACTATTGACCACAGGGAAATAGTATTTGGTGTTTTCAGGCTCAGCCATGAGTATCTTCGAAGCTCTTGCGAAAGACGAGATTACAAGACCATTCCAGGACACAATTATCTAAGAAAATAAAGCTTAATCAGTTAACAAAGCTGAAGAAACAGTACTTTGGCGACAAAAGGTTTCCAAGAAGATTTATACCTTATCATCTAGATGAGGCTTAGGTCGCTTCAGTCTGACATCGAAAAGCTTTCTTCTGCATTCACCCAAAATCTCCTGATACTTCTCAGTGGAGAGGCTGAACTTTGATGCCATGGCAGACAGCTCATTTCTCTCAATCAGTACATTCTTCCCTGCGAATTCATTGTGCGGGTCACTTCTGCTTGAAAGATCGCAGTTACCTGTTTTCTTAACATAATAATGTTCCTTGAAAAGATCTGCATCCTTTCCCAAGATTTCATCAATCTTGAAACCAAACACAAAAAAAAAGGGAATATCAGTAAGCAGAGGGTGAACCCCAGCTGATGAATATATCAGAGAAAAGAACCTCATCGCTAGTCCATATATAGAAAGCTCCTTCTTTCTTTCTCTTTGCCCCCTCGAATTCAAAGCTATCGGCATCTTCAGCTGAGAATATTCCACCTTCAGGTGCAATCATGTCTCTTCTCAGATAATCAAGGATATCTCTTGCCACAAAAGAATACATAACATCCTTGGTAATGATAAAGCCATCAAGGTAGACGTTAGCTAGTTGCCCTTGATCATATAGCATTTTCTCAAAATGCGGTACTGCACCAGAAAAATAGCAAGCAAAATGCTTCAAAGTCAAAAAAAACATTCATCAGTTTGATACCATAGGATACTGTTTGAAGTCTCACCGTGCCAACATTCATCCACACTGTATCTATGAAACCCGCCTCCGATGTGATCATGCATTCCTCCATTTGCCATGCCTTGCAAGCTGAATAAAACCATGCTTTGGTTTTCATCAGCCTCATTGGTTTTCCCCAATTCCTTTAACTTTTTGAAATGATAAAGCATCAGCTGGATCTCAACAGGCCTTGGAAACTTAGGTGCAGATCCAAATCCACCGAATTCAGAATCATAGCTCCGAGAAAGCTTGAACACAAACACTCAAATGTTAGAAGACCTCTTTATGTTAATACATCAATTTCACACATTTTTTAAAGAGTACACTAGAGTCAAATCATACTTGTTTTGCACACGTACTAACAGCCTCCTGAGAAATACCATCCGGTAATTTATCAGTCCCAGCATTAGCAGATAACGCTTTTGACAGTTCTTCAATGGCATATGTACCACTTTTCACAAGAGTATCCCTCTTACTATTCCACGCATCTTTCACCTTCCTGAACCAAAAGCCAAGAAAAACATGGAGAATATAAATGTACCCACTATAGCCATCACTATAAGCCCATTTTCCTATACATGTACTATCATTACTGAAAACAAAACCAATAGCAACATCTTGAGACTACACTGTTACTGTACAATTAGAGAGAAGGGGTTTCCTTACTTAAGGAGAGTCTTGAATCCTGGTCGTCCATAATTGTCATCTGGAGGAAAGTAGGTTCCACCCATCAATGGCTTTAAATCAGGTGAAAGGAAGACGGATAGTGGCCATCCTCCTCCACCGTACAGAGCCTGGACGAACGACATATAAACCTAAAGGAGCCAGTAAAAAGAATCCCAAGTCAAGTCCATAAACATAATAAAAGAACTGATACAGCTAGAATGAATTCAATAGAAGTCTACTATGGTTTTGCATCTCTCGCTGGAGTTACCATAAGGTCCCCAACAAGAAAATATTCTCCAAGAAAGTGATGACAGCTAGTTCTTCCACTCGTGACATGATTGAACGAAAAGAAGAAGATATATTCAAACTAAGCATTCGGAGAAATGAATGAGACATCAAATCTCAAGGCCATTTATTCAAGAAAGCTAGTGGTCTAAACCTCTGGCATGCAGACAGTAGTATGTATTTTACCTTATCGACATCAGGCCTCTCCTCTCGATCCACCTATACACAGACATGTTAAACAGGAAGTTAGCAAAGTTTTCAACAGCAATTAGCTCAAAGATTGTTTCAAATCATCATTTTGTAAACCACGGACACTAACCTTGATACTAACAAACGAATCGTTCAAGAGTTTTGCCACTTCTTCATTTTCAAATGACTCAACTTCCATGACATGGCACCTGATAAAATAGTTAAGTGGTTTTTAAACAAAACGTTCCAAAGTAGAAGAATAAGCTTGTTCGCCTTCTCTACTCCAGACATCCCCAATCAAGAACACAAGTTCTTAAACTATAAATTTTTTCCACTTTCCTTTAACGACAAAGTCCTTCAATGCTTCATTAGGCTTACAAATTATGATGAAAGATCAGTAATGATACCAATAAATCCAGAGTCTTTTTATCTATGTCATTCACACTCTTAAATTTTCAACTCAGTAAAAGAAGTTAAACTAAAGATCCAAAAAAAAATTATTGAAGCCTCACCAGTGACAGGTACTGTATCCAACTTCAAGATTCCATATAAAACAGATTTTGGAAAAAACAAAAGGAACCAAATTAGTTTCGTAAAACTGAAGTCCTCAAAAACATTTAATCCAACAGTAGCTAAAACGATCAATAGAGGATAAAGTAAACAAACTTGATAAGAAGATAGGAACGTCTCTCTTCTTTGCTTCTTCAAAAGCTTCTTCTCCCCATGGATACCAATCAACCTAGTTTTCACATAAACCATGAAATCAGTCCAGAAAATAAGAAAGTTCCATACTTCTGAACTAACTTATCTACAATCTAAACCAGTTATCCCTAATTGGAACTGAAGATGCCCTAATTGAAAACAGAGGTGTTCTCTTTACCGGATTATGTGCGTGTTGAAGAAGATAGGGACTATGTTCGGCAGCTAAACGGTTGGTATGTTTCTGAGATGTTGAAGACGAAGTCTCTTCCGCCATGGCCAAGACCTTACCTGAGGAAATGGGTCTAGAGAGAATCGTCAGAAAAGGGCAAGAAAACGAAGGATTACGTATAGAAAAGATATTTCTTCGTCTGGGTAAAGAAGACAAAGACGCTATATTGCGAAAAGCAAAGCGGCTGAGGATTGAGGAATAAAAGTGAAGACTTTTCATATTGATAGCAGAATTATCAACAAAAACGACGGCGTTTTTATATTTGCTTCTTCAAAAGCTTCTTCTCCCCATGGATACCAATCAACCTAGTTTTCACATAAACCATGAAATCAGTCCAGAAAATAAGAAAGTTCCATACTTCTGAACTAACTTATCTACAATCTAAACCAGTTATCCCTAATTGGAACTGAAGATGCCCTAATTGAAAACAGAGGTGTTCTCTTTACCGGATTATGTGCGTGTTGAAGAAGATAGGGACTATGTTCGGCAGCTAAACGGTTGGTATGTTTCTGAGATGTTGAAGACGAAGTCTCTTCCGCCATGGCCAAGACCTTACCTGAGGAAATGGGTCTAGAGAGAATCGTCAGAAAAGGGCAAGAAAACGAAGGATTACGTATAGAAAAGATATTTCTTCGTCTGGGTAAAGAAGACAAAGACGCTATATTGCGAAAAGCAAAGCGGCTGAGGATTGAGGAATAAAAGTGAAGACTTTTCATATTGATAGCAGAATTATCAACAAAAACGACGGCGTTTTTATATGTTTCGGTGAGATTGGCTTAAACGAACTCATGGTCTAGAGGATTCGCCATGCCAACGAAGGAGCACCAGACACATCTTTTTGTTGGTGGATGTGTTTAACATGCGACACGTGATGATAAGATTTGAGTGTTGTTTCAAGATTTTTACTTTTCATTAAGCCCTAATGGAAAAGCAAAGCGGCTGAGGATTGAGGAATAAAAGTGAAGACTTTTCATATTGATAGCAGAATTATCAACAAAAACGACGGCGTTTTTATATGTTTCGGTGAGATTGGCTTAAACGAACTCATGGTCTAGAGGATTCGCCATGCCAACGAAGGAGCACCAGACACATCTTTTTGTTGGTGGATGTGTTTAACATGCGACACGTGATGATAAGATTTGAGTGTTGTTTCAAGATTTTTACTTTTCATTAAGCCCTAATGTTCTTACGGTACCAGATCTTAATAAATTAACATCCTTTCTTATTAACTCAACACCATGTTTTACTGGTGACGATTCAGAGATCTGTTATAACATATTCTCGATCCATGACGGGAAAAAAAAACTCAGAATCAATCATACAAGCCCTTGTAGACCTTTGAGGTCGATCAAATTTCAGATTAAAGGTTTCATTTTGTTTAGTGTTTTGTTATTCCTCTGTTTCTGGGTTCTAATTTCCTCCAACACATCTTTGCTGTATAATAGCAAATTTTAAAAAGTTAACAGTTTTTCAAGCATTTATATCTTTGATTACATGATTATGATTCCTTGGATTTCTGATCTTGACATGTTTGATCAGGAACTCTACACAAGTGGTTAGATGATGAATATTGCCCTGAGCCAGCCAATGTGAAGATCAGTAATAGCCAGCCAATGTGAAGATCAGTAATGCAGCTACTTTGCTAGAGAATGAAGCTGAGATGGGAGAGATTTTGTTGAAGATGGTTGAAAATCTAACCTTTATTTGATAAAATGAAAGCTTTCAATGGAGCTTTTACATCTGCAAATGCAGCTATAAATTTGATTGTTGATAGAGTAGAAGCAGCCTACTGTAATCTAGTCTAGTTTAGTTTAGTTCCCTTGAGGGTTCAAAAACAGTGTCTTAGGGATCTGAGTATAATTAACTCACTTGGTCAGGTGTAGGGAGATCTAAAGTTTTTACAGTAGTAAATCCTCCATCTACCACCAGATTATGTCCATTTACATACTTTGAATCATCTGAAGCTAAGTAAACCGCTGCATTAGCTACATCGATCGGTTCACAAACCTCTCCATTCAACACTCCTGTGCTCTGCACTATCTGGATCAACCTCGAATCATCAACGCCGGGGTACATTTGTCGCATCTCATCCATCACAAATGATGTTGTGATTGCAAAAGGTGAAATACAATTGATCCTGATCCTATGCTTGCATAGTTCTGAAGCTGTTGATCTTACAAGTCCTATTACCGCGGATTTTGAAACGCTGTATGTAGGTTGAGCTAAACCGCCCATCATTCCTGTGACACTCCCAGTGCAAATGATTGATCCAGAGTTACGCGGGATCATTACACGAGCAGCGTGTTTGATTCCCGCAATGACTCCACGGACATTAGTATTGATTACCTACATAATAACATCAGAAACATCAGTAAGTTTTGTACAATCAAACTCGATCTTTCAACTGTTCTTATTAGATCAGTACCTTGTCGAAAACATTGAGATCAAGATCAACGATACTTGGAGAGGTTTTGCAGGGGATACCAGCATTGTTGTACATAATGTCAAGCTTTGTATGAAGCGAGACAGTGAAATCAACTGCATTAGCTATGTCTGATTCTTTGGTCACATCGCACCGGACATAAGCAGCATTAGGACCGAGTTCTTGCACGGTTTCTTGCCCAATCTGTGGTTGGATATCGGCAATGATGACTTTAGCTCCATGGCTGATGAATTTTCCGGCGGTTGCTTTGCCAATTCCACTTGCTCCTCCTGTGATCAGTGCTACTTTACCTTCAAGCTTCCTATTACATAGATTAGCTCCTCCTGTGATCAGTGCTACTTTACCTTCAAGCTTCCTATTACATAGATTATGTATTACCTGTGTATTAGTTAGTACTTAACCTTAAAAAGGGACATATCCTTGGGAATCTGATATACTATATTAGTATAGATTCTACAAAATTCAGATTTTGATCTATTAAAATAAGATGGTACTTGCCTTGAAGCTGATGAGGAGATTCCTTTATGAAGGAAGTTCTTGATCACATTCTTGAATAATGCGTTTTTCCTATATAAGATATGTGAAAGAAAAAAAGTTAGAACAAAGAGTTTTCATCGTTGAATCTGCAGAAACTGGAGAAAGAAGCTGAACCTAATCTGAAACATGTTTGTGTATTGCTCCAAGATAGATCAAGTTTGCGTCTGAAAATCGATATCAGAGTAATGAAGAGAGGTATATAAATTTTGTGGTCTTTAAAGAGAGAGAGAGGAAGAGAATCTAATGGGGGTATTGTGATTGAAGCAGAAGCATAGTAGCAACATGCAAGTGTCTATAAAATGTCTTCTTCTTTTAATTTTTTTTTTCTTGTGATGATAAAGACAAAAAGGAATATAAAAGTTAAGCATGTGATGATTTTTTTTCCCCAAAATTAAGATTGTAATATCCTAATAGGCTGAGTGTTTTTTTGGGTTTTTTTTTTTGGTATTAATTAGCATGTTTTGATGCATATTATGAGCTGACTATTAATGAATACTAATTATTCAGAGACATTGCATACGACCAATTTTTCTCATGTTGTTCACCTAACTCAACTGCCGGTCCAATAAAAATGTAGTGTAAAACATAACATATTAGTGGCCAGTATAAAATTAAAATTAGAAGTAAAAAAAAAAACTTCATCTAGTAAATACTCCTTACTCATATTAATCTAAATTATAGATTAATAATGTAATTTCATTATTCTTTGGGTTAAACTTTAAAACAGAATCACACATTACATGTCGCTTATATACATCTTTTAAACTCTCTAATTTGTTTTCCAAAAAAAAAAACTCTCTAATTTTAATCGACAGAATCTGGACTGTTGGTTAATCCAACAAATCCTGACCACCCGATCATTTCACTCGCATGTAGCTCCATATATCGTGCGGATCGTAAGATACAAACAATCGTAACCATTGATAAGCTAAAAGATCTAATGGACCAAACACAAACACCTTTCTCTCTATCTTTATTATAAAAACACCCTGTAAATAACACAAGAGGGAATGAGTATAGTATATTGCCACTCGGATCTTGTTCATAAGCTAATAATTGTTGGCAGTTGGCATTTTAAAATGCAATGTGAAAAATATTTTAGATTCTGAGCAAGATGGATGGTAATACACTTTACAAAATTGACCTGAGTATTATCCTAATGAATTGAGGTAGTTTTGTAAACTTATAAATGACATGAACTACACTAGACAATGGTGTTTTGGTTGGTATGTTTTTATTTGTCCTCTAGATTCAAAGTGTGATGTAAAATTGGTACATTTCTAAATTAGATTTGGATAAGCATTGAATTGAAATGATGTATATCCAAATAAAAATATTATACGTAGTGGTTATGTTGAAAGCGATTTTATATTACAAATGAAGTGTATGTCATTCTCATAAATTATACAACTAGTCTCTATCTTGAAGAATACAAAATACAAATGAAGTGTATGTCATTCTCATAAATTATACAACTAGTCTCTATCTTGAAGAATACAAAACTATTGAATATGATTATCCAAACAAATAGTAATTCTTATTGTAGACAAAAAAAACTTGTGGGGCTAAAACATAAAGTTTGGATACTACAGGTGTCTATTTGATAGAAATATAATTTTGTGGCGTTGAAGAAAGTAGCTTAGTTGGACTTACTCGAGTCTTTGCTTTATAGGTCGTGTTGGCGCGACAGTCTGTCATATTTATGTGTAAACCCTTTGATTTGTTTTTATTAACGGTTTTGCCATTCTACTTTACGACAATTTTGCCCTTAGACAGTGACATGTGATCCTTGGTCAAACTCTTTTAGTGTTTATCCATTTACAAAATCTTTGAATATTCTTAATTATTAAATGACTTAATATAATAGTGACCATGACAAAAATATATATAAATGACTTAATTGTGATATGTACAAAAGTTAGCCAAATATTTAGGGATTTTATAGCATTATTCATAATGCTATTTTTTGTTTTTCAGAAATTGCGACGTATTATTAATTTATTATGCATTTCTATTATATGACATTGTTTTATAGTTTCTGTTATCCAATCAAAGGTTCGAAATCTGAGCTTAATTATTTATTCTCCAATTTGAGATTAAACTCAAAAAAACAACACAAGTTTGAACTAAAATACACATTTTCGTATAAAAAGAGGCACGTAAAAAGGAAGGGTAGTTTAGTCTTTCTACTCGTATTCCCATAATGAGACAAAACAATCCGAAGTGTTCCCTCTTATCGGCTTCTTCTTTTGTACAGTTGAAATGGCAATATCGTAAATTAATAGCAACGGTGAGGGTGATTATTGTCAACAATTAATTTAATTCTCCAATTTCTCAATTTCCACCATTTTTCTTCGTCTTCTTCATAATTGTTCTTCAATTAAATAAACAAAATTTAGAAGAAAGAGAGAAAAAAGCTCAGAGGACAAAAGGAGAAAACGACGAATACGACCAGTTTGTCGAAAGAGAGAAAAAAGCTCAGAGGACGAAAGGAGAAAACGACGAATACGACCTGTTTGTAAAGAGAGAGAGAAAGAGACAATAATGGCGGAAGCGAAGGAAGATAATAGGGAGAAAAATGAAGATGAAGAAGGAGAAGAGAGGGTTAAGCTTTTCGTCGGACAAATTCCGAAACATATGTCGGAATCTCAACTCTTAACATTTTTTCAAGAGTTTGCTGTCGTAAATGAGGTCAATATCATCATTGACAAGATTACACGCGCCTCTCGAGGTTTCCTTTTTCTTCTTCATTGCTCTGTCTTCAACTTTTGGTTTGAACTAAAATACACATTTTCGTATAAAAAGAGGCACGTAAAAAGGAAGGGTAGTTTAGTCTTTCTACTCGTATTCCCATAATGAGACAAAACAATCCGAAGTGTTCCCTCTTATCGGCTTCTTCTTTTGTACAGTTGAAATGGCAATATCGTAAATTAATAGCAACGGTGAGGGTGATTATTGTCAACAATTAATTTAATTCTCCAATTTCTCAATTTCCACCATTTTTCTTCGTCTTCTTCATAATTGTTCTTCAATTAAATAAACAAAATTTAGAAGAAAGAGAGAAAAAAGCTCAGAGGACAAAAGGAGAAAACGACGAATACGACCAGTTTGTCGAAAGAGAGAAAAAAGCTCAGAGGACGAAAGGAGAAAACGACGAATACGACCTGTTTGTAAAGAGAGAGAGAAAGAGACAATAATGGCGGAAGCGAAGGAAGATAATAGGGAGAAAAATGAAGATGAAGAAGGAGAAGAGAGGGTTAAGCTTTTCGTCGGACAAATTCCGAAACATATGTCGGAATCTCAACTCTTAACATTTTTTCAAGAGTTTGCTGTCGTAAATGAGGTCAATATCATCATTGACAAGATTACACGCGCCTCTCGAGGTTTCCTTTTTCTTCTTCATTGCTCTGTCTTCAACTTTTTTTTGAATGTTTTACAAGTTCGAGAAATGTGGTGTTTGATTTAGGTGATTCGTCGAGATTTATTTGAATCTCGAAACCCCTAATTTGGTTTTTTGTCTTTTAAATCTTTATGATTTTAGGATGTTGTTTTCTGCAATGTCCATCAAGAGAAGAAGCAGATAAGTTAGTCAATGCTTGCCATAATAAGATCACATTGCCTGGGGTAAGTTTCATTTTTTCTTTTTTTCAGATGCGTGAATGTGATTATGTGAAATTGATGTTCTGTAGTAATTGATTTCTTTTTCAAGTCAGCTTTACAATCTCTCTTTTCTAGTCTGAAATCTTCGAATTTGTTTTGGTTTCTGATTGATTCCAGAATTGGCAAATTATGAATTCGATAAATGTTTAACACAAAGCATTTCGTATATGTATTAGGTGAACATAATTTTCCTTTGCCCGAATCAGAATCAAATCTTTCGGTTTGAGGATAAGTATTGTTGGAATTGTTTTGAAATGATTCCTTCAGACCCAAGAAACTGGAATCAATTCTAAATCTACAAATTGCTAGAATGAGACTAATGCATAAAAACACTAAAGAACACACTTTTTTGTTTCCCTCTTGAACCTAAGCAAAGTATTAGTTTGATCCTTGTTCTTATAAAAACCTGTTCAAAATATGCAACATTTGAGAGTTTCATTTATTGAGATAGATTTTGTGTGTTTTTACCATTTGGACAATGCATACAACCTTAGATCCTTACTGGTCTATAAGTAACTTTCTCTTTATGTTTTTGTCAGGCATCTAGTCTATTGCAAGTAAAATATGCAGATGGCGAATTAGAACGGCTAGGTAATGCAGATGGCGAATTAGAACGGCTAGGTAATGCCATATCATCTGCTTCGATATGCTATTTTGTTCTTTTTTTCATTGTTTGATTAATGTATTCAATACAGAACATAAGCTTTTTGTGGGTATGCTTCCAAAGAATGTCTCTGAAACTGAACTTCAATCTTTGTTCTCCAAATATGGAACCATAAAGGACCTAAAGATTCTTAGAGGTGATATGGAACCATAAAGGACCTAAAGATTCTTAGAGGTGCTCAACATACAAGCAAAGGTTTATATAACAATCCATCTCTATGTCTCATCTTTGGTTTCACTAATATGCTTTTTCTCTTAACCTATTTGTTTTTATGTTGTTAAAGGTTGTGCTTTTCTTAAGTATGAGACAAAACAACAAGCTCTTGCTGCCATTGATGCCATCAACGAAAAACACAACATGGAAGGATCAACTGTTCCTTTAGTTGTCAAATGGGCTGATACAGAAAGAGAAAGACATACAAGAAGACTTCATAAGGCTCAATCTCATCCGACAAATCCATCATTGTTTGGAGCATTACCTATGGGTTATGGTCCATTATATAATGGATATGGTTACATGCTACCACCAATTCAGAATCAAGCTCAATTTCCAAATATGATTGCACAACCAAACCAAGGTAACAACATGGCGTTGCAAGGAACCTTACCTGACTCTGTGCCGCCTCGTTTAGCCCGTAGAAACTTTCCTATACCTCCTGCAAATTATCCGAATTTAAGAGGTCCTCCTTATCCATTGACTTATCCTAGTGGACTTGTTAGTCCTCGTCCTCTGAGTAGCTCTCCTGGATCTATATTCCTTATCCATTGACTTATCCTAGTGGACTTGTTAGTCCTCGTCCTCTGAGTAGCTCTCCTGGATCTATATCACCTGGTTTGAGTTCCATGGTTCAACCTGAAGGTTAGTATTAAAACCTTATTATCTTTCTTCTCCCACTACTTTAGACCTGAAACATTATCTCTCTTTTTCAGGTCCGGAAGGTGCGAATCTATTTATCTATAACATACCTCGAGAATTTGGGGACCAAGATCTCAATGCTGCATTTCAACCTTTCGGCTATGTTTTAAGCGCTAAGGTTTTTGTAGACAAAGCCACTGGTTTAAGCAAATGTTTCGGTATGTTCACTTTTATCTTCTTCTTTTTTGCATGTCAAGACTGGTCATTGGTTTAGTGTGAGTGTTAGCAAGAGTTTGTAGCTGTTTGGTTTCAGGTTTTGTAAGTTATGACTCAAAAGCAGCAGCTCAAAACGCTATTAACATGATGAATGGTCGTCATTTAGGTGGTAAGAAATTGAAAGTTCAGCTTAAGAGAGACAACAACAAACATGATGAATGGTCGTCATTTAGGTGGTAAGAAATTGAAAGTTCAGCTTAAGAGAGACAACAACAACAATGGCCAACAGAGTCGTGATTCTTGATTAAAGTTAAACTCCTCAGAAGACTAAGAAAACTCTGAACGATTTGACACTAGTCAACTTACAAAGTTCAGGATAATGGTTGACCGGGTTCAAGATTTGGACTGATCTTGAATTGATGCGTATGTGTAATCCAAATCTCTTTTGTGGGTCAAAATGCCACGTCAACATTTTAAGATTTATTCACATTACGTTCATTATTGTTCCATCCTCTCGTTTGGTGTAGATTGAACAGAGAAAAATGATCAATAATGGTCAGGAGTAGTCAGTTAAAAATTTGACTAAATTCCATCCTCTCGTTTGGTGTAGATTGAACAGAGAAAAATGATCAATAATGGTCAGGAGTAGTCAGTTAAAAATTTGACTAAAAGATTAGATAATTACTAGTGATTATTTGAATATTTGAATAAATAACCCCCAATAATGTTCTAGATTATTTATTATTCAAATATGTTCTTTGAAAAAAGTGTATAAAAAGTGTATTAAAAATTTACAAGAGATAAAATAAAATTAAAGAGCAACTACAAAAAAAATCTGTGCTGAGGGTATTATCGGCTTTTCATATAAACTCGTTGACCTAATAAATAAGACTAATGATTACGACATCTTTCTCCACAAATCGGCGGCGCAGGAAATATTATTTATTTATTTATTTTTCTTTCTCTCTTAATTTCTCGGCGGCGCAGGAAATATTATTTATTTATTTATTTTTCTTTCTCTCTTAATTTCACAGAATCTGGACCGTTGGTTAATCCAACAAATCCTGACCACCGTTGATTAATAATTCATTCTGATTGGTTAATTAATATATCGCGCGGATTCTTAGGTACAAACAATCGTAACCGTTGATAAATCAAAAGATCTAATGGACCAAACACAAACACCTCTCTCTGTCTTTAGTATAAAAACACCACACATCGTTGGTTTCATCACATAGATAACATACAAATCAAAGATCAAATTCATGTCTCTTATGTTTTTTTTTTCTTCTAAACAGCTTTATCTTTGGGTGTGAGTATCTGTTTTGTTGGAATCTTGTAAAGAACAAAGAGGAAATGAGTATAGTGTAGTTTTCTGCAATCTTGCTCATAAGCTAAATGTTGTAACTTTCATATGCAATGTGGAAAATGGTTTAGCTTATGAGCAGATGGAGAAGACTTACACTTTACAAAATTTTCATGAGAGTTATCCTAATGAAGTGAGGTCGTTGCAAACTTGTAAAAGACATGAACCTTAGAGAATTCTAGAGTATTGTATAATTGTGGAATGTATATACTCGATTACCTTTGATTTATTATGTACATTCCATAATTATGTGATACCCTAGAATCCTCTATATGAACTACTCTAGACAATGGTGTTTTGGTTGGTATGTCTCTAATTATCCTTTGAAATTCAAGTGTGGTGTAAAATTGGTTCTTTTCTTGATTAGATTTAGTTTGAAATTCAAGTGTGGTGTAAAATTGGTTCTTTTCTTGATTAGATTTAGATAAAGCATTGAATTGAAATGATATTTATCCAAATAAAAATATATGTTACACTCATAAATTATACAACTAGTCTCTATCTTGAAGAATACAAACTATTGAATATGATTAATCAGTTATCCAAACAAATAGTAGTAATTCTTATTGTATACAAAAAGCTTGTGGGGCTAAAACATAAAGTTTGGATACTCCAGGGGTCTATTTGATAGAAACATAATAAGTTTAATTTTTTTTTATTTTTCAGAAATTACAACATATTTTTTTGTATATCTATAGCAAGACAGTACTAGTTTGAGACTAAACTTAATAACAGTACCTTGAAACCTTACTAGCTAGTATAGGAAGATATAGAAGTATCTAGAACTAGGACTTCGGTTTCCAGTGTCTCTGGTCTTCACCTCGGCGCTGAGAGACGAAAAACGAAACGACATAGCAGATTCCATGATCTCTTACGGTAACAATCCACTGAGAGTTCCCGGTGTACAGAGATCAATAATCTCTCGGGAACTTCATATTTCAGACTCTTTTTAATCTTCTCAACGGATTTTCGGTCCCATATGGTCTCTGTACGGCCATGTTAAATCGCCGGTGGTGCACATTGGCTGGTGAGAATCTCGATCACATCCATTTCCTTCGATGATTTTATTCTTGGTCTAATGGGTTCGTTAACATTTTAAATTTATGTGTGGTCAAACTCTATAGAAAGTTTTATCATATCACTATTTTGGTTGTGTGTGGGTGTTAGTATATCTGATGATATCCTCTATTATCAATTTATCACCACTCAATCTTGATATTTTATTGACTTTTCTGACAATAGTGTAATTTTGTTATCTCTGATCGAGTAATTCTCGTTTGCGGGTTTAACTTTCTCACAATATTATTGTAGAGAAACATATGCGTCATACTCTTCATCAAAATCATGTGTTTCAAACATCTGCCAAAAGAGTTTGGATGGACATCCCGAAACTCGGGTGTCTTGTTTAAAAAATTGCAAAGCTAATTTCATATATCCCATGAAATTAGCTTTGCAATTTTTTAAACAAGGACAACCCAGCTTTGGAATCTCCATCCATACTTTTTTGGCAGTTGTTTCAAACACATGCATAAGTTTGAAGAGTATGATGTATATGTTTCTCTATATTGTCGTGAGAAAGTTAAACCGTGGAACGAAAATTATTCGACCGGAAATAACAGAGTTATACTATTGCTAGAAAAGTTAATAAAATGTCAAGATTTAGAGGTGATAAATTGATAATAAAATGTCATTAGTTATACTAACGGCCACACATAACCAAATTAGTGATATAATAAAACTTTCTTTACAGTTTGACCACGTATAAATTTAAAATGTTAACTAACCCATTAGGTCAAGAATGAAAGCATCGAAGGAGATGGATGTGATCGAGATTCTCGCCGGCCAATGTGCACCACCAGCGATTTAACATGGACGTAAAGAGACCATCGGAGACCGAGAATTCGTTGAGAAGATTAAAAAGAACCCGAAATCTGAATTTTCCCAGATATTATTGATCTCTATCACCGGAACTCTTGGTGGATTGTTACTATAAGAGGTCGCCAGAACCTGCTATGCCGTTCAGGAATGTTTGGTTTTCGTCTCTCGGCGCCGAGGTGAAGACCAGAGACACTGGAAACCAAAGTCCTAGTTCTAGATCCTTCTTATATCTTCCTATACTAGTAATGTTTTACTCAAAGCATTTAGTTTCTGTTTTAGAGTTTCTGTTTTAGGTGAACATCAATTTCCTTTTCCCGAACCAGAATCACATCTTTTGGTTTGAGGTTCAGTTATTCAGTTTTGTTTGAATCTTATGACACTGTTCTAAAATGGTTCCTTCAAACCCAAGTAACTGGAATCGATTGTAAATCTAGTACATTGCTAGTGCGAGACTTATGCGTAAAAACACAACAGCAAACACTTTTGTTGCCCTCTTGAACCTAAACAAAGTATTAGTTTGATCCTTGAACCTGTTCAAATATGCAACTTTTGAGAGGTTCACTTATTAGATGGATTTTTTGTGTGTTTTACCGTATGGGCAATACTTATAAACCTTAGATCCTTACTTGTCTATAACTAACTTTCTCTTTATGTTTGTTCAGGCATCTAGTCTATTGCAAATAAAGTATGCAGATGGCGAATTGGACACAAGCTTTTTGTTGGAATGCTTCCAAAGAATGTCTCAGAAACTGAACTTAAATCTTTCTTCCAAAGAATGTCTCAGAAACTGAACTTAAATCTTTATCCTCCAAATATGGAACCATAAAGGATCTACAGATTCTAAGAGGTGCTCAACATACAAGCAAAGGTTTATATAATCCATCTCTATATCTCATCTTTGATTTCACTACTATGCTATTAGCCTATTACCAAGTCTTCACTTATTTGTTTTATGTTGTTTTAGGTTGTCCCTTTATAAAGTTAGGAAGAGTTCAATATTTTGTTGTAGCTGTTTGGTTTCAGGTTTTGTAAGCTATGACTCAAAAGGAGCCGCTCAAAACGCTATTAACATGATGAATGGTCGCCAATTAGGTGGGAAGAGATTGAAAGTTCAGCTCAAGAGAGACAACAACAATGGTCAACAGAGTCGTGATTCTTGATTAAAATTAAACTCCTCAGAAGACTAAGAAAACTATGAACCATTTGACAGTAGTCAACTTACAAAGTTCAGGCTAATGGTTGACCGGTTTCAAGATTTGGACCGATCTTTGAATTGAATATATGTGTAAATCCAAATCTATTTGTGGATCAAAATGCCACGTCAACATTTTAAGATTTTTTTTTTTTTTTTTTTTTTGTTAATTATCATTTTAAGATTTATTAACATTACATTTATTAAATTGCTTTAATCGTTTTTTGTTTGTTCTGTGTAGATTGAACAGAAAAATACACAAAAAAAAACTATGAGAAGTAATCAATTTAACAAAAAAAATGTCGAAAGTAATTAGTGATTATTGGCATATTTAGATAAATAATCAATAATGTTATAGCTTATTCATATTTTCAAATGAGTTCTTCAACAAAGTGTATAGAATTTTCTCTTAAAAATATATTCTTTTTTTTTTTCAGGAAAAAAACAGAAAAAAGAATATTCTTTTACCATTGTCTAGATTCAAAACTAAAATATTCAAATTTCGAAGTTTCTATAAAGTGTTCAAATAAAAATGCCTTTACTATTGTCTAGATTTCAAAATTAAAATATTCAAAATTTACAAGAGAAAAAATATACTTAAAAAAACTAAAGATATTACATAATGTATTGACTTTTTTTTTGGTCAAGATACATTATGTATTGACTATCGACCAAAGAAACGAGAAACTAGGAAAAACGGCCTATAACGGCCTGCACAATAGCCAATGGGGAAAACTACGTCCCACATAAAAGACCTG
>CM071717.1:15249358-15262760 GCA_036630335.1 Physaria fendleri
ACTCATATGTTTTCAAATATATTTTTAATAACTAAATATCTTATTAAGTATAAAAATTATCAAATGATTTAAATTATACTTTAAATATTTTATTTATATAATAATAGTCTATATTTATATAATATTTTAAACAATTTATACAGCACTAAAGACCGACTAACTTTTTATTTAAAATATGTACTGACGAGAAGATATTGCTCAGGTGCATTGTGATATCAAACTAATCTATTTGTGTGCATGGTGTTTTAATCGTAATCCTTCTGTACTAATTCAATTCTATTTCTCTGAATGAGATCACCTCTGTCATGTAATCATGTTTTGTATATTAAGAATTTCGTTTTTGTTTTTGGTTTTATGTGTGTTTATAATATAATTATACTAAATTTCTTTTTTTTGTTGGCAAGAATTATACTAAATTCCTTTTAAGAGTAAAGAAGAAGACAAAAAATTTGTGATAAAATTATTAAAACTTGCTACTTTTTGCATCTATGAAGTTTTCTGGATGTGATGTCATTGTTTTTTACGAAGTTCTTGTTTACTTCAGACTTTTATCTGATATGTCGAGACTTGAAGCAAAAGTTGAAAGGCTTGAGACGCAATTGCAAGCCAAAGAAAGGGAACTTGGTTCGGTGACAAGAACGGTAAGATATACATATACATCCGAGGTTGGTGGAGTTAGATTCATGACACATGAACTTCTTTTTGGTCAGGAAGCCAAAAACACAGCAGCTCTAAAGGCACAGAATGAGAAGCTTCAATGAACTTCTTTTTGGTCAGGAAGCCAAAAACACAGCAGCTCTAAAGGCACAGAATGAGAAGCTTCAGAAAGAGAGAGATGAGTTTCAACGAATGGTGATTGCTAATCAGGTTTGATCACTTTATCAGCTACATTTCTCAGCTTTTAATGTGGATTTTATTATAAAGAATTTGGGAATGCTGATGCAATTCGCTGTTTAAACATTTTGTTGTTTGGTATGAAAGCAAGTCAAGACCCAACAATTACATGAAACAAAGAAAAAGGAAAAGGAGTACATAAAGCTACAGGTATTGGTTCACACTTCACACTACAACTTCTTAGTGTTATTGATATAGGCTTGACTCTTTGTAAATGAAAAAAAATAATCTTGTTTCAGGAGAGGTTAAACCAAGTGTTGATGGAGAAAAAGAAGGAAACAAGATCAGGCATGGAGATTATGAATCTACTCCAGGTACTGAAATCTAACTATTGAGTTTTCCTACATTGTCCCATTTAGGTAATGAACAGTTTCTTGTAAACAAATGCACAGAAAGAAGGTAGACAACGTGGAACATGGAGTGGGAAGAAAACTGACTCTGATTTCTACAAAAAAATAGTAACCGCCATGAAACCATTAGCTTCTCATGCCTTACAGTGCATCAAATTAATGAGTAATTACTTAAATATTTCTCGTGATATGATCTTGTCAGGTGGATGCATATGAGGCAAAAAATCAAGAACTAATGGCAGAGAACACTGATTTGAGAGCTTTACTGCGATCCACACAGGTTTATTTTGCATATTCTTTTCTTCTTCCCATCTATGGAGGAGAATCTTTATGATCTTTTTATTGACAGGGAGACATGCGTTCTTTCTTGAATGCTCCTGGTGGATCAACCAACCAATCTTTGATAGCAAAACACGGCGTAGACACTTCTCAATCTCCCTTGGGTGGAAAAACGGTACATATATCTCAATTATAAGCTAAACCAATTTTCAATTGATACACGTTGCATACACAATCAAAACATCAGTACATATCAACAAGAACAAAAATTGGTATTGACAGGATGTTTTCGACCTACCTTTTCGTATGGCTCGAGGTCAAATAGAAGATAGTTTAAGATCTAAGATGGTTTCCATCAAGGTAAAAAACTAGTCGAGGCACGCAGTATAATTCAAGAACAGGTACTTAACTTTTCTTGTTTGATATCTCCACTACAATATTGTTCATCAAGAACACATTTACAAAATTTGATAAAAAAAACTTGTGATGCAGGAATCTATAATGTCTAAACACTTACCAAAGACAGATGGGAGAAGGAACTCAGCTCCTTCACAGTCTGTCAATGGACTACGTGGTTAACTCAAAATTCAAAATATTTAAATATGTGCTTGTAATTTCTATTGTTTTAGAAGTCTTATAAAACAATTAACATAAAGGTTTATATAATACTTTTACATGAATGTGGATTCGTATCTGGATGTTGTACAGGCAATTTTTGCTGACAGAAAGTTTCAAACTGTATGATCCGAGTATAATGATCTATTAATGTATGATGTGTTGTAATCATGTCGTTATGTACCTTTTTTATGAATGAATGATGCAAGCTTAAGAATATGCAGATTCCCCAAAAAAAAAAAATAATAAGGCAGATGATGGTGACTAACAGTGCCATAAGCATGATAGGGAAGAACTCGGCGATGAACCCAATCCGAGAAATGCCAATTGTTGGCGGCACAGGAATATTCAGGATGGCTCGTGGTTACGCTATTGCTCATACCAATTGGTTCAATCCAATAACTGGTGATGCTATAGTTGGCTATAACGTTACCGTCGTTCACTAGAATTATACTTTCTGTTGCATGCATATATATATATATATATATATTGTGGTTTACCATTTGGTTGTGCCTACCCTACATACTACAAAGTAAAAGTGTTTTTTGCTTTCCATTTCAGTTTTAAAATTTGAAGGACACAAAAAAAAATGATAGAAGTAAACCTCAATTAGCACATAAAATCAGACCAAATCTCACAAACAAAAGCTACAAAATTTTCTGAACTTGTGCTCACCACCTCAATTAGCACATAAAATCAGACCAAATCTCACAAACAAAAGCTACAAAATTTTCTGAACTTGTGCTCACCAAAGATGACATGTAAAATGAGCACTTCTGTAATAAACCTTAACAAGACTTTTCCCTACAAGGTTTCATTCCACAACGGTCGTTCTTTTTTCCATTAAAGACTCCAAGAACACTTCACATAATTTCTCAAGAGGTGGGAAATTTAGAGTAGAGCCGCTGAATATTGTTTCCCATGGTCTCTCTGACGATATAAATGGTGTTGCCGACGACTCAACATTCTCCTTTCTCTTTTTGTCATAATCCGGTAGCTGTCCATACAAGGATGTGTACCCGAAATCTCCTAAAAGATAAAAAAAAGAGTCTTTTGCTATCAATAACATATGGTTGAATCAATATATAGTTTCTTTTGCAACATTCTCTTTTACCTGTCTCTCCTTGACCAGCAAGACTGTCGTAATCAATAGCGCTACGCTCATGTGACTCATCGCTATTTGGATCAAAAACGACGTACTCATGGCTTCCATTTACATACGCAAGGCGAAGCTGAGATTCGTCTCCTTCTAAAAACGAGATTGATCCTCCCTTTGCCTGCAATTCAGACATTGTTTAACTCATTGGTTTCATCTCTCATTTATGATTGCAATTCAGACATTGTTTAACTCATTGGTTTCATCTCTCATTTATGATTTATGTATTAACAGGCTCATTCTTCTGTCATACGTTTATCACAGTCCATATAGATACCGGCTTAGGATCTGATCCGTCAAACAAAAGAATAGCACCATCTCTACCATGGAAGATAGATTCATCCGTTTTAAAAGCTTTTGGGATCAGAGCCAAAACTGCAAATGCTGGTGAATCCACTGCAGAGGTGATAGCTACAGAACGAGAAACAAACATTTATCAAGTAAAACACATTAAGATTTTTCATGGGGAAATCGAAGATGCGTTGTAATACTAACCTTCTATGCATAATCCATATGACCATGATAAGGATAACTTTGATGTATTCCAAACAGATAGCTCTGGCCTCAGAATACTTGATGCAGCAACCCATAAGCATGATAGGGAAGAACTCGGCGATGAACCCAATCCGAGAAATGCCAATTGTTGGCGGCACGGGAATATTCAGGATGGCTCGTGGTTACGCTATTGCTCATACCAATTGGTTCAATCCAATAACTGGTGATGCTGTAGTTGGCTATAACGTTACCGTCGTTCACTAGAATTATACTTTCTTTTGCATGCATATATATATATATATTGTGGTTTACCATTTGGTTGTGCCTACCCTACATACTACAAAATAAAAGTGTTTTTTGCTTTCCATTTCAGTTTTAAAATTTGAAGGACACAAAAAAAATGATAGAAGTAAAACTCAATTAGCACATAAAATCAGACCAAATCTCACAAACAAAAGCTACAAAATTTTCTGAACTTGTGCTCACCAAAGATGACATGTAAAATGAGCACTTCTGTAATAAACCTTAACAAGACTTTTCCCTACAAGGTTTCATTCCACAACGGTCGTTCTTTTTTCCATTAAAGACTCCAAGAACACTTCACATAATTTCTCAAGAGGTGGGAAATTTAGAGTAGAACCGCTGAATATTGTTTCCCATGGTCTCTCTGACGATATAAATGGTGTTGCCGACGACTCAACATTCTCCTTTCTCTTTTTGTCATAATCCGGTAGCTGTCCATACAAGGATGTGTACCCGAAATCTCCTAAAAGATAAAAAAAGAGTCTTTTGCTATCAATAACATATGGTTGAATCAATATATAGTTTCTTTTGCAACACTCTTTTACCTGTCTCTCCTTGACCAGCAAGACTGTCGTAATCAATAGCGCTACGCTCATGTGACTCATCGCTATTTGGATCAAAAACGACGTACTCATGGCTTCCATTTACATACGCAAGGCGAAGCTGAGATTCGTCTCCTTCTAAAAACGAGATTGATCCTCCCTTTGCCTGCAATTCAGACATTGTTTAACTCATTGGTTTCATCTCTCATTTATGATTATGTATTAACAGGCTCATTCTTCTGTCATACCTTTATCACAGTCCATATTGATACCGGCTTAGGATCTGATCCGTTAAACAAAAGAATAGCACCATCTCTACCACAGAAGATAGATTCATCCATTTTAAAAGCTTTTGGGATTAGAGCCAAAACTGCAAATGCCGGTGAATCCACAGCACAGGTGATAGCTGCCGAACGAGAAACAAACATTTATCAAGTAAAACACTGTAGATTTTTCATGGGGAAATCGAAGAAGCGTTGTAATACTAACCTTCTATGCATAATCCATATGACCATGATAAAGATAACTTTGATGTATTCCAAACAGATAGCTCTGGCCTCGGAATACTTGATGCAGCAACAAGGAACTCAGACTTACCAGCGAAACAGAGCTTCGTGATAGGCTGTAGTATATTGGGAATTTTAAACATAGGTCTTTACAGAAAAAGGTTCCAACTTCACAAAATAAATTCTACCGTGAGTGTCGCTCCTAAAACAGACAGGAGGATGTTCTTGTCTGGATTCCAAAGAGTAATAACATTCTCAGCCGCAACTGCCAGAACAGTGCCATCCCCAGAGAAAGCAGCAGCAGTCATTGGCTTCTTCCTGCAAAATATTCAAAGCCAGAACAGTGCCATCCCCAGAGAAAGCAGCAGCAGTCATTGGCTTCTTCCTGCAAAATATTCAAAAGCAAAGAATATATAATTTGATCGCCAAGAGGCATAATTCGTGAATGTCGAAGTTTCCTAATGCATACAGAAGCTATTACTTATAAGATCCAACAGTGTGGCATATCCAGCTAGAGTCTTTATCTGTCTGGTTCTTGTCACTATTGCAAACCCAAATCTGAAACAGCATAAGTGATTTCAATAAGAAATGATAACAAACAAAAAGAAGAGAGAAAAAAAAAAAGTAAAATCAGTTAAGAACTACCTTGAAGTCCCCACCCAATGATGTACTAACTGCCATGGAGCGGGTAGGGTGGAACGCTATGGATGAGATACCGGCATCCCTGTAACATATACGTAAGGAGAAAAATTTACTCTCTGTAAAGGATATAACAGTTTGTAGAATAAATCAGAGAAATCAAAGTTTTATCTATTAGCAGAGGGTAAAATATTAACTTGTGAGGTTCATATACGATTGTGGATAAGATGAAAGTTTTGCTGTTTGGTTCAGAAGCCCAAAACTTCAGGGACACTAAGCCTCCAATGCCATCTTCTGGAAGTTTCACCTCGGTTGTACTCATTACTGAGCCATCCAAGGAGAGAGCAACCGCTGTCACCACAACCTATTACCGTATTCTCATATTATCACCAAACGAAAAACAAGGAGAGAGCAACCGCTGTCACCACAACCTATTACCGTATTCTCATATTATCACCAAACGAAAAAAATCTATATTACCAAATAAACAGCAAAGAATGTTACGTACTGTGATTTCATCCCCTGGTTGATGGTTTCTTTCACAAAATGTTACGTACTGTGATTTCATCCCCTGGTTGATGGTTTCTTTCACAAATTTGAATCTGCAAAAGCATTGATTAGAAAAGTTAACTAACAATCATACACAATATTTATAGACAGCAGAAAGTGGCATAGATATCCTTAAGGAGCTACAATCTAACCTCTGAAATTCCCCGGTCATTAAGAAGATTGTATAGCTGAACACAATAGTTCTCTGTACACAAAGCAGCTACACCAGAAGATCGATCAAAGGCAACAGTACTAGCCAAGCCTTCATACATCTTAGGCAATGATGGGGGAGGCTGTTAAAAAACACACACATTGAAGTAAAGGCCAAACAAAAGGAAGATACAAAAGCCTCTAGTAGCTTTCTATGTTAAGTAGTTGTGAGTATTCTAGAATCCTAGAAAAATCGAACAAACAAATGGATCTGATTAAAAGTTTGTTAAGACAAACCTTGATTCCAGAAACGGTTCTTAAGATATCCATGGAAGGCATTTTAAGCAAATGGATCTGATTATCTGCACATACTACCTGCATCTCTCATTCTTAGTTAAATCAGCCAATCATTCCTTTTCCGCTTCAGCAAGTTGTGCCTTAAATTAGACTCTCATTCTTAGTTAAATCAGCCAATCATTCCTTTTCCGCTTCAGCAAGTTGTGCCTTAAATTAGATTGAAACAGTACGGTCCAACTTACAGAAGAAAGAGTTGGATCTGGAGACCACATATAATACAACAAGGGAGACCCTAAAAGAAAGAGTTGGATCTGGAGACCACATATAATACAACAAGGGAGACCCTAATCTTGGTAGAAACTTCTTCTTCCCTGTGTCTAGCTGCCAAACAACAAGTACTCCTTCCCTTCCCCCTAAAGAGACAGAAAGCACACACACAATATAGACAAAGAAATCTGGAAGCAACTTCGAAAACAATAAATTCATTTCCTGATCAATGTAAGTAGAAAAAAAAAAGTCAGTCTCACCTGAATACAGATATGCTCCATCGGACGAGAAATTAAGGACATTTATTTCAGTAGAGTGCCAGTGCCATGTAGTGCAAGATTCAGCATCATCTTTATCTCTCACTCCAGCCCCAGCGTTGTTCAAATCAACCTTTGCTTTAACTCTCTTGTTCTTATTACCCACGGCAAGTTTTCTATTACCGACTCCTCTCCAAATCAACAGTCTTCCAGTTACATCTCCAGCAGCTACAATTCTCTCTGTGGGATGAAAAGCGAAAGTGTTGATAACCTTAGTATGATGTAGTGTCATCTTCTTCGAAACCGTATCCCCTGAACCTCCAGAAGGAACATCCCATATGTAAATCGTACATTTGCTACAGATTCCAAAAAATTCTCCAGAGGGACTAACAACAATAGATTCTGGCTTTTCCGTCTACACAAAGAAATAAGTAAAAAGACAACTCAATATTAACACAACAAGTCTTAAGCCTATAACTCCACTAAAAACCCAACCTCTTTCAAAGTATCTCCACGAGGAAGACGCTTTTTCGCAAGGTTAAATCTTCGGATATGTCCACGCAACTCTTTAGAGCCTTCATTAACCAAGCTTGTATCCTCGACCGAAACATAAGCAACCAACTTACTAGATAATTCACGGCTTTTATCATTTTGTTGAGGTTTACTCAAAAGAGATGGAATAACCTAGAAAATGAAACAATACACAAACATTCACAAATACTAATCAAAGAAAACAAAAGTAGTAAACTTTACTAAACTCACCATAGAGTAAATCGGAAGTTTGGCATCAATTGTTTTCAAAAGATCAGGTCCTGAGAAATCCCAATGACGAATTGTACCATCAAGAGACGCGGTCCAACAATAACAAAGGATTTTCTGAGCTGGGCTGGAAGCAGGAGGAACAATTAGAGTCGTCACTGGAGCAGAATGACCTTCAAGCGAAGTAATCTGACAGGGAAATGTATAAATCAACGATTATCAGAGAAACCCTAAAGTAATCTGACAGGGAAATGTATAAATCAACGATTATCAGAGAAACCCTATAAATCGGAGAAGAATAAAAAAAATTTGGGTACCTGTAAGCCAGTGGCGACGCTGAAAACGGAGACAGTGTTTCCAGTGCAAACAAGGAGCTTTTTAGCGTCGTTGGAGAAGGATGGAGGTGAAGTTAGAGACAGTGTTTCCAGTGCAAACAAGGAGCTTTTTAGCGTCGTTGGAGAAGGATGGAGGTGAAGTTACATAGCTTCTTCCGCCGCGAATCATGATTTTTTTAATTTTAATTTCCGGTGACGGAGAGGCGAAATGTTTGGGAAGAAGAATGGCTAATGGGAGACGCGTAAAATCAAAAGCCCTAACTAAACCCTATTACTTCTTCTGTTTTTGTCTTCTTTTTTTTCAATTTAAACTTTTTGTATTAGTCGGAAAGTTAAAAAAAAAATACAGATGGGCTGTGAGACAAAGTATGGTATCGGGCTATTGTCGGAAAAGAAGTATAGTTGGGCCTTCATAATGGGCCTTCAGTATAACTTGATACAATTATTATGCGCTCTAACTTGACCGTTCTTGTACAGTTTTATTTTAAAAAAATTTACGCCTAAGGATGGGTCTAGACCAGTGGCGGAGCCAGACTTTCTATTGATAGGGGTCAATACCACAGAATTCAATTTTTAATGGGGTCAATTATACAAATTCATTTAAAATTAGGATGAAAAATCAAATTTAGTAGGGGTCAATTGACCCCCTTCACCAAGACGTAGAGACAGTGTTTCCAGTGCAAACAAGGAGCTTTTTAGCGTCGTTGGAGAAGGATGGAGGTGAAGTTAAATAGCTTCTTCCGCCGCGAATCATGGTTTTTTCAATTTTAATTTCCGGTGACGGAGAGGCGAAATGTTGGGGAAGAAGAATGGCTAATGGGAGACGCGTAACATCAAAAGCCCTAAGTAAACCCTATTACTTCTTCTGTTTTTGTCTTCTTTCTTTCTCAATTTAAACTTTTTGTATTAGTCGGATAGAAAAAAAAAATACAGATGGGCTGTGAGACAAAGTATGGTATCGGGCTATTGCCGAAAAAGGAGTATAGTTGGGCCTTAATAATGGGCCTAGGCCTATTACGTGATCCATTCAAATGTAGATGATCTTAACAACGAATTTTAATCATTTGAATGACTCATTGTGATGAACCATTTGAATGAATTTTGAAATTTATGCTAAATTTTGAGATTCATTTGAATGATCCAAATTGGACCATTTGGATAGAGACGGTCAATTTTAATTTATTTTAAAAGTTAAATAAATATATATAATAGAAAGTAATATTGAAACCCTAAAATATAGTTTTCACCAAAAATACGAAAACAAAATTTCCCGTCAAAACACAAAACACAAAAATATACATTTTCGTAAAAACTATGAAACAAAATTTCCCGTCAAAACACAAAACAAAAACAAAATTTCCCGTCAAAACACAAAACACAAAAATATACATTTTCGTAAAAACTATGAAACATAATTTTCCGTAAAACAAAAACATATTTTTTTCTGTCAAAATGCATAAATATATTTTCGTTCAAAATATTTGTTTCTAAAAAAAACAGAAACACAATTTTTTCTGAAAAAAAGAAAGAAATTGTGATATTCATGTCAAAATACGGAACTTAGATTTTCTCGCAAAAAATAAGAAACCTGGATTTTTCTGCCAAAATTACGAAACCGGACTTTTTCCCCCAAAATCTACGAAACCGTAATTTCTCGTAATTTTTCTGCCAAAAAACTACGGAACCGTAATTGTCCCGCCAAAACCCACGAAACCATAATTTCTCGTAATTTTCCCGCCAAAAACTACGGAACCATAATTTTTTCGCCAAAACCTATGGAACCGTAATTTTCCTGCCAAAAACTACATAATCGAAAATTTCCAGCTAAAAATTACGGAACCGCAATTTTTCCGCCAAAAATTACGTTTTTCCGCCAAAAATATATAACCATAATTTTCCGCCAAAATATAGTAAACCGCGATTTTGCTGCCAAAAAATACTGAAACCTGATTTTTCCACAAAAAATATACAGTCACAAATTTTCCACCAAAAAATATTGAACCATTAACTATTTTTTTAGAATTACAATTAATATTCTTGGTAGGTTAATTTTTAATTACTAAAGGTTACATTTGGTATTTATTGTTTTCAATAAACCATCTCTATACAAATGATCCAATTTGGATCATCTAAATGGATTTCAAAATTTAGCATAAATTTTGTAACTCATTCAAAATGATCCAATTTGGATCATCTAAATGGATTTCAAAATTTAGCATAAATTTTGTAACTCATTCAAATAAGTCATCTCAATAGATCACTCAAATGATTGATTTTTGTTAGTAAACAAACATCATTCAAATGATTGATTTTTGGTAGTAAACAAATATCATTCATCATCTCCATTCAAATAGATCATTCAAATGATTAATTTTTATTACTAAACAAACACCATTCATCATCTCCATTCAAATGGATCCTTCAAATGATTAATTTTTATTACTAAACAAACACCATTAATCATCTTGCAAGAACTTGGTACAATTATTATGCGCTCTAACATAATCGTTCTTGTATAGTTTTATTAATTTTTTTTTTACAGGTATCCTATTAATTAATAACTCCAATAATTATATAGGACCAAGGATCGATCCACCAACCTTGAATTCTAATATCCAGAATAAACTACCAACTAGGTTATCCACACCTATATTAATTTATCTTTATGGTCTCTACCTTCAAAGAGGCCTTTCTCTTTATAAAAAAAATCTCCAAAATTGGAATTTGGAAGAAATATGTTATGTGGCATATTGTAAAATACAAAATCAACCCTTTATATAAACAAAAAAATTCAACATTGGAATTTGGAGATTTTTTTTTTTTTTTTGCCCCAAATTTAAGAAACTTTAAGTATCATATATAAAACTTGGATCTTTAACAATAAAATTATTCTTATTCTAGTGGTTAGAATTCTTTTCTAAAATCTATAAACCCAAGTTGAATTCTTGTAACTACCATTTTTTATGTTAAGTCCGATTTTTTATAGATTTTTGGGCCCCAAATTTAAGAAAATGTAACTATCATATATAAAAGTTGGGTCACTATCAAAAAAATTGTTTTTAGTCTAGTGGTAGGTTTTTTCTAAAACCAATAAACCCAAGTTCAATTTTTGGTAACTACAAATTGTTATCTTTAAACTTTTTTCTTTTAATTTTCGCTTGGACTCCTGTTTTAGTTGGAATGATCTTGTCTAGGAATGCTCATCAGTAATATGTCTGATCAATTTCATCATTTACAAATTATTTTGAATCCAATTATGTTTATAATATTTGATTTTTTTTATAAAAGATGAGAGGATCATGAAAGACAGTACGGAAAAGAAAAAGATGAGAGCAAAATGATCCTTGTTGCATTTGATGCCATCATAATCTTCAATTTGAATAATTTTGTGCTTATCAATGTAATTAGAGTTTTATAATCTTTAAGGGTGAATGGCCATGTTTAAATAATGTGGTTTGATGGATGAAAATGGCAACAAATCCCATTTTAGAAACCAAAATAATGATACTCCCTCCGTTCTTGAAAGAGTGTCATTTTGACACTTAAAAAGGGTGTTATTGGTTTGTGATTTTTAAAGATTTATAAGTTTTTAAAAGTTTAGTGTTATTGGTTTGTGATTTGAAACACTCTACTAAAATCTCTTGTTATTGGTTTATCACTTATAAAGAGTTGTGTAAAGTTATTAAAATTTTTGTGTTATTGGTTTGATAATTTTAAAGAGTCATTAAAAGTATTGTGTTATTGGATAAAAATGAACTTATAAAGAGTTGTGTAAAGTTATTAAAATTTTTGTGTTATTGGTTTGATAATTTTAAAGAGTCATTAAAAGTATTGTGTTATTGGATAAAAATGATTATTAAACATTTTTCAAGTGTATTAAAGTTTAGTGTTATTGGTTTGTGATTCTTTTAAAATTTTGTTCTTTTAAAACAACTTTGAGTGACTTTCAAAATATCACATGTTTAGGTGATATTTTAGGATTATGAGAATCACTTTACATTTCCTCCTTTTGGAATACTTCTAAAATATTCAAGATAATTTTAGATACTCTTTCAAAATCTTTAAAAATATTATGTAATATTTTAAGATACTCTTTTACAATCTTGTAAACTCTATAAAAGTATTACTTTTAACAAATCTTTAAAAGTGATCAAAAGTATTTAAAAATCATAAACCAATAACACTCTCTTTAAAAGTGATCAAAAGTATTTAAAAATCATAAACCAATAACACTCCCTTAAAGACTAATCAATTTTAAATGACTTTTCAACACTCTATTAAAATTTTATGTTATTGGTTCATCACTTGTAAAAAGTAATTAAAAGTCATGTGTTATTAGTTTGATAATTTTAAAAAAGTCATTAAAAGTGTTGTGTTATTGGTTAAAAATGATTTTTAAATATTTTAAAAGTCTTTAAATGCATGTATTATTGGTTTGTTGATTCTTTTAAAATTTGTTTTTATTAACTAAATTTTAATGACTTTCAAAATCTTTCATATTTAGTTGAGATTCTCAAATACTCTCAAAATCATTAATAAGAAAATTTCTGCAAATCTGTAAAACTCTCAAAAGACTCTCTAAAACTCTCAAAAACTCATAATTTCTCAAAGTCAATAACATTCTATTGTGTCTGAAATAGTTCACGTGGCTTAATTAGGTTAACCACGTTAATAATAATACCATCCAATACTATCATGTAACAATTTAATAAAATTTCTAGCCAAAATAGCTTTCTTTTTTTTTTGTCGTAACTTTTTTTTTTGGGGGTGAAACTAAAAGAGCTTTTTCATATTAACAAACTTTTATAAATAATAAAAAACATGAATAATCACATTGAAAAACAAATATGAATACACAAAGAAAGAAAAAGAAAAATCATATTGCACGTGTAAAATAATAATGATCACCAATTACGCGTAACTTCTCCTTTTCTGATTTATCGGAGAAACATGTTTAATTTGGCTCGACTAAGGAAAGCCACCACTTTTAAAAGGGGACCATTTAAAAT
>CM071717.1:15263559-15275261 GCA_036630335.1 Physaria fendleri
TGTAATTATCTAATGAAATGAAGGTTTATTTTGAATTGGTACTTCACAAATACTATAAGAAGATATTTCAATACACTCTTTTACACTCCTGTAAACTCTTTAAAAATATTAGTTTATGTAAATCTTTAAAAGTTATCAAAAGTATTTAAAAATCATAAACCAATAACACCCCCTAAATTTTGTATGAGAAAGAATGTCATTTACGGATTTCAATGTAACTTTTTACATAAACTACCATTTTTAACCTCAGTCATTAATGATGAAAGATAATATGTTTAGTTATAATTAATTGTAATTATTTCAAAAGTAGAAGGGCAAAAAAGAACTTTAACACTATTTCTTAATTTGTTTGCATTAACCTAAGATGACACTCTTTCAAAAACAGGAGGAGTATTTAATATCAAAACATTTACTCTGACTATAAATACCAATATGGTAATGAAATCTTTATAATATTTGAAAATTATAAAATCTTTGGTTTTGAAATTATTACATGTAATACCAGTAAGAAAATATATTAATTTTTTTGTAAAAAAAAAAAATCTTTTAAATTGTTTTTTCTTTATAATTATCATTAAATTTTAAAATGATAGTAAATGGGTTTTCTAAGCTGTTTTGAGCCTAATAATTTGTTAAAAAAATTTAAATTAATTTTTGATTTAAAATAAAACACAAAAAACGAATAAACATGATTAAGAATATTTTTTCACAATTTCAAATAAACCATTATTTCAAAACAAAATTAATACAATCTTTTTTTTCAAAAAAAATCTTTTTCGAAATAATAACTTAACCTATTTTATTAATAGACCTTTTTAAAAATCAAACGTACTTTTAGATATCAAATGAAAATTTAGGGATTTCTATCAAATTGAATTATTGATAATTATAGAGTATTCAAATAAGAATTTTATGAATACAAATAATTAGTTTAAAGTATAAATAAATACATAAATTTAAACTGATATAAATGGTTTAATAGATAAAAACTTTGTTTGGGTACTAAATTGAAGAGGTCAAAAAATTGAGAAAGCGGAAGAAAAGGGGATAGGTTATTAGACGTATGGTAGAGGAAGAATATAAAGTCGACCGAAAATAAAATAAAATTTTCATTAACAAGGAAGAATATAAAGTCGACCGAAAATAAAATAAAATTTTCATTAACATTTGGATATAGTTTTTAAGATACTAATTAGGCGGTCGGTATACCATATAAACATATACATTTTTCTTGATAACAAGCATAGTAACCATCCGGACATTTATGAGAACTCAAACAATTTTTGACCACATTGCATGTAACATTTGTCTTTTCAATACATTGGCAATAGTCATACACACAATCTCCACTTTCTCTACTGCATAGAATCGACTTGCATGGTTCTGATGAAGTGCATGAAACTATCATTTGGGTTTTAACTTTAGGAATGTTCATTAATAACATCTCTGGGCAATTTCATCATTTAAAATTTCATTAGAATCAAGCTATGTTTATAATTATTTGATTTTGTGTAAAATATGAAAGAATAATGAAACGACTTACGGAAAAGAATAAGAACAAGCAAAATGATCGATTTTGCCTTTAATACCATCTTTGGAATTTTGTGTATCAATGTAATTAGAGTTTAGGATTTGAAAATGTTTTTGCCTTTAATACCATCTTTGGAATTTTGTGTATCAATGTAATTAGAGTTTAGGATTTGAAAATGTGATTTACTGGTTTGATAGTGTAATCTTATGGTGAATGTGTTAGAATTGAAGAATGAAAGACATTTTAGAATAGTAGAAGATAGAAGAGAAAATTGTTGTGTATTATTCATGGATAAAAATGTTACATATTTATAGGAATACAAAGTGATGTGCATGAGAGAGAGAGTGGATTGTGCATGAAAAGCACTTAATAATCTTTGGAACTCACATCTTTTAAATGAACATTTCTACTAATTTGTAAGGCCTTTGCATGAAGACACTAATATCAACTTCCTTTCATGTAGACTTCCTTTAATATAATTAATAGAATGACCATTTTTTTTCTCAAAACCAATCTTATTAATCCAAAGTAGGGAAATCACCAGAGAATTGTCATATTTAATATCTTATTTTGAAGCATGAAAATTGAAAAAATATTACATTTTGGGCATCAAAATATTGATCTTAATGTCAAAATAATGACTTTGACTACAAATACCAATATGGTAATAAATTTGTCTCAATATTGATTTTAACTACAAATATCAATATGGTAATAAATTTTTCTCAATATAAGATATTTACAAATAAAATCTAATTGTTTATAAATTTTTTTCTCTATAATTGTTTGTTTTATTATTATTTTTCTGTTAGTAATTAATTATCATTATAATCTTTTGAACAATAAATCTATATAGTTATATAGTTAATATTATGGTTTTAAATTTAATTTTCTCATAAATTCTAATTTAGTAAATTCAAATATTTTGATTTTAGTATTTTTTAAAAAAAATAATTCGCGCTGTCCACTATATACGCAACAAGAAGAATCCCGGGATCACTTATTCTTTACATGCCTATACTCTAGGCGCTCTTGGTCAAAGGCAATAGGGGCACTCTTAGGCAATGACTATACAACCGACTGGCACACTCCCACTGGCGATATTCAACCATCAACACTCTTCCACTCTGTATTTCCTCATTCGTTATACCCTTCAAACGACAATATACTACCTCTAGCGAACTCTGTATTTCCTCATTCGTTATACCCTTCAAACGACAATATACTACCTCTAGCGAGAACGCAATAGCATGAACCATGGACAAAAATCGTTATTCTCAAATTTTATAGCAAGGATGATAGACAAGACAGTTCGCAACAACCTCAATGAAATAAAAAATCAGCAAGACACTCGATACGAGGATGAACTTCAATTGTGGTTCTCAAGTCACACTTAGCAAACGAGCTTTGAATCTTCAGCCCCTCTCAGCTTTCTCCCTCCTCCTCTCTTAAGTAGCAAAGGTGTGTTCTGGACGTACGGGAGGAATGGTCTTTTGACAGCGGATCCTTTCCAATAGGCGACACTTGATCTTTACTTCCTAAGTTTTCTTCTAATTCTTATACAGTTTTATCGTTGATTTCATTTTATGTTGTAAGCAACCCTTTTCAATTTTTTTGAATAAATTTAACATTCATATAAAAAATGCTAGTCTTTGTGATTTTGATTTGATATATTATGCCTTGATATATGATATCATGTAAAAACATATATGATGCATGAAATTTAATACACGTTATCATACAAAGACATATAAAAAGGTTGGATATTTTGGTTTCACACATAACCATTTTATATTTTATATTTTATTTTTATTATTGTGTTTTCTTTGCACTCACTACATAAATTTTCTAGATCCGCTACTAGGCAGTACACCATAATAACAATTATAATAACCATACAGACATTTATCATAACTCGAACAATCAACGACCACCTTGCATGTAACATATGTTCTTACAATACATTGGCAAAATTCATACACATAATCTCCGCTTCCTCTACTGCATTGAATCGACTTACATTGTTCTGATGTAGTGCATGAAATTATCGTTTAGGCTTCAACTTTGGGAATGTTCATGAATAACAACATCTCTGGTCAATTTCATCATTCACAATTTTATTAGAATCTAGATATGTTTATAATATTTAATTTTATATAAAAGATGAGAAAATAATAATAAAAACTTACAAAAAAGAAAGATAATGAGCAAAATGATCGATTTTGCCTATGATACCATCATAATCCTTAGTTTTGGAATTTTGATTTTATCCATGTAATTAGAATTTATGATTTCAAAATGTGATTTACTGGTTTGAAGATGTAATAGTATAGTGAATGTATATTAAAGGAAGTCTACATGCAAGGAAGTTGATATTGGTGTCTTCATGCAAGAGCCTTAGAAATTAGAAGTGTTCATGCAACGGATGTGAGTTCCAAAGATTATTAAGTGCTCTTCATGCACAACCCTTTCTCTCTTTCATGCACATCACTTTGTACTCCTATAAATATCTAACATCTTTATCCATGAATAACACACAACAATCTTCTCTTCTATTTTTCTACTATTCTAAAATCTCTTTTATTCATTAATTCTAACAGAATGGTCATATTTAAATATTATGTTTTGAAGCATTAAAATTGGCAACAAATCACATTTTGGAAATCAAAAGATTAACTTTGACTACAAATACCAATATGGTAATAAATTTGTCTTACTATAAATTACTTACAAACAAAATCCAAATAAAGCTACATAGTTTTTCAAATATTACCAAAAGGGATTTGTAACGTTGAATAGATTATCTTCAGGTCTGACCCATCACTAAGGTCTAGGTAAGTAAAGTTTCGTTTTATGCCGCAAACTTTTTCTTCTGACCCATCACTAAGGTCTAGGTAAGTAAAGTTTCGTTTTATGCCGCAAACTTTTTCTAATTTTTTGGCCGAGTTTAGGCCACATAATATATAAGGGTAACCACCGCTTTATACACTAATATTTTCTTGTCAAAATTACGCACGAACTTTGACATTCGACTAGAATCCATATAGATAGTAAGTTAAAAATAAAAATCCACATATCGATCGAATTATATGGTTTGAAATATAAAACCGTCTGGTTATATGTCGGCTAAGATTTAACCACTAAAAATAAACCAATAATAATTTAGAATTTGAAAGAAAAAAATCAAAAAAATATTTCGTTATATGTCTTCGTCTTCATTTCATCTTCTTCATATTCTTTTTTTTTCTTTGATTTTCTTCTTCTTCTAACTTCTAGCCAAACCAAGTGATCATGACAACTCCATTTTCATTCGAAGTTGAAGATCCCTTTTCTTGAATTGGGATTTGTGAAGAGGAATAACAAATAAACGTATGAAAAGGGATTAAGAATGAATATCCCTTTTCTTGAATTGGGATTTGTGAAGAGGAATAACAAATAAACGTATGAAAAGGGATTAAGAATTTTTACCAGGTATGGATTTTGGATAATTTAACGTCTAAATCAGTTTAAAACCGGGTAATAACTAAAAAAAACATATATTTTTATCAACACATTTTAAGCGGTGGAAAATTTGCAGCGTGAAGTAAAATTGAAGTATTCAAATGGGTAGAAATTTTGTTTATGCGACATAGTAAAAATCCAAAATTGGAGGAAGTATGTTGTGTGGCATATTGTAAAGTACAAATTCAGCCTTTGTAAAATCCAACTTGTTCGGAAGAACGATCTAGAGCATATGTTCAAAACTATTTTCGTTTTTAATGACAAAAAATATAAAATTAAGTCTTTTTATTAAATTTTGGATATAATTTAAGATACTAATAAGGCACGTACACCATATAAGCAAATACTGTTGATTATTAGTTGTGATTTTGCTGGTTATTGAGCTTGATTCAGGTTAAGGCCGGTTCGAATCAAGTGGATCATAACCCGAAAAATTAAAGCTGGTTTTGGAGATTATGTTGTTACGTCGTTGTAAAAATTAAAGCTGGTTTTGGAGATTATGTTGTTACGTCGTTGTTTCAGGAACATATTATCTCCTTTAAATTCAAATCTCTCACCTTCGTCTCTGTTATGCTATTAAATTCGTTAAAACGGATCATTGGCTAACAGAATTTTCCAGAGAGAGAAAGCATCGAGAAAGGATCGCAGGAGTGAAACGAGAAGTTCTTCAACCGGATTCTCGAGCTCCAGATCATGTTCAATCGTTTACTGATTTGCTCTGTTCTTGTGAGTAGTTGTATTGGTTTCGATTGTTGTTGTCTTGTGTTGTTCTCTGTACTCTCGTTCTTGAAGTTAGTGGATTCCGGGAATAGTGATCCCAACCCAGACGTATGAGAAATCCGAACTGGGTGACCAAAGTGTCTTGTGTACTCCATTTTCTTTTCTGCATGATCTTTGTTGTGTTGATCAAACAGTTTTTCTCAAATTGAATCGTATCATCAAGATCGATTGTCTCGTTTTGCAAGTTCCATGCGCTACAACTGGTATCAGAGTCTCAGGTTCTCTTGTGAGGTAATTTCGTTATGTCTAATACGAAAGTTGAGATTGAGAAGTTCAATGGGGATGGGGATTATATGATTTGAAGAGAAAAAATAGAAGCACAGTTAGATCTTCTTAGCTTAGTTGAGTATTTTGACTATTCTGGTCTTAAAGATGAAACTAAAGAAGAACAAGAACTGTCAAAAGGAAAGAAACTGGAAGATAAGCCAAATAATGCTAGAAGTGCTTCGATTTTGAGTCTTGCTGATAATGTGCTTAGGAAAGTGATTAAGCTAAAGGATCCGAGAAGAATGATGAAAATGTTGGATGAATTGTATATGTCAAGATCTATGTCAACTCGGATTCACCTTAAGCAGAAACTTTTCAGTTTCAAGATGCAGTCTGCTATTACAATAGAAAAGAATATTGATGAGTTCCTCAGGATTGTTTCAGATCTTGAGAATGTAGATGTCATAATCTCGGATGAAGATCAAACTTTAATGTTGTTGATGTCTCTGCCACCTCAGTTTGATGGCTTAAAGGACACCTTGAGGTATAGTATAACCTCTTTAACTCTCACTGAGGTTATAACGGCTATACAATCAAAAGAGATTGATAATGGATCCCAGACAAAGGACTCAAAACAGATTGTTGAAAGCTTGTATGTGAAAAGCAAGCAAGGTCAGAAGAATAAGAATCAAAGGAATGATTTTAAGGGAAAGAAGCAAAAGACCAAAGATAAGTCCAAGAAAATCTGCTGGGAATGTGGTGAGCAAGGGCATTACAAAATGCAGTGTCCAAACAAAGGAAAGGCTACTAAATCTGGTCAGAGATTTGGAGAATCATCATGTGTCAATGAAGCAGGAGCTAGGGTGGATGTGTTGGTAGTGAAATGAAGTTCATAACATATCTGACAGCAAGCTTGAGGACAGATGGGTGATTGATTCTGGCTGCTCATTTCATATGACTTGAAAGAGAGACTGGTTTATAAAATTTGATGAGGTTGCATCAGGTTCCGTTAGAATGGCAAACAATTTGAAGCTCAGGTCAAAGGCCTTGGGTCTATTAAGATAGACAAAGTTGATGGCTCATCTGTAATCCTAACTAGAGTAAGGTATGTACCTGGGATTAAGATTCTGGTTGTAGTTACAAGTCAGAAAATGGGATGATGAATATCATGAAAAATGATAAACTGATGCTGCAAGGGAAAAGAACTGAGGCTCTGTACTTCTTAGTGTCAAAAGATGTCTTAGTAGGAGAAGCTTCACAGGTGGAGTCTGTGATGAGTGAGGCTGAGACATGGCATAGTAGATTGGGCCATTTGGGTCAGAAAAGTCAAGATGTTCTGGTGAACAGAAGGCTGCTGGGAGATAAAAAAAACTCCCTCATATAACTTTCTGTGAAAGTTGTGTCTATGGCAAAATCCTTGATTATGTTCATACTGATTTGTGGGGATCTTCTTTTGTTCCAAAATCAAAATCCTTGATTATGTTCATACTGATTTGTGGGGATCTTCTTTTGTTCCAAAATTTCTAGGAGGATGTCAATACTTTCTCAGTGTTATTGATGTTCATAGCAGGAAGACTTGGGTTTATTTTCTGAAAAGGAAAGAGGGAGCTTTTGACAAGTTTGATGAGTGGAGGAGAATGATTAAGAATCAGACTCAGAAGAAGCTCAAGAACAATAGGTCAGACAATGGTCTTGAATTCTGCAATCAGTCTTTTGCAAGAATGTGTTCTGAAAATGGTATAGTCCATCATAAAATAGTGGCTTACAGTCCTCAACAGAATGGGATTCCTGAGACAATGAATAGAACCATTCTAGATAAGGTCAGAAGCATGTTGAGTTAAGTTGATCTATCAAACCTTTCTGGGCTGAAGCAGTGGCTACTGCAGTCCACCTGATAAATAAGATTCCATCATCTGCTATTAACTACATGATTCCAGATGAAGTGTGGTACAAGAGTGAACCAAAGTACTCTTACTTGAAGAAGTTCGGTTGTGTTGTATTTGTTCACACAGATGATGGGAAGCTCAATCCGAGAGCTAAGAAAGGGGTGTTTCTCAGTTATCCTCAAGGCATTAAAGGTTACAAAATCCGGTTGCCTGAGGAAAAGAAGTGCATTGTTAGTCAAAATGTTGTGTTCAAGGAAGATCTCATGTTTAAGGATATGCAGAGTAAAGATCAGGAGAATTCAAATGATCTGATTTACTTTGATAAAGTAAATATCAACATTACATCTGAGGTGGAGTTCCTTGGAGCTGAAGAGGAAAATCAAGCTATAGGAACTGATTTAGATGATGATAATGCTGAAGAGACTGATGAAACCGAGATTGCTGAAGAATCTCCTCACCTTCAAGACTATCAACTTGCAATAGATAGAGTCAGAAGGGATATCAGGATACCTGTAAGGTTTACTGAAAATCAGATAATTACTCACTGTATGGCTGTCACTGAAGAGGGTATGAGTTGTGAACCAGATAGCTATGAAGAAGCTATAAGTGATCATAACAGTGGTAAGTGGTTTTCTGCTATGGAAGAGGAAATGGAATCTATGGATAAGAACCATACTTGGGAGCTAGTACCTAAACCAAAAAACGCAAGAGTTCTAGGCAATAAATGTGTATACAGAAAAAATGATGGTTTTGTGATAACTGAAGCTCTAAGATTCAAAGCTCGCTTAGTGGCTAAAGGCTATCTGTAGAAGGAAGGAATAGATTTCAATGAAATCTTTGCCCTTGTAGTCAAACATGTCTCTATCAGGGTATTGCTTGCAATTGTTGCTGAAGAAGACATGGAGCTTGGACAGTTAGATGTCAAGACTGCTTTCTTACATGAAAGTTTGAACAAGACAATCTATATGAGACAACCTGAAGGTTTTGAAGTAAAGAACAAAAAGGATTGTGTCTATTTGCTAAAAAGATCCATCTATGGGCTGAACCAAAGTCTGAGACAATGGAATTTAATTGTAAATGAAGTTATGCAGAAAATGAATTTTCTGAGAAGCAACTTTGACAGCTGCGTTTATATCAAAAGGCTAAGTTCTGGTTTGTACATCTACTTTCTCTTATATGTTGATGATATGCTCATTGCATCCCAAGATAAGTAGGAGATATCAAGGCTAAAACAATTTCTGAGTTCAGAATTTGAAAAAACAATTTCTGAGTTCAGAATTTGAAATGAAGGACTTAGGATGTGCCAAGAAGATCCTTGGGATGGAGATTAGCAGAGAAAGGTCTTCAGGTAAACTAGAGTTGTCTATGTCTACTTATGCTAAGAGAATCTTAAAGGTTTTCCAATGTGATGGTTCTAAGCCAATAAAGACACCTCTAGGAGGTCATTTTAAGTTGAAAGCTGCAACTGAGGCAGAGCTTGAAAAACAGGCTGATGAGATGAGAACAGTCCCATATCCGAATGATGTAGGTAGTCTTATGTACTTAATGATTGGTACAAGGCCTGACATTGTGTATCCGGTTGGTATGGTTAGTAGATTCATGGGGAAGCCAATCAGGGATCATTGGACTGTAGTTAAATGGATCTTTAAGTATCTGAATGGGATTGCAGAGAGTATGTTGGTATTCAGGAAAGGTGAAGGTTTGATGGTTAAAGGGTATTGTGACTCAGATTATGCAGTTGATCTAGATAGAAGAAGGTCTATCTCTGGTTATGTTTTTACACTCGGTGGTATTGCCATAAGTTGGAAATCAAATCTGCAGAAAGTGGTTGGCTTGTCGACTACGAAAGCAGAATACATATCACTAACAGAGGCAGTAAAAGAAGCTAACTGGCTTAAAGGTTTAGTTGGTGAAATGGGTTATAAACAGGATCAGATTGAGATATTCTGTGATTCACAGAGTGCTATTGCATTGTCAAAGAACAATGTGTATCATGAGAGGACTAAACACATCTCTACGAAGTATCACTTTATTAGAGATCAAATAGAGGCTATGGAAATTGTTGTCTCTAAGATTTCTACTCATGAAAACCCTGCAGACATCTTCACTAAGACCTAGGCTGTTAAGAAGGTCAATGAAGCTTTGAAAGAGCTTCACCTTTCAATCAACTAAGTAAGAGTTGATTTGGGGATCACTATGTTTTACAGTATCAGACGGTAAAAATCAAACTAAGGTGGAGAATTGTTGATTATTAGTTGTGGTTTTGCTGGTTATTGAACTTGATTTCAGGTTAAGGCCGGTTCAAATCAAGTGGATCATAAACCGGGAAATTAAAGCTGGTTTTGGAGATTATGTTGTTACGTCGTTGTTTCAGGAACATATCATCTTTAAATTCAAATCCCTCACCTTCGTCTCTGTTGTTCCGTTAAATTCGTTAAAACGGATCATTGAGCTAACAGACTTTTCCAGAGTGAGAAAGCATCGAGAAAGGATCGCAGGAGTGAAACGAGAAGTTCTTCAATCGGATTCTCAAGCTCCAGATCGTGTTCAATCGTTTACTGATTTGCTCTGTTCTTGTGAGTAATTGTATCGGTTTCGATTGTTGTTGTCTTGTGTTAATCTCTGTACTCTCGTTCTTGAAGTTAGTGGATTCCGGGAATATTGATCCCGGCCCAGACGTAGGAGAAATCCGAACTGGGTGACCAAAGTGTCTTGTGTGCTCCATTTTCTTTTCCGCACGATCTTTGTTGTGTTGATCAAACAGTTCTTCTCAAATTGAATCGTATCATCAAAATCGATCATCTCGTTTTGCAAGTTCTAAGCGCTAACAAGCATTTGCCTTCATAACAAGCATTTCTACCATGTGGACATATCTGAGCACTCAAACAATCACTGACCACTTTGCATGTAATATTTGATTTAATAGTACATTGGCAAAGCTTATACACACATTAACCGCTTCCTTCAGAGCATGGAATCGACTTGCACTGTTATGATGTTGTGCAATGAATTATCGTTTGGGCTTCAATGTTCATCAGTAACATTTACGATCAATATCATCATTTCCAAAATTTAATTAGAATCAAACTATGTTTATAATATCATCATTTCCAAAATTTAATTAGAATCAAACTATGTTTATAATATTTGATTCTATAGAAAAAGATGAGAGGATAAAAAAAGACTTACAGAAAAGAAAAATAGTGAGCAAAATGATCCTGGACGCCATCATAATCCTAATTTTTGTGTCTATCAATGTAACTAGAGTTTTATAATCTTAAGGGTGAGTGGATTTGTTTAAATAATGTGTTTTGATAGATGAAAATGGCAACAAATAACATTTTGGAAAGATGTTTAACATCATAAGATTGACTTTGACTACAAACACCAACATGGTAATAAATTTGTCTCAAGGTAGTTACAAACAAAATCTAAGTAAAGCTACATAGTTTCTGTTTTTAAGATATTACCAAAAGAGATCTCTAATGTTGAATGGATTCATCTTACTAAAACTTTCTTCAATCAAGAACTCAAGCTTTTTTGAATGGCCAAAGGGACGAGAGTGTTACATATGAGTTGTTTATACGCTCTGTGCTTTCCCTGATATCTCCTTTGCTTTCACAGCCTTCATATCCTACATTCGATTCGATAATATTAGTGTTAACCACAAGATGTAATTTTAGGAGACATATGTAATAGAACCAATGACTAAAGAGAACAAGTCCAAAAACAATCCATAACATTTTTGACTACCCAAAATAGCTTCAAGTATGTTCTTATCCTTTTGCCATTGGTTA
>CM071717.1:15309117-15324946 GCA_036630335.1 Physaria fendleri
TGGCTGGTCTTGCTCCTAAAACCAAGGTAATATATTTCTGCATGTTGTGACTGACGTTATTGTACAGCACATTTGAGACTTCTCTAGAGCTTAACATGTTTTTCTGTTTTCAGGTTCTTAGGGATGGAAAATGGAGTGAACAGGAAGCTGCTATCCTTGTCCCAGGTGATATTGTTAGCATTAAACTTGGAGATATTATCCCAGCCGATGCCCGACTTCTTGATGGTGATCCTTTAAAGGTTGATCAGTCTGCTCTAACTGGAGAATCCCTTCCTGTGACCAAACACCCCGGTCAAGAAGTTTTTTCTGGTTCAACTTGTAAACAAGGAGAGATCGAAGCGGTTGTTATAGCCACAGGAGTTCATACCTTCTTTGGTAAAGCTGCTCACCTTGTGGACAGCACTAACCAAGTTGGGCACTTCCAGAAAGTTCTTACATCTATTGGAAATTTCTGCATCTGTTCTATTGCTATTGGTATAGTGATAGAGATAATAGTCATGTACCCTATCCTGGCTGGTCTTGCTCCTAAAACCAAGGTAATATATTTCTGCATGTTGTGACTGACGTTATTGTACAGGACATTTGAGACTTCTCTAGAGCTTAACATGTTTTTCTGTTTTCAGGTTCTTAGGGATGGAAAATGGAGTGAACAGGAAGCTGCTATCCTTGTCCCAGGTGATATTGTTAGCATTAAACTTGGAGATATTATCCCAGCCGATGCCCGACTTCTTGATGGTGATCCTTTAAAGGTTGATCAGTCTGCTCTAACTGGAGAATCCCTTCCTGTGACCAAACACCCCGGTCAAGAAGTTTTCTCTGGTTCAACTTGTAAACAAGGAGAGATCGAAGCGGTTGTTATAGCCACAGGAGTTCATACCTTCTTTGGTAAAGCTGCTCACCTTGTGGACAGCACTAACCAAGTTGGGCACTTCCAGAAAGTTCTTACATCTATCGGAAATTTCTGCATCTGTTCTATTGCTATTGGTATAGTGATAGAGATAATAGTCATGTACCCTATCCGGAAATTTCTGCATCTGTTCTATTGCTATTGGTATAGTGATAGAGATAATAGTCATGTACCCTATCCAAAGACGAAAGTACAGAGATGGAATTGACAACCTCTTGGTCCTCTTGATCGGTGGTATCCCCATTGCTATGCCTACGGTTTTGTCTGTGACTATGGCTATTGGGTCTCACAGGTTGTCTCAGCAAGGTGCCATTACCAAACGTATGACTGCCATTGAAGAAATGGCGGGAATGGATGTTCTGTGCAGTGACAAAACGGGGACACTAACCCTCAATAAATTGAGTGTGGATAAAAACTTGGTTGAGGTTTTCTGCAAGGGTGTGGAGAAAGATCAAGTTCTGTTATTTGCAGCTATGGCTTCTAGGGTGGAGAACCAGGATGCTATTGATGCCGCCATGGTTGGAATGCTTGCTGATCCAAAGGAGGTATAATTCTTTTTGGGTTTGAATAACTTTTGTAATTTAGTGAGCACTCCGAGAAAATAAGTTTTATGTTTCACTTTCACTTGGATTTTTGTAGGCCAGAGCTGGAATCAGAGAGGTTCACTTCCTTCCATTCAACCCCGTGGACAAGAGAACTGCTTTGACTTATATCGATGCTAATGGTAACTGGCACAGAGTCAGCAAAGGTGCTCCCGAGCAGGTGATGAATCTTTAGCTTTCACCGCAGATGCATCTTTTTCCCTTCATTCAGTCTAATAATTTGACTTTTCCACACAGATCCTCGACCTTGCCAATGCCAGGCCTGACCTTAGGAAGAAGGTACTCGCTTGCATTGACAAGTATGCTGAGCGCGGTCTTAGGTCACTGGCAGTTGCTCGTCCAGGTACTTACCAGCAACTTTTACATTTTCCTGAGAAAACAAAAGAAGGCCAAGGTGGACCATGGGAATTTGTTGGCTTGTTGCCTCTTTTTGACCCGAGAAAACAAAAGAAGGCCAAGGTGGACCATGGGAATTTGTTGGCTTGTTGCCTCTTTTTGACCCGCCAAGACACGACAGTGCCGAGACCATTCGTAGGGCATTGAATCTTGGTGTTAATGTTAAGATGATAACTGGTAACTATACTTATTCATCATTTTTTCTCATGAAGTCCATTGTTATTTAGTTATTTTCCCCTAACTTGCACTCTTAACTATTTTAACAGGTGATCAACTTGCTATTGGTAAGGAAACTGGTCGCAGGCTTGGAATGGGAACCAATATGTACCCATCTGCTGCTCTTCTCGGTACGGATAAAGACTCAAACATTGCATCAATTCCAGTTGAGGAGTTGATCGAGAAGGCTGATGGGTTTGCCGGCGTCTTTCCAGGTTAGAACTTGCTTTAGTTTTAAGCCTCATTATCTTCTTTATAAAGGTTTCCTATATTGATCCGAGCTTCTTATGTTTTCTGATTGTAGAGCACAAATATGTATGTTCTTTATAAAGGTTTCCTATATTGATCCGAGCTTCTTATGTTTTCTGATTGTAGAGCACAAATATGAAATTGTGAAAAAGCTGCAGGAGAGGAAGCATATCGTTGGAATGACTGGTGATGGTGTCAATGATGCTCCTGCTTTGAAGAAGGCTGATATCGGTATTGCGGTGGCTGATGCTACAGATGCTGCTCGTGGTGCTTCAGACATCGTTCTCACGGAACCTGGTCTGAGTGTCATCATCAGTGCAGTGCTCACTAGCAGAGCTATCTTCCAGAGGATGAAGAACTATACCGTGCGTACTTTTAAAATAATAATAATAATAATTTCCCACTACTTGGTGTTTGTTTGCGCTGGAAACTTACAACTCTTTCTTTCCTGATTATGACAGATTTATGCAGTCTCAATCACAATCCGTATTGTGGTATGTAGACAACCAGTTTCAAAAACTATCACTTGGTTAGCCTAATTTCTTTTTGTGTGCGTACTGTACTGATCATGTTGCTTTCTAATTATTGCAGTTTGGTTTCATGCTTATTGCTCTGATATGGGAATTTGACTTCTCAGCGTTCATGGTTCTGATTATTGCCATCCTTAACGATGGTGAGCAAATGTTGTCTTACTTTTGAATATAGCGTTCTAATTCTCTGTCAGCTATATCTTATGGTACTATGTGTTACTATCTCTTAGGTACTATCATGACAATCTCAAAGGACAGAGTGAAACCATCTCCTACACCTGATAGCTGGAAGCTCAAAGAAATTTTCGCCACCGGAATTGTGCTGGGGGGCTACCAAGCGATTATGAGTGTTATTTTCTTCTGGGCTATTCACAGGACTGACTTTTTCTCGGTAGCCACCCTGTTTATTTTGTTTTGTTTTTGCTTGTTGGGTAAAGGTGCTTCAGGGATTATATAGTTAATATGTCCAGATGTTTTAAAAAGTAAATCACCTTTGATTTGCAGGACAAATTTGGTGTGAAGTCAATCAGCAGATGTTTTAAAAAGTAAATCACCTTTGATTTGCAGGACAAATTTGGTGTGAAGTCAATCAGGGACAATAACGATGAACTAATGGCTGCTGTATATCTACAAGTCAGTATCATCAGTCAAGCTCTTATCTTTGTCACGAGGTCGAGGAGTTGGTCATTTGTTGAACGTCCTGGGATGCTTCTGATGTTTGCATTCGTTGTTGCACAATTGGTAAGCTCATCTAGCAGAAATATTTTCTGGACTTCTATTAGGTATAACAAACCCATTGAAATTCATTACTGTTCCTCCCAAATGCAGGTTGCGACTTTGATTGCTGTGTATGCCGACTGGACATTTGCAAAGGTGAAGGGTATAGGTTGGGGATGGGCCGGTGTGATATGGCTTTACAGTATCGTAACATACTTCCCACAGGACTTTTTGAAGTTTGCCATTCGATATATCTTGAGTGGAAAGGCTTGGACCAGCTTGTTTGACAACAGGGTACATACAACTAACTCTCTCTATCTACCATTATAGAGACTTCTTTTCACAGCCTGATAGTAACATACTAATCGCCTCTTCTGTCACATTAACAGACCGCTTTGACGACCAAGAAAGATTACGGTATTGGAGAAAGAGAAGCTCAATGGGCACTTGCTCAGAGGACATTGCATGGTCTGCAGCCAAAAGAAGATGCTAACATCTTCCCAGAGAAAGGAAGTTACAGAGAGCTTTCAGAGATCGCAGAGCAAGCGAAGAGAAGGGCTGAGATAGCTAGGTAAGTAGTTATTAAATCAAACTAAACGAAAATGCAATTTGATTGATTTCTGATTCGTGAATGCTTGATATTGTGGTATGACAGGCTTAGGGAGTGTCTTTGTGTTTGGCACTTTCTTTTCAATGGCCTAATGTGATCTTATATCACTCTTGTTTGGTTGAACAAAAAACAATCACTCTTTTAGTTAAAAAAATAAATATATTTTTAGCAACCAAGCAGTTGACAAATTATAAGTTTCAAAAATTGGCAAAACTGAGAAAGCATAAACACAATCATTTTAGAACAAAATCCCTAGTTTTATGGGATTCAAGACTTGTTAAAACTTCATTTAAAAAAAACACTAACAACCTACTTACAGCTCATTGTAGAAATCATCAAGCCAATCATTAACATGTCCATGCGTCGACTTTGCAACTAATACGTTAAGATGTGATCCTTTAACTAATTCAAGATTAAACAAGAATTGTTAGCAGTGGTTAAGAATGCCTCTAATATTCTCTTTACCTAAAATCTTAAAACGTACCACTCAAATCTTAGCATTTTGCCATAGTTTTCTTGAGTACATTTCAGTCCACTAGAAGGCTTCTCCAACTATGTGAGCCCCCCTTGCAATCTAAGAAATGAGAGTCCACACAAATATTGGCCTAATAAAATTCTCCTAACTTAATTTGGCGAGGAAGACATAAATGTTGTTTATCGTTAAAGCCTAATCTCGCCCCCCAATTAACTAATTATATTATTTTTAAAAAAGAAACAGCACAAGGTTTATTGTTAAGATGAATTGTATTTTTTTCTAATTACAACACACATACAACTTGACTATTGAAAAATATTCCTAAAAAGAAAAACAAAACAACTCGAGTATAATGTTGAATATTAATTAAAGACATTTAAACAAAAATCAGTTAATTTAACATTATCTCTTCTGTCTCTATTCTTAAAATAAAACTTTTAGTTCTGTCTGTTTCTCTATATATAAGACACCCTCCTCTTCTCTTCTCTTCAACATTAACATTTTCTCTGATCTTTAGTAATTCATTTCCTACAAAATGGCCGAGAGAATGTTCAAAACATTGTTGTTGATGTTTGTATTTGCAATGGCGAAGGAGGTTAGTGGACAACAAGTACCTTGCTATTTCGTGTTGGGAGACTCAGTCTTCGATAATGGTAACAACAATGTGTTAAACACCTCGGCCAAAGTCAACCACTCTCCTTATGGTATTGATTTTGCTAGAGGTCCTACTGGTCGGTTCAGCAATGGTCGTAATATTCCCGACTTTATCGGTTAGTATATGTTCTGACAAATAAATTGTAACTATAATTTGTATGTATTTGTGATATGAATTTGAATCATATTGTTTTCTTTCAGCTGAACTATTAGGATTCAGTGATTATATACCACCATATACCGGAGCATCGCCGAAACAAGCTCACATCGGACTAAACTATGCTTCTGGTGGCGGTGGGCTTCTCCAAGAAACTAGCCAACATTTGGTAATAATCATACAAACTTAAGAACTTACCTAAAAATTTTCTGAATTGTCAAACACTTATTGATTATTATGTATATGTTTTGACGGTACAGGGTCAAAGAATAAGCTTTGATGTCCATGCGTCGACTTTGCAACTAATACGTTAAGATGTGATCCTTTAACTAATTCAAGATTAAACCAGAATTGTTAGCAGTGGTTAAGAATGCCTCTAATATTCTCTTTACCTAAAATCTTAAAACGTACCACTCAAATCTTAGCATTTTGCCATAGTTTTCTTGAGTACATTTCAGTCCACTAGAAGGCTTCTCCAACTATGTGAGCCCCCCTTGCAATCTAAAAAATGAGAGTCCACACAAATATTTGCCTAATAAAATTCTCCTAACTTAATTTGGCGAGGAAGACATAAATGTTGTTTATCGTTAAAGCCTAATCCTGCCCCCAAATTAACTAATTATATTATTTTAAAAAAAAAACAGCACAACGTTTATCGTTAAGATGAATTGTATTTTTCTAATTACACCAAACGTACAACTTGACTATTGAAAAATATTTCTAAAAAGAAAAACAAAACAACTCGAGTATGATGTTGAATATTAATTAAAGACATTTAAACAAAAATCAGTTAATTAACATTATCTCTTCTGTCTCAATTCTTAAAATAAAATTTTAGTTCTGTCTGTTTCTCTATATATAAGACTCTCTTCTCTTCTCCTCTCATCTCATCAACATTAACATTTTCTGATCTTTAGTAATTCATTCCCCAAAAATGGCAAAGAGAATGTTCAAAACATTGTTGTTGATGTTTGTATTTGCAATGGCAAAGGAGGTTAGTGGACAACAAGTACCTTGCTATTTCGTGTTGGGAGACTCAGTCTTCGATAATGGTAACAACAATGTGTTGAATACCACGGCCAAAGTCAACCATTCTCCTTACGGTATTGATTTTGCTAGAGGTCCTACTGGTCGGTTCAGCAATGGTCGTAATATTCCCGACTTTATCGGTTAGTATATGTTCTGATAAATAAATTGTAACTATAATTTGTACTATTTGTGATATGAATTTTGAATGTTTTTATCTTCTTTCAGCTGAACTATTAGGATTCAGTGATTATATTCCACCATATACCGGAGCATCGCCAAAACAAGCTCACATCGGACTAAACTATGCTTCTGGTGGCGGTGGTCTTCTTCAAGAAACTAGCCAACATTTGGTAATAATCAGACAAACAAACTTAAGAACTTAACTAAATTTTCTAAATTGTCAAGCACTTATGGATTATTATGCATATGTTTTGACGGTACAGGGTCAAAGAATAAGCTTTGAACAACAAATAAAGAACCACCGGAGCATGATAAAGAAGGCGAAAGTTCCATCGGCAAAACTGCTTTGAACAACAAATAAAGAACCACCGGAGCATGATAAAGAAGGCGAAAGTTCCATCGGCAAAACTTAAACAATGTTTATACACAATCAATATCGGAAGCAATGATTATCTAAACAACTACTTCATGCCAGCTCCTTACACTACCCATAGCAATTTCACTATCGACCAATACGCTGATTTACTCATTCAACGTTATCGCACTTATTTAAAAGTAAGATCTTCAATACTCCACAAATAGTTATTTTCTTCAAACTAAGAATAACCATAGAGATGAATTTAAATAAACCATAAATGCAACAGGCATTGTATGATCTTGGAGCAAGGAAGGTAGCAATATTTGGAGTAAGTAAACTCAGTAAACTCGGGTGTTTACCTCGTATGAGAGCTTCCCACGGTGGTGGAAGTAGCGGTTGTGCCACGGAAGTAAACGAAGCAGTCGAACCATTCAATAGCAATCTCAAAGCTCTAGTCTATGAATTCAACACAAAGTTTATTGATACTAAGTTTACCTTCGTTGATCTTTACTCTAGCCAAAGTAATTTTGCGTATTACGCCGTAGGTAAGTATAATAAAAACTATATAATTTTATTTTTCAACTAATTTTTTTACATTATGGTATAATTAATGATATATATGTTTTTCTAGGGTTTTTGGTAACAGATAAGGGTTGTTGTACGGTGGAAACAGGACAAGAACTTTGTGCGGAAAATAAAAGGGTTTGTAGGTTTAGAAATCGGTATGTGTATTGGGACAATGTGCATAGTACTGAAGCAGCTAATAAGGTTGTTGCAATGACTGCTTATACTGGAGTCATTGCTTTTCCTTATAGCATTGCCCTCCTTGCAAGATTGTAACTTTCTTTTTCTTATTAATAATCAACACAAGATTGTAATTAAATGTTATTTTTTTTATGTATTTTGTAATGACCTTTATTATTCAATTCATGTAATTTTTTTTAAACAATATCAATTGGTGAAAATTAATTTATGGAAAAAAAATAATCCAAAATTAAGAATCGTTTAGTGCTTTGAACAACAAATAAAGAACCACCGGAGCATGATAAAGAAGGCGAAAGTTCCATCGGCAAAACTAAAACAATGTTTATACACAATCAATATCGGAAGCAATGATTATCTCAACAACTATTTCATGCCAGCTCCTTACACTACCCATAGCAATTTCACTATCGACCAATACGCTGATTTACTCATTCAACGTTATCGCACTTATTTAAAAGTAATATCTTCAAATACTCCTCAAATAGTTATTTTCTTTAAACTAATAATAACCATAGAGATGTATTTTAATAAACCATACATGCAACAGGCATTGTATGATCTTGGAGCAAGGAAGGTAGCAATATTTGGAGTAAGTAAACTCGGGTGTTTACCTCGTATGAGAGCTTCCCACGGTGGTGGAAGTAGCGGTTGTGCCGCGGAAGTAAACGAAGCAGTCGAACCATTCAATAGCAATCTCAAAGCTTTAGTCTATGAGTTCAACACAAAGTTTATTGATACTAAGTTTACCTTCGTTGATCTTTACTCTAGCCAAAGTAATTTTGCGTATTACGCCGTAGGTAAGTAAATAATTTTATTTTTCAACTAATTTTTTTACATTATGGTAATAATTAATGATATATATGTGTTTGTAGGGTTTTTGGTAACAGATAAGAGTTGTTGTACGGTGGAAAAAGGACAGGAACTTTGTGCGGAAAATAAAAGGGTTTGTAGGTTTAGAAATCGGTATGTGTATTGGGACAATGTGCATAGTACTGAAGCAGCTAATAAGGTTGTTGCAATGACTGCTTATACTGGAGTCATTGCTTTTCCTTATAGCATTGCCCTCCTTGCAAGATTGTAACTTTCTTTTTCTTATTAATAATCAACACAAGATTGTAATTAAATGTTATTTTTTATGTATTTTGTAATGACCTTTATTATTCAATTCATGTAATTTTTTTAAAACAATATCAATTGGTGAAAATTAATTTATGGAAAAAAAATAATCCAAAATTAAGAATCGTTTAGTTCTCAGACGATAATGGAAGGAGATCAAGAGACGATGGATTTCACTTTGGTGACGAGGAAGCCTTGTTTCGGTCTCCCAACAGCTTGCCCTAATTGCCTGCCCGCTTACATATACTTGAAATTAGCCAAGCTTCCTTTTGAACTAGCGTTTAATTCGACCTTTCCTGATTCAGGTTTTTTTTTCCTATGTTTTTGATCTCTTGCTGCGTAGTTTGGTATGAAGTCGATGTTTGATTGTGAGAATAAGGTTCTGTTGGGTAATGTGTATGTGTTGGAGCTGTAGCTTGAATTCAGATTTTGAATCTTAGAGAAGACATGTTTCAGTTCTGGATTCGAGTTCGTGTCATTAAATTATTCGTCGTGTACTATCAGAGTTTATAGAGGGAGTTTTAGGTTACTGTTTAAAGGACTCAACTTGATATTTTCACATAAGTGAATATACATTATGAAAGGTTCATAATTTTTTGTTAAATCTTGCCTGGATTTGTGGAGAGTAATGGTGTTTTGTTCGATGTTCATATTAGGAGGAGTTGGCTGTTTGAATTTTGACAACATTTCTAGAGATTAAGTGTATTGTTGGATAATATCTCTAAGAACTTTGTGTACCCCTTTTCAGCTTGAGATTTTGGGTACACATTGATCTTCTGATTCTGATATACAAATTTGTGGATTAGATACTTTATGCTTGACAATGTTATCGTTTGTTTTGTTGTGGTTCTATATAGATGAACTGCCGTACTTTGAAAATGGTACATATGTTGCATATAACAATGAAGATGGAGGAGTAATTGAAAAACTCAAGAAAGATGGGATTGTCAATCTTGACTCTCAGCTCCAGTCTCTTCCCGAATATTTATCGTTGAAGGCTCTTAAAGAAAGATGGGATTGTCAATCTTGACTCTCAGCTCCAGTCTCTTCCCGAATATTTATCGTTGAAGGCTCTTATTGTTTCTTGGCTGGAAGAAGCGCTTACCTATGAACTCTGGGTTGGTACCGAGGGAATATGTGTATCAAAAATGTACTATTCAGATCTTCCTTGGGTGATCGGCAAGGTCCTGTTTTATAAGCAAACATACATTGCCAAGAACTGGTTAGGAATCTGCAAAGAAAACGCAGAACAAAGAGAAAAACAGGTGACTTTGCTTAAGTTCTATTCTTAATTAAGAAGACATGTGGTATATATTGTAATCATATGTACTAAAGCTCATGATCTTTAATGAACAGATATACAAGAGAGCAAGTGAGGCTTATGAAGCTTTGTCGACTAGGTTAGGCGAGCAGAAGTTTCTATTTGAAGACAGGTACTACAATCACAATTGCAGAACTGAAGTTTTGTTCTAAAGCCTTTAAGAAAAGATTGACATTTTTGCTCTTCTTCTCTTCCCATACAGGCCATCGAGTTTGGATGCTTTTTTTCTCTCACACATACTTTTTATGATCCAAGTTTTACCGGTTAGAAGCTTTTAAAATTTCGATCAATATGATTATCACTTATTTGTTTAACAGGTAAACTCTAGCCTTAAAACTACTTAGACGACCTAGCTTTTGTTATGGTGCATGATTAGGAAACATCAGTGCTTCGGTGCAAACTTCTAGAACATAGTAATCTTGTTAGATATGCTGAGAAACTTAAGTCAGAATTTCTAGAAGGCTCTTCTGCGTCTCCTTCGCCTCCACTTCACTCATTCCCTTCCTCATTTTCAAGAAAGGGTAAAACACATCCAGACATTACAACTTCTGTATGTATAACCATGTGAAGCAAATGAATTTCATCTGTTGTTCAGGTTCAAAGGCAAAGAGCAAACCAAAGGTAGAAAAGACCGAAGAGGAGAAAAAATTCAAGAAAAGAGCAAGATTCTTTCTAGCTGCTCAGTTTCTAGCTGTCATCATTTACGTATCCGTGATGGGTGGAGGTAGCTCCGACGAGCTGGAGGATGAATATGAAGATGACTAGACAAAAGCTTCTCTTATTGAATGGATCGGTAACTCTATGCGCACTCTTCTTCCTAGACTAATAAAACCAACATGCCCTGTTTTTCAAGTTCTTAGTCAGAGTCAGACGTTACAAATTTGAGATTCTATTGGCTTTTATATAAATTACATTGGTTTAAAGGCAATGTATTAGCAGGTGGCCATATCAAGGGACCTGGTTAGCCGCATAAAATACCAAAATCCGGAACCTCAAATTAGATGATTCTGTGTACATCCTTAAGATCAACTGAACTAACTCTAGTTTGTCTTCCTAATAACATATCTCATCCGTCTGACAACTATCTCTGATGGCAAAAGATGATGCCAACAACTTAGCTAACTCTAAACTCTCTACAGCCAAATAATTAACAATTAGAAATTGGAATTTACATTCGGAGGCTGCCCTGACGTATCATCCTGTGCTTGGCTAAGTTTCGAGTGTTCATCTGCTGAGTTGATGGCAAAGAGCAGCCAACCAGATAATGCTTTCATGTAGGATCTCTGAGAAGTGATCCAAAATTCAAAACAGGCTTTCCAGTTCCGAAGCTGAGCTTCAAGATTCAGAGAAGATTGAGCTAATCTTTGAGGGTTGAGAACCTCTGGCATTACTGAAGGTTGTCTCTTCTTGTAACGCTTAGAAACTGGTGCGTCTGCTAGTAACAGTTTGGCTTCGTCTAGCGTTCTTTTTTGTATTTGATGACTTTCTGCCATTACTTTCCACATCCTTGTTAATCTGTTATGATCATGATTATCATTTGTCAATCTAAGGGTTAAAGAGAAACCAAAGAGGAAGAAGAAGTTGTTGACCTTACCCTTGAAGTAGCTCAAGAAGCTGAGGCAACAGTTCTTGGTCACGGAGAGTCTCGATCCTTTTGGAGATAGATTCAATCGAGTGTATTGAGACACTGATCTGTGCGTCTAAATTTCTAACCGTAGCCCTAGTGTTTTGTCCTTTCACGTCCTGATTCCTCAGCTGCATACATTTTTTCTCATAGGCTTTTCGAAGACGGTCTCCAGCCTGTTTACAAGACCAGTAAAGGACCTTCTTTTGACACGAGAACTAAAGTTTCTGCTAAGATCTCATGTTACTTACCTTAACTTCGTCGTAGAGTTTCTTCTCCCACGCAAAAAGTTATCCAATGTTGTCTGGTGGCTACCTGAAATCATGCAAGAGTCGTCTGACATATCACTTCTGCTTTCAGACTCACTCTCTCTCGAACCACCAGAAGAACTAATCAAGAATCTTGAAGATGAAGATCTTGATGAACCCGAACGGAACGGATTCAGCATTTTCATGGCTACAAAAAGGATTGAATGTATAAGTCACAAAACAGAGAAAGACTACAACATTGTTCATCAACTTTTTACCATTGTGGTCATTGGAAGATGATGTGTATTGAGCTCTACTAGCTTCTAATAGCCCTGAGACTTCCTTAGCCGCATCACAAATGGTTGTGAACTGATCTTGAAGATCTTTGATCACCTCAGCCATGCTCGTTGGTCTACGGTTCACATACACTGTGAAACCCGGAGTCTTTGCATCATCTCTAACATCAACAACATTTGCATGAACCTTCTCTGCTCCCACAACATTCCTTGTCGTTTCTCCTCTACACACTTCAACTTGTCGCTGTTCTTGTGTTGCTCCAACACATTTCTCATCTACTTCATTCTCAGTTTCACACCCACAATCTGTAAACTCATCATCATCCTCGTCCTCATCATCATCTTCATCAACATCTTCAACTTTAAGTTCCTCTCTGCAACAAGTTTCATCAAGTTTAACTCTAGTTTCTTCCGGATTATGATTCTGAAACCGAACATTCACAGGCTCAGGTTCGTTAGTCTCATCCTCATCTTCTTCCAAATCCGGAATTCCTTCTTCTTCTCGAACACGTCTCAGTCCTCTACTATCATCATCCATTCCACTCAGATTATCAACACTTCCTCGACCATAACTATATCCGTAATAATCTAAAGAAGAAAACGGATTCCAGAAGAAATCCCACTGAGAATTCTGCGGAGAAGGAGGAGGAATGTTATGACCACTTAACCTTTGCTCAGGAGAACTCAACGGAGTCCAAAACGAAGAAGAAGTGTTCATATTCATTCCAAAGAAACCATCTGCTTCACCGTACTGATTACTTGGTGAATATGTCTCAACTCTAAACGTTTCAGGAGATCTTTGTTCAACTCGAACCGGTCTACTTCTATTAGCCATCAAGTAATTAGCTTTCACCTTCGATCTTGGCTTATCCTGAATCATTTTCTGAGGAATCGATAGCCATCAAGTAATTAGCTTTCACCTTCGATCTTGGCTTATCCTGAATCATTTTCTGAGGAATCGACGAAGGTGAAATCGAGATGAAATCATCACTATTACTGTAGCGGCGGCGATGACTCGGTAGTCTTCTCTTAACCGGAGTGATAAATGAGTCATGACTCGGAACAAACTCGTCTCCTTGGGTAATAAAGTCATGGAGAGCATCAGACACTCTTCTAAGTGATTGAATATAAGAAATGTGAGCAGAAGCAAATTTGGTTCTATGTTCTATTGCTTGTTTGATGAAACGTTTTCTGTCTTTACAGATCTGAACTGCTTCTTCATCATCCAATTTCGAAAGAGAACATCCCATTTCTCGTCTTCTTCTTCTTCTTCTTCCTAATTTTCTATCAAGAGCTCAACACTGATACACATAGTGTTTCTTCTTCTTCTCACAACCGCAAATGCTATGAAACGATAGAGAACAGAGAAAAAGTCAGTACTTTTTAATGTCTGAAGAAGATTCTTAGCTTCGTCTAGAAGACAAAGCTCTTTAAACCCTTAAACCCTCTTTAAGAATGAGTAGAAAATCCAAAACCCCATGTCCAGATTTTAAACCCTCTTTAAGAATGAGTAGAAAATCCAAAACCCCATGTCCAGATTCTGATTGATTTCTAAAAAAAAAAATACGACTTGTGATTCTGTTTTCCTCATCTTTATCACGTTTATTTTCGATTTTGCCACTCATATTTTATCAGCTAACCTTGTGCATTCAATAACAAACCGTTTAAAAATTGAACCTCAAGATTTGTATGCTAAATCCTTACAGGAGAATGTCATTCTAACATACATATATATTCTAAGAGTATGAATAATTATCATATACGCTGTGGATCGGACCAAAGTCGGACTAGTCCAAGCTTATTTCACCATTCACAAAATAAAATTAATCCACATTATTTATGATTAAAAAAGTTGTACCAGTTCGACTATAGAACGCAATTCTCCATACTATGATATTTATACTATTGGTCCGACTTTTTTGGTATACACCAATTTATCTCCATAAGAATCGGACTAAAATATTATACGTTGAAAACTTGGTATGTTACACTCTAGTCCGATTATCTCCATAAGAATCGGACTAAAATATTATACGTTGAAAACTTGGTATGTTACACTCTAGTCCGAACTATTCAGACGAAAATAGTAGTCCGAATTACATCATACATGTCAACCATTATAGCCAAGGTTTCAAATAGAAGTAAATCAAATTAGGGATTTTAATAGCCAAAGTTTCAAATAGAAGTAAATCAAAGTTTCAAATAGAAGTAAATCAAATTAGGGATTTTAATAGCCAAAGTTTCAAATAGAAGTAAATCAAATTAGAGATTTTAATGTTTATCTAGTCATTCTATTTTTAATTATATATTGATAAAATTAATAGAAATTTTATGATTCGCAATAGAACATGTTGGATCAAAAAAAATCAAAATTTACATTGAGAAAATTCGGTGAAGTTACAAAATCTTTTATCGAACAAAAAGTAAAAAAGAAAAATATTTCCTTTTTTTGGGCTGAAAAAGAAAGAAAAATATTTCATGATTTTTTTTTTGTTTTTGTTATAAATATTTTATGAATTTGCATGTATATTATATTTAGAACTGCAAAGCAGACAAGTTTAATTCTGCGTAGTCCGTTCCAATGGGGTATTGTCCAAATTTGAGCAATCCACACTCTCTCCTGCACAAGGAACGTGCATAAAACTCCGAACTGAAGTTTGCTCCGCATAAGCATGCGGCTCTACATGTAACCTGGAACCCACATCAAATAAAATCTGTCACATGTAAGTCTGTAAAAAATCCATAAAATCAAGAAAAAAATCAAGAAAATGCAAGAAAATAAATAAAGTTTCAAATAGAAGTAAATCAAATTAGGGATTTTAATAGCCAAAGTTTCAAATAGAAGTAAATCAAATTAGAGATTTTAATGTTTATCTAGTCATTCTATTTTTAATTATATATTGATAAAATTAATAGAAATTTTATGATTCGCAATAGAACATGTTGGATCAAAAAAAATCAAAATTTACATTGAGAAAATTCGGTGAAGTTACAAAATCTTTTATCGAACAAAAAGTAAAAAAGAAAAATATTTCCTTTTTTTGGGCTGAAAAAGAAAGAAAAATATTTCATGATTTTTTTTTTGTTTTTGTTATAAATATTTTATGAATTTGCATGTATATTATATTTAGAACTGCAAAGCAGACAAGTTTAATTCTGCGTAGTCCGTTCCAATGGGGTATTGTCCAAATTTGAGCAATCCACACTCTCTCCTGCACAAGGAACGTGCATAAAACTCCGAACTGAAGTTTGCTCCGCATAAGCATGCGGCTCTACATGTAACCTGGAACCCACATCAAATAAAATCTGTCACATGTAAGTCTGTAAAAAATCCATAAAATCAAGAAAAAAATCAAGAAAATGCAAGAAAATAAATAAA
>CM071717.1:15343608-15369037 GCA_036630335.1 Physaria fendleri
ATATGTTAAAATTTATCAAAAATATACTAATAATTATTAAATAAAAAAAACTAATACAAAAAATGTCTAATAGCAAAAATAGATAATTTTGACATACTATTTTTATTTTAAAAATATATTTTTCAAATATTATAATAGATGTCGTATAATTTCCTAAATGTTAGTTAAATAATTATAAAATAGGTTTGATTTTTAATTTGTTTTTGATATTTCTATCCTATTTTTAGTAAACAATTTTTTTTAACAAAATATATATATAAAAAATAAAAAAATAGGCGTTAAAAAAAAAATGTCTAATAGCAAAAATAGATAATTTTGACATACTATTTTTATTTTAAAAATATATTTTTCAAATATTATAATAGATGTCGTATAATTTCCTAAATGTTAGTTAAATAATTATAAAATAGGTTTGATTTTTAATTTGTTTTTGATATTTCTATCCTATTTTTAGTAAACAATTTTTTTTAACAAAATATATATATAAAAAATAAAAAAATAGGCGTTAAAAAAACCAAAACGTGAAAGTTTAAAAATATATGAATTAATTTAGATTTAAATACTCTACAAAAATAGATAATTTTGACATACTATTTTTATTTTAAAAATATATTTTTCAAATATTATAATAGATGTCGTATAATTTCCTAAATGTTAGTTAAATAATTATAAAATAGGTTTGATTTTTAATTTGTTTTTGATATTTCTATCCTATTTTTAGTAAACAATTTTTTTTAACAAAATATATATATAAAAAATAAAAAAATAGGCGTTAAAAAAACCAAAACGTGAAAGTTTAAAAATATATGAATTAATTTAGATTTAAATACTCTACTAGGTAATTCTCCGCACCATGTACGGGCATCCATATTATAAAAAAATATATTTTTTAAAATAAAAGAAAATTATTGATAGTTTTAATTAGTTTAAAATTAATAAAAAAAAATTTTAAAAAATTAATGAAAGAGAAAACAATGATTTAACCTCTCAACTATCGTCAGATAGAGATTTAACCCCTCAACTATTTTTATATTAATTTTATAATTATTCTAATAAATAAATCATAATGGCATGTTCGTAAATATGGTCTGTAAGAGTGATTCTGGCGACGACACCTAAACATTTTTGCTTCTCAAAAGGGGACTTCAGGAATATGTAGATTTTTGAAGTGGTTGTTAAATAGATATGTATTAATTCAAAATTCCATAAATAGGTAGCAAATTAATTAATTTTTTTTAAAAAGTAATTTTTGTAATTTATTTTTAATTTTCGTCATTAATTTAAATTTTATTAAAAAAATATTTTTTTTTTTCAAAAACTTAAAATTATTGATCGTTTTAGTTAGTTTAAAATTAATTTAAAAATATTTGTAATGATATAGTTTATAATTATTCTAATAATTAAATCATAATGACCTGTTCGTAAATATGGTCCGTGAGAGTGATTTTGGCGACGACACCTAAACATTTTTGCTTCTCAAATAATATATAGGGGACTTTAGGAATATTTAGATTTTTGAATTGTTTGTTAAATAGATATGTATTAATTCAAAATTCTATAAATAGGTAGCAAATTTTTAATTGTTTGTTAAATAGATATGTATTAATTCAAAATTCTATAAATAGGTAACAGATTAATTATAAATTCCAAAAAAGTATTTTTTATAATTTATTTTTGAATTTTCGTAATTAATTAAAATTTGAATTAAAAAATATGTTTCTAAAACTTAAAATTATTGATCGTTTTAATTATTTTAAAATTAATAAAATATTATTTATAATTATATAGTTTATAATTATTATAATAATGAAATCATAATGGCATATTCGTAAATATGGTCCGTGAAAGTGATTATGACGACGACATCTAAGCCTTTTTGATTCTCAAATAATATATAGGGGATTAATATATTGGTCAAATTAATAAATCAATGTTCAGAATACTAAACTTTTAGTTGAAACCAGTTCCTCATTTTGTTTCATATTTTTATTCATCTTTCTTTACTTTTAATTTTTTTAAATTCATTTTTTATGCTTTTAATTTTTAACCACCATCTTGTGAATTATGGTGCAGAATATGGAATGAGAGGACATCCATCAATAGAAGGTGATGTGTATAGCTTTGGGATTATCCTTTTGGAAATGTTCACCGGGAAACAACCTTCAGATGAGTTATTTGGGGAAAACATGACTCTATACAACTACACCAAATAAGGGTTGCGAGAACGACTATTGGAGACTATAGACCAATCATTTCTTGACCGCACTCTCCAAGTTGACTTCCCTACTATTGAGTGCTTGGCATTGGTTTTGGAGGTAGGACTTAGGTGTTGAGAAGAATTTTCGACAAACCGGTTGAGATCAAGTGAAGCCGCAAAGGAGTTAATCTCAATCAGAGAGAGGTTCTCTAAAGCCGGAAGTTAAAAGTGTTTATGGTATTAAACTGGAGTTAATCTCAATCAGAGAGAGGTTCTCTAAAGCCGGAAGTTAAAAGTGTTTATGGTATTAAACTGAAACCTATTTAGTATTGTCTTTCATAATTAAAGCCGGAAGTTAAAAGTGTTTATGGTATTAAACTGAAACCTATTTAGTATTGTCTTTCATAATCTGTTGTTTGTCTTTATCAAACATACTTTATAAGGCTTGTGTTATTTCTAGACAATGTATGAATGTTGTGTAACGTTACCAACTATATAATTGCTAATCCTTAATGTTTCCTTTTACTTCCCGATTTTATTTGGTTTTTTCTCTCTTTTGGTCAAGTGGATGAGCTGTTCATTTGGGAGACAACATTTTAATCTATTTAGTCAAAGCCCAAGTGGGCAATAAGGTTTCTTATATTTAGAGTCAACCGAATCTGTACAAGTGGGTTAGGTAACTTTTAATTTTGTTAATTGATTTGAAGTTCCCACGATCTCATTTAATTTTGCAAATTGCTTAGCTGAGACTCTTTATTTATCTTTGAGTAATTGCTAGTTCGCAGAACGTAATCTGAAACTTAATAACTAAAGAGCAACCATCAACATTTTTCCTAAAGGCTACGACCGAGATCGAGTTCCTTCGCACCTTCAAGAGGGTTAGTCATTATTCTTTAATGTTAAGTTCTCTTCTTTTTTTTGCATAACAAATTTATTTGTTAACTTGTTAACGGTATCTATATGGCTGAGGAACTCCATTTTTATGATAAATAGCTCCATTATATTTGTTAAAGTTTTTGCTTTTCTGTCCACCATGTCGAGATTGTTTTGCCTACTCGTATAATAGTTTTAGTAATTTCCTTATTAGCTAGGTTCTGATTATATAACACTGCTCTAGCAGGTTCCATTATGGCTGGGGAACTTGTATCACAAAGAAACATTCAAGCGCTTTGGTGAAAAATTGTATTGACGAGATCAAGGAAATTATCTATGATGCCGAGGATCTAATCAAGACCTTTCTTTTGAATGAAGAACTCGGGAAAACATGTGGATTCAGAAAGCGTGTAAAAAAGTTTGCTTTCACTATAGTGGATCGTAGGGAATTTGCTTGCCGAGATCAAGGAAATTATCTATGATGCCGAGGATCTAATCAAGACCTTTCTTTTGAATGAAGAACTCGGGAAAACATGTGGATTCAGAAAGCGTGTAAAAAAGTTTGCTTTCACTATAGTGGATCGTAGGGAATTTGCATCTAATATTGGAAACATAAGTACGAGGATCTCCAGCGTCATTCGAAATATGAAAAGTTTCGGAGTACAAGAGATGATTGTCGACGGCGGCCGCTATACAAATCCCCTAGAAGAAAGACAAAGGGAGATGAGACGAGAATTTTCTAGGGATTACGAAAGCAATCTTGTGGGATTGGAAACAAAGGTAAAGAAGTTGGTTGGATATTTTGTGGAGGAAGATAACATTCAAGTTGTTTCAATAACTGGAATGGGTGGGGTTGGTAAAACAACTCTTGCTAAACATGTTTTTAATCATGAGATGGTTAAACATAAGTTTGATGGACGCGCATGGGTCTGCGTTTCACAAGAGTTTACCCGGAAGTCTGTGTGGCAAACAATCTTGCGGGATCTTACACCCAATGAAGAGGAAAAGAATATCTTGGAGATGACAGAATCGACACTCCATGACAAACTATATCAGATTCTGGAAACATCTAAATCATTGATTGTGCTAGATGACTTATGGAAAGAAGAAGATTGGGATCGGATCAAGCCAATATTTCCACCAAAAGGAGGTGATACTTAAATAAAAAAGAATGGTGATGCAAGTCATACTCATGTGAGGAGGAATATGGTTATTTCCGAAAGAGATAATAAGACTTTGAGATATGAAACTTGTCATTTGCATGACACGATGAGAGAACTATGTTTGCTTAAAGCCAAAGAAGAGAACTTTCTGCAAATCGCCGGTGCCTCCTCCCCGACCATAGACTCTCAATCTCCTTGTAGATCTCGCAGGCTTGTCTGCCAATATCCTACAGAATTCAATGTTGATCAAGATATAAGTAATGTTAAACTTCGATCTCTCCTTATTGTCTTGGATTGCTATGGATAAAGTTGGATGCTATCAGGTTCGAGCTTTGCAAGGTTAGAACTTCTGAGGGTGTTAGATCTCTACAAAGCCGAGTTTCAAGGAGGGAATTTGCCTGTGGGTATTGGAAAGCTCATCCACTTGAAATACTTAAGTTTAAAAGGTGCTAAGGTATCTCGTCTACCTCAGTCTCTTGGAAACCTCAGGCTGTTGATATATCTAAATATAAATGTATATATGGGGGAGATTGAATCTATATTTGTGCCAAATGTCTTGATGGGGATGCAAGAATTACGATATCTGGCATTACCAACTTTTATGCGTAAGGACACAAAGTTGGAATTGGGTACGCTAGTAAACTTGGAGACCTTAGAAGAATTTACAACAGAGAACATCAATGTAGAGGATCTACGTGGTATGGTTAGGTTGAGGACTCTTGTAAGAATTTAAAGAATTTACAACAGAGAACATCAATGTAGAGGATCTACGTGGTATGGTTAGGTTGAGGACTCTTGTAATGACTTTAACGAGTGAGACTACTGTCGAAACTCTATATGCATCAATAGGTAGACTCAGACACTTGGAAAATCTTGAGATAGATGATCAGAGGTCTAACATCGAAACTCTATATGCATCAATAGGTAGACTCAGACACTTGGAAAATCTTGAGATAGATGATCAGAGGTCTAACAGGATGGAGGAACTTGTATTGGATTTTGTTCATCTCAAAAAGCTGAGTCTACGTGTGTATATGCCAAGACTTCCAAGAAAACAACACTTCCCTTCTAACCTTACAACCATATCGCTAGACTATATGCCAAGACTTCCAAGAAAACAACACTTCCCTTCTAACCTTACAACCATATCGCTAGACAGTTGTCGCTTGGTGGATGATCCAATGCCGATTCTAGAGAAGCTGCTTCACTTATACGAGGTCACATTAATTTATAACTCTTTTTGTGGGAGGAGAATGGTTTGTTCGGGCGGTGGGTTTCCTAGATTGCACAAGCTTAGGTTATCTGGATTAGATAAGTTGGAAGAGTGGGTAGTGGAAGAGGGCTCTATGCCCTTCATTCATACAGTGTCCATTTGGGGTTGTCAAAAGCTAAAGAAGATTCCTCTGGAGCTTCTGTTCATCAGTTCCTTGAATCATCTGAATATGGACAATAGATGGAAGGAGAGATTTCTAGAAGGTGGTGAAGATTACTACAAGGTAATGCACATTCCTTCCATTACATTCCGAGCAACCTACGACGAATGAGGCTCTAAGCAATAATATATCAGGTAAAAAATCTTATCTCGCCATAGAAAATTATCTAGAGAAATATATATATATATATATTCTTATGTTTATCGTGCAACTATAAACATGTGTTCTATAATGGCTTTTATTGATTTTTTTCTTTCTTTTTTGAATTCTTAGGTTTTGTAGATGAATCTCTTCCCAAGACGAGTTTATTACCAAATTGGTCATCTTGCCAATCTTCGCTTAGTAAATTCTTTACATTATTGTCTTGATTTCTTTTTTTCTGTATGTTCAAACTTACGAAGAACAAAAATAATCCATAGTGTGTTATAGCCAAATTGCCTAATGTATGGCATATTATAGTAGCTTTCAAATTGGATCAGAATTGCCAAGATCGAAAGGTTCATAAATTCATTTAAAAAGTTCCTTAAATCTTTTAAACTCTCTAATTTAATTCAACATAATCTGGACCGGTGGTTAATCCAACAAATTCTGACCACCGGATCATTTCACTCACATGTAGCTCCGTGCTTAATAATTTTTCTGATTGGTTAATAATATATGGCGTGGATCGAAGATACAAACAATCGTAACCGTTGATAAGTCAACAGATCTAATGGACTAAACACAAACACCTCTCTCTCTCTTTTTTTTAGTATAAAAACACATTGGTTTTTAGCATATTTAACTATTCAAATTCATGTCTTTTTTGTTATCAGATTCATGTCTCTGTTGTTACTTTGTATCTTTGTGATAAGGAGATTGAAAATGTGTGAAATATATATATTTTTTTTTATTAATACTTGTGATATCTGTTGTAATTTTGCTCAAATTTCAACCGAAATCACAAGTGATAAGAAAAAAAATATATATATTGGACGCCGCCACGCTGCGAGAAGCAAAGCGGTGGAGAACTGAGGAATAAAAGTGGAGACTTTTTCGTCAGCCTAAATGTCTAAATACCAGAACGTATATTGAATCTGTTGTTTCAAGTTTTTTACTTTTCATTAAGCCCTAATGTTCTTACTGTATTAAGCCCAGATATTTATAAATTTACATCCTTTCTCGTTAACNATGAGGTTGGAATAATTACACATTGTATGTGAGTCCAAAAACCAAATGAATGGGAGAGGGTGTGTGTCTGAAGTACATAGCCACGTCAGCATTCGCAGCAACCAAATGCGTTGGGGGTATTTTTGTCAAGTCAAAAAGTATGGATTGCTTTAAGTTTGCTTTCTTTCGTCTATCTGCTATGAAAAGTGGCAGTGACAATTATTTTAGTTAACCAAGGTGGCACAATCCGAGGAAGGGTGAAAAAAATGGCATTTTTTTAATTTTTTTAAGAAAAAATAGAGGTTGAGAGGTGTTTAGTGTCCGAAGAAAAGTAAATTGCAGTAATCAAAGTGTGGAAAGTAAAAAGAAGGTGGAAAAGTAAATAGCGTGTAAAGTAAATGATTAAAGGCATAAGATTATTCGGGAAACTCAAAGGCATTCAAAGATTTAAGGTTAGACAACTATCCAGGGATTTCATTCATGGATAAAGAAGGCGAGCCAAACCAAAATCCCTTATGTGAGGCTCGATGAGTATGCTCTCTAGTTTGATCTGTTACCGTACGTGATAATTAACCGAATCCTAATTCAAGAACACAATGATGATTGAGGAATCAGGGGAAATACAAACCAGAATGTGAACTAGAGTAGAATGTCACCTTCAAGGTTCTGCAATTCCTTCAATGGAAGATGAAGATGATGAACAGAGTAGAGTAGAGAGAAAGAAAGGAAATTTGATTGTGAATTGATAACATTAACCAACTGAGAAAGTGGATACATACAAGCCAACCGTTTACATATAATGAAATAAGCTGCAACATAATATGAAAATAAGCTCGTGTTACTCTGTAACATGATCTCATGATAAACGGTCGGGGATGGCATTCAAAATCAGCGACACCATTATTACACCTTCAATCAGATACAAACACTTGCAGGTTGAAGGTCGATGATACAGATTGAGAAAGTTGCAAAAGAAGAACAACGAAGAATAAGAGAAAATTATGCAAGGGTTTTGAAATTTTAGAGTTTGGATTTAGGGATTTTGCTTATTTCAAAACGCTAGGATTTAATTTGTTGATTTTCTGGGTTTGGAATCGGTAGTTATAAGATCCGATAAATATTGTCATTAAGATTGGATCATATATTGGTTTTCTAAATAATCGATTCATGGTAAATTTGTCTATAACTATCATTTCATAGCATGTATGAAGAGAGTCGCAAACTGGTTTTTCCATTTTTAAATGCTTTTGCAGTTCTCTTTCTTCTTCACTTCCAGATAACAGCCACTACAAAACTAGGTATCCTTGCTTTGAATAATAACTCAGGTCACCAAGAAGAAACAAAAGAGAAAGAAGAGATGCGTGTGGTAAAAAAGAAAAAGGTGAAGAAGAGAGCAGTCATGTCTCTATGTCTTCATAGATCAACACCGTCAATCAATTTCATAGTACTACTGTCCTTATATCAAAATCACAAGACCCCCATATTCAATAGATATCTCAATATATCTGATTAGATGTTACATCGGTGACAGTATTCCTATAGATATAATTAACCGAAGCAGAAACAAGAATACGAGCAAAATTACACAAACATGGCAGAGAAAGATTATATAATATATATAAGCATTTACAGTCTCTCTTCTCACACTCCCAAAATTGAAAGTCAAGTATAGAAAATTGAAGGATCTTTGGCCCAAGACTTCAAGCTTTAAGTAAAGTTAACAACAAAAAAGAGATACTAAGATCGAGATAATATCCCCAAAACCAGCTTCGAAGCTTTATTTGTTCTTCTCTTCTTTTATTAACCTACTTTACTTAATACTCTCTTATGATTTCCCAAAATTCGGATTCTTTTTTAAGCAGCAGCAATAGTTCCATTGTGAAAAGCATAATCACGAGATCTAGTTGGTGAAGAAGAAGAAGAAGAAGAGCTTCTTTGTTCATTTCTTCTCATAGCTGATTTCACAGAATAAGACAGATTTTGTTTTTTCTCTTTAGCTTCATCTCTCTCTATCTGTTCTTGTCTACACTCTTCACTGCAAAACGGTGTATCCCCTCTGCAAAATCACAACACCAAAACTTCAAAATCAGAACTTTGAATCGTTTAATCGAAATGGGTATCCAAAAATCCGCCCTTTTTCTACAGTCAGGTTTTTGAATCAGATCCATGAATCGATTCAGAAGATTGAAGAAATGGAGTATTCAAAAATATATTCTTTGTAATTGGGATTTCATAAGGAGATTTAAAAAAAAGGAAGATCTGAAGAAGGATCTAAAAATTTACCTGTACATAAAGATGTCTCTGTTATCACCAAGAGGTTTCTTGCAGAGGAAACAGGAATCCAAGAAATGAGGTTGTTGATTATCGAAGAATCTGAAATCATGAAATCTTCCAGAAACAGCAGATCTTGGTGATGGAACTGAGTATTGATGGTTATAATGAGTGCTCCTGAGACTGTTCAATCTAGCGTAAGAGAAACGACTTGAAACAACGTCGTTCTGAGGATTTTTACCAGAAAATCCAGCTTCCATCTCTGATAAATTCTCTTCTTCTTCTTGTTCAATAAAATAAGGCTTTCTCAATGAAACCTCCATTTTTTTTATTTTTCTGGTTTTTTTTAGAGGAGAAAGTGGTTTTGTTGATGTGAAGAAAAGTGTGAAGTGGGATTTTATAGCGGAAAGATCTTTTATTTTTTGGGGGCGTGAGAGCGAGAAAGAAAGAAACAAGGGGCGAATTTAGAGAGAGATAAGCAGAGAAAACTATTGGCTTAAATCTGAAACCTTTTTTGTTTGTACTTTTGAGAAATATTTCACTTATTGTGCACATAAGGAATAATTGAGAATTTAGATCAAAACAAATATTCTATTTAAAAAAAAGTTCCTCTCTATCCCCGATCCCTTCAGTTTAGCTGAATCGCCTCTCCACATGGTCTTTTCCGGTGTATGTGCTTGGCCAAGAGCTTGGCTCTTACGAGTCCTTCAACGGTGGATTTCGGATCTCGATCTTTCCTGATGCAGTGAACTTTGGAAGGTTCTTTTACTTATCTCGAAGCTTCGTGACAGGTTCGTCTGATTTCAGGCCATTTGAACGGTGCTTTATCGTCTATTAGGACTAGGATTAGTCTCCATTCGATTTTTGGTTTGTCTTCACAAAAACCTAATCGGTATGATTTTAGAGTCGTGGTTTATTCTTTTGGCCGCGAAGTCTTGGTTCTGAATGGTGAAGGGAAGTAGATTCACTTGTTCAGAGTAGTATCTTGGTTTTGACGAGCGAAGTCTTCAAGGTTTTGCTAGGATAGAATAACTCCAGGTTGAGGTTTGATGAGTTGAGTGGTTTATGGGGGTTCCCGTCTTGATCTCGATTGTTGGTTTGTGTGTCCTTAGTGATCTTAAGGAAGCTTCCAAATTGATACAATTTGGAGCTTAGGCGGAAGACTATTTGGTTTGTCAAGTTTATGGATATGGATTTGTCTCTGGTTAGTTCAGTTCTGCTCTACGTATTTTCTTATTATCTTTTAGAGATTCTCCGTCTTCTCTACGGTGATGTTTAAAGTGGCATAACCTACTCACATCCAAGGAAATTGGTTGCTTCCTAGCTTCTGCTTGTTTTTATCACCAGTCAAGAGCTCTTCGGGTTGCTTCCATTCCTCATAGATTGACCTATTCGTCATTGTCATGCGTTTTACTCTAAAGAGAGCAGCCTTCCTTGAAAGGTTTTTAGGTGAGTTCCGATAGTTATATTAGTCTTTGCTTCTTCAACCATCGTTTTCGTGATGCCGATTACTCGCTTCTCTCCCATCGACTGGACTCCCAACTTGAATTTAGTAAGCATTTATCAGCTGCATGCATTATTTTTATTTAAATGACAGTCCTTGGATTAGCTTAATCTCTTTAAATGAGATTTAAGCCTTATGCATATACCTTTTTTTGTAAAACTTTGTCTTACATCTTACTTGTGTTAAAAAAAAAAAGAATAATTGAGATAAGCATTCGAAAATTAATTTTTTCTTTTCATCTTTTATTCATCCTTGTAGTTTTTAGTAACTTTGAGAGAGAAAGAGAGAGCTACGGGAAAAGGTAGTAAAACACTTTTTTTTCAACAGACGCTTTTTTAGTTCAATTATTAACTTTTACCTTTACCATTTTTGGGCAAAATTATTAAAGTAACTTATTCCCTATTTGATGTTTAATTTCAATAATACATGGAACAAAAACGTTAAAAATTTTAAAATATTAAGTAAGATGGATGATTGACAAAAAAAAAAAAAAGGAGTAAGATTTGTAAAAATGTCAAAATGATGCAGTAATAAAATCGTAATTTTTTTTCTTAAAACCTTCGATATGAAATTTTCTAATAAGATGATACTTAAAGATCATCACATATTTGACCAAAAAAAAAAAAAGATCATCACACAAATTATTTAATAGTGTGAAATTAATTAATATATTTATTTGGGTTTTGCTCACATTCATTATGATAAATAAAATGAAAAAATTATTTACCTAGCAAATAATCTTTCTAAATAAAATACTTGATCTTTCAGAAAACTATTTTTTATGGGTCAATTAAAAACAACAATTAGGTAGGATATTAGTTTTGTAGTAGCTAATACATGTATAAAAAGTCCGAGAGAGAGGAGTATTTTATAAGTTTTTAATAACAATCAATATACAGCTGTATTACATCCTCATTAGCTAAAGTGAACAAGTGATCACATCTGTCCAAAGAGAAATAATCTTTTAAGACCATCTACAATGATTTACACTTTCAACACCCTATTTTTGTATCTTCTCTCTTCCACATCATCATTAAACATCCATTTTATTGACGAGTGGGTGTTGGTCAGATGGTAACCACACCTCACCCCTGTCTTATAGATCAGGGGTTCAAGTCATAAAAGTGTCAAAATTTAACATTCATACAAAAAAAAAAAAAACATCCATTTTGTTTTTATTCTCTCCAATGGTTTCAACATTATACCCCACATCTTTATTTAAACATATAATTTTATTAAAACATAAATAATTTTAACTAAAACATATATAATTATATAATAATAATTAACGCGTTTAACTTGGTCGACATATTATTAATGTCGACCAAATAGCATTTCGTGACAAATACAAATTTGTATTAGATTTTTTATTTTTAATATATTTATGTAAATGTTATCAACTAACAATTTATCATTATCAATAATAATTTATATAATCTTTCTTATAATATTGTTAACATTTTATTAAAAATTCTGATAATTACTCCCGGAGATAGTGTGGAGAATTATTAATTTAGTACGTATTTTATCAGAATATAAGTTTCTATAGATTAGGACTTTTTTGGTCAAATTTATTAGAATAAATAAGTAAAAAAAAGGATTAATGAAATTACGCGACAAAAGCCATCGGTCTTCTAAGATCATGTACAATGGTTTACATTTTCAACACCCTATTTTTGTATCTTCTCTCTTCCACATCATCATTCAACACCCATTTTACTTTTATTCTCTCCAATGGTTTCAACACCATACCCCACATCTTTATGTAAACTTATAATTTTATTAAAACATAAATAATTTTAACTAAAACATATATAATTAATATCATATTACAAATAAAAACCATAAAAACTTTTACATTGCAATTTGAAAAAATAAATAAAATAATAATTAAAAGAATTTTGAATATTTCATGAATTATTAACAATATTTATTTATTGAATGGTGAGATTTTGTTTGGTATCCAAATTAAATGAAATTAGTCTCTATTGATAGAGTTTTAAAAATTATAAATTTTGGTGTAAAAATAAAAATAGTCTCTATTGATAGAGTTTTAAAAATTATAAATTTTGGTGTAAAAATAAAATTTTATTTTTGTATGTTTTATAAGATAATTAAGTTTTAAAACGATGGATGTAAAATAAAATTCAAAAAACATTAAGCCATCAATCATATTTAACTTATTTTTTTTCTTTTTTTTAATTAAAATGTGAAGTAATTAAAAGTGAACATGTGTTAACAAATAATGAAAGAGAAAAGAATTCACACCGTGAATATGTTTCAACTAGTGTAATTCTTCTCAAATTTCACTACCTCATTGTAAGAGATTTTAGGTAGATTAATTAAAGCTGACTAGGATTCAACTAGTCCATTGTAAATGCTCTAAGGGCAAAACTTGAGGAAACAAACAAGATAGCGGCACAACTGTAATTACAAAATAAAAAGGAGATACGGATGTAAAATACTAAACTTTATCACGGTTCCGTAAAACAAGGGTCCCACACCAGCACTGGAGATACGTTAAGAAAAAATAGTGGGCCATGGGGGAGATGGACCCCACCAGCGTGGGGGTATATTTATTTGGGAAAAAGCGTTACCGTAATCACTACACACCACTTTGTACTACTTACTTCTCGTAAATAGACAAAATAGACCATTGTTTAATGGAATCAATGAATATAAAAATGAGGAAATTTTGTCGTATAGTGTACTTTTTTATAGGGGTAGTGGGCTAGTGGGTGACGTCTTAGCGAAGAATTTGAGGGAGCAGCTTTGTAGTGGTGTTGTGCTCTCAGGTCGGTGTTTTTTTAATGTATAATACCTTATGTGATTTTGATTGATAGTTCCCCAAATAAAAATAAAAAAATTTGTAATATGAAAACATTACATCAAACACATATCATCTTACCAAGATATGTAATATTCTAGTATCTTTCTCATAGAATTTTTAGTTAAATTTTATGATACTAATACAAAAATTAAATAAATTGAAAGTTGTCCTCACCAGGGGAAAAAATATAATTTCGGATATTCAGCTAATGTTATTTGGTATGTTACACCTTACAATGTCGTCTTCCACATGCGAGTCACCAACACTGTCCCAACTATTGGTTACACCCCAAAAATGTCTTTTATTTCAATTTTCTTCAAATACTAGAAATATTTATATGCTTATTTGCCTATCACTCGCGTAATATTTTTATATTTTATTTCGAAGTGGGTTACCTACATTTTTTAACGTCCAGTATAAATGAATATTTTACAAGACTTAGTAGACTAAAATTTCTTTGTTCAAAGTCATTAACCTTTGTAAAATAAGATAATAATTATATTTGATGGGGGAAAAAATAAGAGGGTGATGGGTAACACTGTAGACGAGAGCTAAGGAATACGTGCAAGCAAATATTTTAACAAGCTACCTAAAGTATTCTCCGTAGTTACCGAAACCCACTTGTTTGTTCGTTGTTAATCTCCGTACCAAAACCCTACCTAAAGTATTCTAGATATTAATTAAATTATTTTCCCTTAAATTGATAAAATCATATATTTGTATTAGATATATTGTCTTGGTTTAGATCAATTTAGTATTGGTTTAGCATTAGATCCGGTTTGTCCCGGTTTAGATTACAATTCATCAATTGTATATAACTTTGTCTTCTGTTTTCATTTAATAATAACAGAAAGTTGAAATCTAAAATATCTTCTTCTCTCTCGATCATGCTCCATTGTAGAGCTTGAGTTGAGCTTGATATTCTTCATAGATTTCCTAACAAATCTACTCTGATTCTTCTATTATGGTATCAGAGCTAAACGCTTAGCTCGGATTTGTTTTGTTTCTGTTTTCTTTGATCCGCTGAAAATGGTTGTTACTCTTCGTAAAAACAATCGTCGATCCAATCGATCTTCGCGAGCTACTAGTTCGACTCCCATAGTTGAGAATCTCAGTCATATCTTCGCGAGCTACTAGTTCGACTCCCATAGTTGAGAATCTCAGTCATGTTCAAGCTATGTGGATGAATCCGGACAATCCGCACTCTCCATTGAACCTCCATAGTTCCGATCATCCAGGAATGGTCATCGTCTCCATTCAACTCGATGGATCGAACTACAATCAGTGGTGTTCTGCGATGAAGATAGCTCTCAATGCGAAGAACAAATTGGCTTCAACTCGATGGATCGAACTACAATCAGTGGTGTTCTGCGATGAAGATAGCTCTCAATGCGAAGAACAAATTGGCTTTCATTGACGGATCTCTCGTTAGGCCTGATGAAGGTAATCCTATTTTTGGAATCTGGTCTAGAGTTGATAGTATGGTTAGATCTTGGTTGTTGAATACTGTTTCTCAGCAGATCTATGGTAGTATTTTGTCTTTTCCTGATGCATCTCAGATTTGGAAGAATCTACATGATAGGTATCATATGACAAATTTGCCTAGGACATTTCAACTTATTCAGCAGATACAGGATCTACGTCAAGGTTCTATGGACTTGGCTAGTTATTACACTAATTTGAAAGCTCTCTGGGATAATTTGGATGGTGCTGAAGCTCCTGAGAACTGTTTGTGTTGTGGATCTTTTGTTTGTGCTAGTCAAGTTGCAGCAAAAGAGAAAGTTGAAAGAGGAAGGGTCATAAAATTTCTTGCTGGATTGAGTGATAGGTATTCTGTTGTTAGAGGCCAAATCATTATGAAGAAACCTCTACCTGGTTTAGCAGAGATTTATAATCTCTTGGATCAGGATGATAGTCAGAGACAATTCAATTCAGTAATACCTTCTAGTGCTTTTAATGTCTCTTTGAATGGTCAGTTGCAGCATGTTTCACACAGAGACAATTCAATTCAGTAATACCTTCTAGTGCTTTTAATGTCTCTTTGAATGGTCAGTTGCAGCATGTTTCACAACCTAGAGATGACAGTCAAGTGAATTTTGTTCAGAAGAAGGATAAGTCCATCTGTTCTCATTGTGGTTACAGTGGACATACAGTGGATAAATGTTATAAGCTCCATGGTTACCCTATAGGTTGGAAGAAAGGAAAATCTAGAGATAAGAATGTTACTAAACCTGCGGTTGTTGCTCAGGTTGGAAATGTTAAAGAAGGAATGGGAATTACTGAGGCAAACGTTGGCAGTTTAAATAAGGATCAGATTCAGAGTCTCATAGCTTACTTTAGTACTCAGTTACAGACTCAATCTACTCATGTAGATGGTAATAAAGCTGGTACTTCTCAGAATAATATGGCTGGGTAGATGGTAATAAAGCTGGTACTTCTCAGAATAATATGGCTGGTATGGTTTACTCTCCCTCTGCTTTTGACTTTGTTGGAATTCTGACTGTCTCAGAATGTAGAACTCCTTTAAAGACTTGGATTATTGATTCTGGAGCCACAAATCATGTTTCACATAATAATGTCTCAGAATGTAGAACTCCTTTAAAGACTTGGATTATTGATTCTGGAGCCACAAATCATGTTTCACATAATAAGCATATATTTGTGACTCTAGACGTATCTAAGAGACAGAGAGTTCATTTGCCTAATGGATCAACAGTTGAGATAAGTGGAATTGGTGATGTTCTAATTCATAATGATCTGTTATTAAGGAATGTTCTATATATTCCTGATTTCAGATTAAATTTGATCAGTGTGAGTGCTTTAGCTACAGATTGCAATGTGGAGCTTGTCTTTAATACTCAACAGTGCATAATACAGGACATTACCAGGGGCTTGATGATTGGAAGAGGTAGAAGAATGGGAAACTTATACATTCTGGAGGAAGCGGATGAGAAGAGAAGTTGTTTAAGGGATACAGAAGAGATTGTTAGTTCTACATCTGTTATTAATTCTGTTGTGGATGCTAGTATATGGCATAAACGTCTTGGACATAGTTCTTTTGGCCGAATTGCTTTACTTTCTGATGAACTTGGTATTTCAAAACAAAAGAATAAAGGAAAGTTACACTGTGAAATCTGTCAGAAAGCTAAACAAAAGAAACTTCCTTTTCCAATTCGTCAAAACAGATGTCAGAACGCCTTTGAACTTCTTCACATTGATGTATGGGGTCCATTCTCAGTAGAAACTCCCGAAGGCTATAGATATTTCCTCACCATAGTAGATGATTACACAAGAGTAACCTGGGTTTATCTGTTAAAACAAAAGAGTGATGTGTTGACAGTATTTCCAGAGTTTATAGCAATGGTGGAGAATCAATTTAACGCAAGAGTCAAATCCGTAAGAGCTGATAATGCACCAGAGTTAAAGTTTGATGCATTATATAAACAGAAGGGAATATTGGCATATCATTCATATCCTGAGACTCCTGAACAGAACAGTGTGGTGGAAAGAAAACACCAACACATCTTGAATGTAGCAAGATCCTTACTATTTCAGTCATCTGTCTCTCTGGAACATTGGGGAAGCTGTATACTTACTGCAGTTTTCTTGATTAACAGAATTCCTTCTCCGATTATAGAAGGTAAGACTCCTTATGAACTTTTGATGGGTGCAAAACCAGATTATGCACACTTGAAGACTTTTGGTTGTTTGTGCTATGCTAATACATCTCCAAAGCATAGACACAAATTTCAAGAGAGAGTATGCACACTTGAAGACTTTTGGTTGTTTGTGCTATGCTAATACATCTCCAAAGCATAGACACAAATTTCAAGAGAGATCAAGAGCTTGTATTTTTATTGGATATCCATCAGGTTTTAAAGGATACAAGTTATTGGATTTGGAATCTAATGAGATTTTTATATCTCGTAATGTGGTATTCTTTGAGGAAATTTTTCCTTTGATGCAGCAAGAGGATAAGGTTGATTCAGATGGGTTTTTTCCTCGTCTCAGAAGTTCAGAACAAGTGTCGTCTGAATTTGAAGATTGTGGTCCCTCTCAGCCCGTGTCTTCCCAGCCTGTGTCTTCTAGAAAAAGACAGTCAAAACCACCTTCCTACTTAGAAGATTATTATTGCAATACTGTTGCATCTTCTACATCACATCCCTTGTCTGAGGTATTCTCTTACTCTGCATTGTCTGATCCTTACAAGATTTTTATTAATGCCTTGAATAAGATACCTGAGCCAAGTAATTATAGAGAAGCCGCTTTGGTAAATGAATGGTGTGATGCTATGGCTGATGAGCTGAAGGCTTTAGAAGATAATAAAACATGGTCAATAATGTCTTTACCTTATGGGAAAAGGCAGTAGGATGTAAATGGGTTTATAAGATAAAGTTGCTTGCAGATGGATGCTTGGAGAGATACAAAGCTAGATTAGTTGCTAAAGGATACACACAACAGGAAGGATTAGATTATGTAGAAACTTTTTCTCCTGTTGCTAAGCTAGCTACTGTTAAACTTTTGATTGCTGTTGCTGCTGCTAAGGGATGGAGTCTCTCTCAACTAAGCTAGCTACTGTTAAACTTTTGATTGCTGTTGCTGCTGCTAAGGGATGGAGTCTCTCTCAATTAGATATTTCTAATGCCTTTCTAAATGGAGATCTTAAAGAAGAGATATATATGAGTTTACCTCCTGGATATGCACCAAAAGAGGGGGAAACACTCCCAGAAAATGCAGTTTGCAAGCTTCATAAGTCTCTCTATGGTTTAAAACAGGCTTCCCGGCAATGGTTTTTGAAGTTTTCTGAGGCTTTGACAAACTTGGGGTGCAAACAGTCTTCCGGAGATCACACTTTGTTTCTTAAACATGATGGTAGTGTTTATATGGCTGTCTTGGTTTATGTAGACGATATCATTATAGCTAGTAGTTCTCCTGAAGCTGCAGATTCTTTGAAAATTGCTCTTGAACGTTCTTTTAAACTCAGAGACTTGGGCAGTTTACGGTATTTTCTTGGAGTAGAGGTGGCACGAACAAGAGAAGGAATTTCATTGTGTCAGCGCAAATATGTGCTTGAGTTATTAAGTGAGACTGGTTTACTTGGTTGCAAGCCATCTTCAGTGCCTATGGAGCCTAATATCAAGTTATCAAAGGATGAAGGAGATTTGTTGGAGGATGCAGAACAATATAGAAGACTGATTGGTAAACTGATGTATTTGTGTTTTACTCGTCCTGATATTACATATGCAGTACACAAATTATGTCAATATACATCACAGCCACGGACTCCACATCTTAAAGCTGCTTACAAGGTTATTCATTACTTGAAGGGTACTGTTGGGCAAGGCTTGTTTTATTCTGCAAATTCTGATCTGAAGTTGTCTGGATATGCTGATTCTGACTGGGCTTCATGTCTTGATACTCTGCAAATTCTGATCTGAAGTTGTCTGGATATGCTGATTCTGACTGGGCTTCATGTCTTGATACTCGTCGTTCTGTGTCAGGATTTTATATGTTTGTAGGTCCAGCTCTTATTTCTTGGAAATCCAATAAGCAAAACACAGTCTCTAGATCCTCTGCTGAAGCTGAGTATAGGTCTCTTTCTACTGCAGTTCGCGAGATGGTATGGTTGCAGACTTTGTTGAATGATCTATGGATTGAGACTACAGGTTCTGTGCTTTATTGTGATAATACTGCAGCGATACACATTGGTCATAACTCAGTCTTTCATGAGCGCACCAAGCACATAGAAATTGATTGTCACATTGTGCGGGAGAAGGTTCAAATGGGTGTAGTTAAGCTATTTCATGTTAGAACTGAGTTTCAATTAGCTGACTTGATGACTAAACCTCTATTTCCACGACAATTCCAGAGTTTATTGAGCAAGATGGATGTGATTAACATCTACAAACCTCCATCTTGAGGGGGAATATTAGATATATTATTCCAGAGTTTATTGAGCAAGATGGATGTGATTAACATCTACAAACCTCCATCTTGAGGGGGAATATTAGATATATTGTCTTGGTTTAGATCAATTTAGTATTGGTTTAGCATTAGATCCGGGTTGTCCCGGTTTAGATTACAATTCATCAATTGTATATAACTTTGTCTTCTGTTTTCATTTAATAATAACAGAAAGTTGAAATCTAAAATATCTTCTTCTCTCTCGATCATGCTCCATTGTAGAGCTTGAGTTGAGCTTGATATTCTTCATAGATTTCCTAACAAATCTACTCTGATTCTTCTATTAATTTGAAGTACATATTTATTCACCTGCCTTACCTCGAATTCTTTGCATGATTTTGCAAAACTGCGTACACTATTACTAGTATCCATTTTAACTGATTTCAGTTATAAGAAAGTTTGCTCCGAGATACCAGAAAAAGCGATCCAAAATATGTTCCTTGAAACTTTTATTTTTCTAAGTTTTTCCTCGCTTCACAAAATTATTGATTCTTGAATTTGTGATGCATGTTTTCTGAAATTGTTGGGTAGGATATACCGTGAGTTATAGGAAGTTTTCCATGATTTAGATGTTGTTAAAACTTCATTTTTCAAAATCTTAGCACGTGGTGTAGTAAAAAAAACATGAATAAATAAGATGAAGTGCTTGAGTGTAGAATTGGTTTGCTTCATGATTGTTTGTTCTTGTGCATGTTCTAGAAGTGTGTTAAGGATGAATGCTAAGTTGTGAATTTACCTTTTGTTACTAATTTGAATTTGATTTTCATCGTTAAACTTGAAGAAATGTGTGCTTAATTGTTATCTCAAAAATTGACTTGCATATGCTTCGTGATGACTTGAGTTGAATGTTTAGAAAGAATTAAGTGTGGTATTTGGCATTGTGCTTATATATGTCTTATTTCTTGAGAAATCTTGAGTTAGAATTGTCCTTAATGAGAAGAATGTGCTTGGTTGATTGTGTGGTGAATTATCTTGTGTTATCTCTTGTGGTTCATTGTCATTGCACTCAATTAATTCTCCTTGTTGGAAATGTCTTCGCAACCAAAGCATAATAATTTCCTTGGATGGTCGAGCCATGAGCTAGAAGTCTACGAACAACTCAAGGATGTAAAGCTTGAACCTACAACTTGGTGGGCAACAGGGATATTGAGAGGCGGGGCGTTTCGAACAAAACAAATGTGATGTGCTAATTTTAAAAAAACAGGTCCTTACATATTAGATATTAAAAAAAGACCCTTAAATCTTTAAAATTGATTAAAAGAACAACAAATATAAAACATATGATTCAAAAAAAAAAAATTGTTAAAAATTATCGACGCTTACATATTAGATATAAGTCATACCCAAAAGCACAAAGGTGCAAAGATATGAACAGTAAACTTATTTGTTTTGTTTTTCAGGTTTGTCCCCCTTGCACAAATCATTTATTCAAACAAAAGTCCAACACAATTGAAAACAAGAAATATCAATTACTAGTTTATTCCATCCTTTGGTACTTCACTAATCACTTGAAACAGCCAACTGACATTGTTTTTTTTTTTGTTCGAAGAAATAAAGAAAGAGTGAAACCTTTGTTTAGCCCGAGAGAGCTGCGTTGATGGCACTGTGAACCTCAACACCAATTTGTGCCTCTGCTTTCTCAAGATCTGTAGTAGCAGAAGCAAGTTTCTGTTGGAACTCAGCTAAACCCTTTTGTACTTGGCTAGGGTCAATGTGGTCAAGTGGCACTGCTTCAACCGCTATTATGTCAGCCACGGAATTTGCATGGAGGAATGCAAAACCACTGCTCAGGAAGTATTTTTTCACGTCAGTGCCTTCATGGACGGACATAATACCAGGCTTTAACTCAGCAATTGTTGGAACGTGTCCGGGCAAGACACCCATTTGTCCTGTTGTTGCAGGAATGATCACCATGTCGACCTTTAAGTAGATGGCGAGAAACAAATCAGCTTTGAGTTGTGATTAAAGATATAAGAAATGAAAATCTAGAATCAGGGGCTAGAATTAATTTTAGAATATGAGATGATTGGAAAATGCATGTCGATATAAATTTGGCAAGATATAAACTATTGTTGCATTCTATATGAAGAGATACCCGCCGCATCATGCACCATTCACAGCGTACTGATATTACAAATTTACAATGAGTATATACGACTACTAGCTATGGAGATTTAACTCATAAAAATCAAAGACATTAGAAATCGACATTCATTCTATGCATATACAACATCATATTTTAATAGAGTATAGGTTGTATGTGAATACCATTGTAGCTGAAACCAAAAAAAAAAGGCAAGACAAAGAATAAATTTGGGATCATTCTATCATTCTATGTATAGAATTCCAATAAAAGACCTCCTTTAAGAATCACAATTCAATATCTCATTTCAACGATAGATTAACAGAGAAGCAGTAAGTTAATCAATTAGTCTCGAATTTTCAGAGATGTATCAAACAAGAAACACACTTGAGAAACACTTGCAGATACTGAACACATGGTTAATCCAAGGATTTAAAGAAGATGTTTGCGTAATTGTTAATCATCCACGAGATGCAAGACTTTTGTGCAAACAATTTTGAGAGAAACTCTTAAAAAAATAAATGTCAGTCTAATGCAATGAATCAACATTTCTCTAGACTCGGGAATGCCCATCAAAAAACCCTAAATTCAGCGCCGTCAGATCTACCAAAATGAAACGTCCTAAGACCTAATTAAGCACACTTGCACATCTTTAGAGGAATCAATCATATACTAGGAGAACCAAATTCGAAATGCTGTATGATGTCTTCCACAAATTCACAGATCAATCACAGACCAAAAGAAGTTATCCAAATATCCCAGACGTACCAACACAACAAGCACAATGAACATAATCACAGATCAAAGCGCAAACAAAAAAATGGGAACAATAGACATAGGAAAACCCAGACCTCTTTTCCGGAAAGCTCAGATGTGTAAGGGAGGACAAAATTGACGGTGAGCTTCGTCGGGAGAGAAGAAGGAGTGGAAGGACGAGGTTTCATGTAAGCAGAAGGAGTCTGCGGGGGGTCCATGTTCGGGGCGACTTTTTTCCATGACTCGACGAAAGTGGAATCGATCGTCGATGGAACTTCCGATGAAAAGGCCCGAATTGCCAGCGATTTAGATGATGCGGCGGCGATGGACCGCGAGAGGAGGCGGGAAGCTTGTTTATACATGGCGACGATTTGGTCTCTGACAAATTTGGGAAAATATACGTTAGAGAGACGGTGAATCCAAAATCTCTCAAAACTGTTCGGCTGGTCCTAGAGCTCGGCTCTGAGTTCATGCACCTCCGTGGCCAGTGCAGCGAGTTCTCTATTTCTTTGTTTCGGCCCACACAAGCTGTTTAAGGCCTAACCTTAAAGCCAATTTGTGGCCCATCTTAAATCTAAAAAATCAGAACAATTTGTAAATGCTAGAAATTCAATTATAATAGTATGGAGGTAGCATAATATTTCGGAATTACAGATTTTAAAAACTTTTTTTTTTTTTTTTTTAAACACTGAAAATCTTATTATTAAGATTGTAAATCATTTGTTACAGAAGTAACTAAACATAATGGAATAGAATTAAAATGAGCATAACTATTAGTGGTTTGTAAGGCTGTTTTAGCCATAATATCTGCAGGATGATTACTCGAACGTGAAATCCATTGGTATATACAAGAATCAAACTTCTTTCCCCAGGTCTGTATATCACGGATCCAGTTATGTGCTCCAAAATCAACTTGTTGTCCATTAAGAAGCATGGGTATAGATTTTAAAAACTTATTTTTGAAAAAATTACATATAATGTGATTATATACATATACATAATATATATATATATATCTTATTATATAAAAGAGAACGCGTTTAACGTGATCTCGACACGTGTCAAGTGGATACATCTTGACATGTGTCAATTTATTTAAATCTAGCCGTTGATTTTTAATTTTCAAATATAATAATCTTAATATTTGAATAAAATACAAAATTAATATTTATTAGAACTAAGAAATTTAGTAGTTTATATAATGGTAATGTTAATTTAATTTTATTAGAACTAAGAAATTTAGTAGTTTATATAATGGTAATGTTAATAAAATTGTAAATTCATATGAATAAAATGGTAATATTCAGAAATGTACTTTCTATAATTGTAATATTTAACCATTTAATAAAATGGTAATTTTAATATAATGGTAATGCTAATAAATATATATTAGATTTCTATAATGGCAATGATAATATTTAGGATATGTTCAATAAAAAATATTAAATTAAAAATGTTAATTTTTCTTAATAATATATTTAGATATTTAGGATATGTTCAATAAAAAATATTAAATTAAAAATGTTAATTTTTCTTAATAATATATGTAGTATGCATATAAGTAGAATAGTATGTACAGTTTAGAATTCATCTTCTCATTAATATTTCTTATTCATATTGTTTAAACACACATATCTGTATAATTTTTTGGTTTCGGTTTGAGACGACGATCGAAACAGCTAGAGCTTAGATTAAACATCATTTAGGTTCAAAGGCTATTCTAAATTTCCCTCTCGAAGTTGGTTAGTAAAATTTAACATTTAGGTTCAAAGGCTATTCTAAATCTCTCTCGAAATTGGTTAGTAGAATTTAAAAGAGTTTCACGCCTTTAACGGAAAGAATGTTAAGTCATGTGTTTCACGCCTTTAACGGAAAGAATGTTAAGTCATGTACCTCAGATTTGACAGTGATAGATGACTTAAATTTTACAGACCTTTAACGGAAAGAATGTTAAGTTATGTACCTCAGATTTGACGGTGATAGATGACTTAAATTTTACAGGGTTTTTGAGCATGTGGCTTTATCTTCTTTTATCTCCACACTCATTGTTTGGATTTCACAATTAACTATTATTTGAATATATTTTTGTTAGGTTAGCCTTGATGTATGCTGTCGTGGAATCAATAGAATCCGTGCGTCGCACGGATCTATCAAATCTAGTTGAATATATATAACGGAAAGAATGTTAAGTTATGTACCTCAGATTTGACGGTGATAGATGACTTAAATTTTACAGGGTTTTTGAGCATGTGGCTTTATCTTCTTTTATCTCCACACTCATTGTTTGGATTTCACAATTAACTATTATTTGAATATATTTTTGTTAGGTTAGCCTTGATGTATGCTGTCGTGGAATCAATAGAATCCGTGCGTCGCACGGATCTATCAAATCTAGTTGAATATATATATATATATATATATTACTATTAATATATAGTAATGGGAAGTAGGTCTGGGCAAAAAAACAAACCCGAAGAACCAAACCGACTTGAACCAAAAAAGGTACCGAATCCGAATCGAATTCACAAAAAGACCCGAATGATACTCAAACTCTAAACTCGAAGAACCGAATCCGAACCAAACCTGAACCGAACCGAAAATCCATCGATTCTCGAAAAATAATTATATATCTAATTTTCATAACTATACTTCAACTTATATAAAAGTAAATATTTATATTTCAATATTTAATATTTACTTTTGAAATTATAATTATATAACTAATTTTAAAATTACATTTAAATTTATATAACTAAATTTTATTTTATTTAATTTTAGGTATTTAGTTAATTAAATTAACCAAAGATTCATAATACTAACCATCTATATCCATCTCAAAAAGATATTAGTTATGTCAACAATACAGTAACGATTTATAATATGCATTTACAAAAAATTTACATCCATTAAAATTTAAAATAGTCAAACCAAAACGAACCCTTTTCATTGGTGTAAGCTGCTAAAATTTCATAATTTCATACTTACGACAAAACTGTAAACATAATCTTCTTCCTCTAATTTTTGAAATGATGTACTTAATACTTATGGACCATGAAAAAATTAAATTTTACAGCCATTTTAAATCTAGATATCTCATAGAAGTGTTTGTTTGATTGATCACATCCTAATATATCTTTTTAACGTTAATATGTGTTTGTTAGACACATCTTTAACTTTTATTAACATAATTTCTTTTTTTAACTTTA
>CM071717.1:15402893-15413873 GCA_036630335.1 Physaria fendleri
TAATTATTTCATTCTTGAAAGAAAATCACAAATACTAAAATCTATATTAATATCGAGAAAATAAATTTTGTGTAAAAATAGTTTTGTATATTTCTAACGCCATAACTATATATTAATAATGATACAATTTTCTCTTTTCTCGTGATATTTTCTTCGACCTCTCTCTAGCTTTTTTTATGCCGCGAAATATGCTTCCCATCTGTCGCGTCTGAGCCTTCATGATTACAGCGACGGGACAATTTCCTTTTGGATGTAAATATGGCGAATTTTGATCATCATCTTGGATCAAGTGGTTTCGTATAGTTTGCTTCTTTTTTTTTATACCGTCAGCTAGGTGAATGTATCTACGATCGGAGTAAACTGATCTTCTCCGAGCTCAGGAAGAGGCTCTGACCCTTGTACAACATCGGGGGAAACTGGATCTTCAATCTGTCACCGTAGATGTAAAGTTTCGAGGTGCAATCTTAAGCCTTCGAACGGTCGTTGTTAACCTTCACGGGGTCTTGTCGGCTTAGTACGACTGCGATACAGAGGCATCTAGGAACCTTGGGAACTTCGCTGCACGATATCTTTTTCCCCGTTCTTTTGTCACACGACCATCAAACACTACCAAATATAGGAGGTGTAAGGACAATCTATTGGTATCTCTTGTGGTCGAAATCTTTACTTCGACAGGAGACTAGTCAAACGGTGTGGAACAGTATCTAGCAACCGAAGGAGATTTCCAGTGATAAGGAGGAAGAGATCGAAGGCGTTTGTTCACTCGAGTGTTTATAGGTGTGTGTTTTCGTTTCGTCTTATTAATCTTATCACAGTGGGACGACCGACAATGGATTTTTGTTTTCCCTAGGGTTTCGGCTTGAATGTGGGTTTTGGGTATCATTAAAAGTTTGTGCGAGCCTAAGATGATGTAAAATAGGCTTAGTCCTTTATACATTAAAATCAAGATGACAAACAAACTATATTAACTATGAGACTATACATGTTGTAATATAATTGAAGTAATCGTGTATTTATAGGGCCTGATTACTTGGAACTTTAAGTTCGAAATTTTGATTGTAAATTTTTAGGTTGTGACTTTAGAAGTATAGCTGTATATTTTTTGGGGATAGATTTTTCAACTATTCTTTTAGAATTATGAATGTATAATTTTATTTGTATGTTTATCTACTTGAAATATATGTTTAACGCTTGAAGTTTTAGAATTAAATGAAAAGTGATTGCTGTGACTTTTAGAATATCAAAACATTTGCCAAATATTAGTGTTTAAACTGGCACATTTGATCTGTTTTAACAAAGAAAAAAACTTCGATCTGTTTTAACAGACTAACGATAAGTCGTTAATGACCAAAACGATGACGTTTGGTTTACCTCTTTGAATTCGAATTTGAAATACCGGTTTAGTTGCGTATGAACCCAAAACCATCTGATTTCAATCAAACCATCTAATAACCCTGCAAATCCAAAATGCTGACTTAACCTCTACAATATGCAGAACACGTGAACCTCAACATTTATGAATATGATGTGGTCTTTTTATTGAATTATATTTTATTTGTTGGTGTAATACATGTAAATTGTTATTTTGATAAAAACATGAATATAGCTTTTAAATAGATTTATTTTTTAGAAACCAAAAAAATAGCAAAAGGTAAACCAAATTTATATGGTTTTAATTTTGATAAAACTGTTATAACAAAAAAAACGATAAATCAAATTGTAATCAANNNAACACTAAAGAAAAACATGATTTTTAAAACCAAACCAAATATCATTATTACCTTGAATCAAAATTGTCCTTCAAACATATCCATAGAACCTTGATAACCCTGATGATAAAACCGACGATGTTTTCAATCAAATATTTAACTTATTGACCAATGTTCAGTTAGCCTAGTTGTTAAGTATTTTCATTTGTACTTTGAAGTTAATGAGTTAGACTTATGGTGAGAGTAATCTATTTCCAAAATAAAAATGTTATATCATATTTTCATATGGTATGAAGTCTTGTAGCCATAAATAATACTTATTATGATTTTTTCCACAAAAACCAATTCCAGAATAAAATCACTAAGTTGGGAGATGATAATAAATAATACTTATTATGATTTTTTCCACAAAAACCAATTCCAGAATAAAATCACTAAGTTGGGAGATGATAATAAGGACGAGATCATAATCAAAGCAAAGAAGACTTATGAGATTGACAAAAATATTATACTGATTAAAACCACGATGAACTAATTTTTCTTATATGTACTATTCTTTACCGGTCAAAACCATCACGAATTTATTACAAATTTGAATTTAATATACCATTTATCCTAAACAAATATATACTATCACTCAGGCCCGGTTCAGCCACAAGGCAACTAAAGCAAAAAAAATTCAGTGTTTTAGACCAAAATTTAGGCCTCATTATATTTTGAAAAGGCCGAAAGATTGAGGAAAGTAGTTTTGGTCCGGTGGCTAGTTCCAAATATGCATCTTCCATTGCTCAAGTTCAACCTGTCCGCAAAACGTTTTAGGCCCCAAAAATTTCCGGTCCGGTCCTGCTATCACTTTAACGGAAATGATAATTTGATCCGCTATATTGGATGACGTGGAATCTTCTCCAAACTATCATCTCTCCGACGACTTTATTACTGTCGATGATTCAAAGGTATTAATCCAAAGATTTTTCTTTACCCTTGGTGTTTATTGGGCTCCTTCTTGATCTTGTTGAAGACTGTGCAGTTTCTCTTGCATCCTAAATGATGATCAAATAGTTCTTTTTGCGTTTTGTCTTATGATTTCAAGTAAGGCCTTCAGTATTTTGACCTACCGCGAGACTCCAGTGGTTGTTTGTGAGGTCCCCTTTCATATGCATGCATATATCTCCGATGATATCAAAACTCGGATTCAAAAACGCCTCCAGCCGTGTTATATCGGTGGTGCGTATCATGCGTATCTTAGTCGACCCCATGCCCGACCCTTTAGTAAAGCAAACAAAACATTTGCTTTAGGCTTCCAAATATATTAACAATTTAAGGGCCCCATAACACATAACTTGATTTTTGGTCAAGTGGTTTTGTGAGGAGTAATAGTGTTGATGTGTCATGAGGTCGAGGTCCTCCTTTTACATTTTGCCATATAAACTATTTTCTATATATTTACAACGCTTGTTTTATTTTGTGTTTTTTTTTTATAATTAATTATGATTTATCACTTTTTATCAATCAGTATAACTGTTTTTTTTTATCACAATTTTTTTTACAACTTTGTTTTGTGATTTTTGAATACATAATAAACAATTGAAAATGCAAATATTTTTTTAAACATAATTCATCTAGGGCTTAGTCAATATAATATATGGATTGAAAAAGATTATTTTTAAGGGATTGAACTCACATGATTAATTCTACGAATTCTACCATTATCTTAACACGTTTTTTTATATCTATAATACTTTTGGGTATTTTTATGTATTGCAAATATTTTATGAACTTTTTTACGTAGTGTAATTATTTGGTGTATATATATATAGAATATAAATAATGTTTTATTATGTTTTTTTAACATTTTAAAATGCCACATTTATCTTCAATGCGTTAGGTCTATAATATCGCTGAACCGGCCCTATTCTCAACAACGGTTGAATGGATTATCAATTATATATATTGAGAAGAATATAATTGATAATATGAATTATGAAAAATTATGGATGGATTTACCGACAAGAAAAGTTAGAAACTTTATTTTCATGAATAGTTTACATTGTTGGCTTTTTTTTTTTGAGAATATTAGTACCTAAAATATCGTTTTAAAATTTTCTTAATTATTTTAAAGGGCCATATTTTTTTTACTCACTTGTTTTGAAGGACTACATTTTTTAACTCGCTCAGCTCCTCAGCTTCGTTTCACCTGGCGGTTCTAAGGTTTTCTTTGGTTATTCCCGAGTTAGACCGGGTGTTTATCTGAACTTCCGTCTTTTAATTATTATAAATATAAATTTCAGTAAGAAAAAAATGACGTGGAATGGATTAACTAGTTTATATATATAGATGGCATGCATTAACATCGTAAAAGGTCTCATATGTTTGATTCATGTTTTCTTAAATTATTAGGTGTTGTTTATGTTCGTCCATGTAGCATCCAAATTAGTCATATGAAAATCATGTTACTCAAATTAACGGATCAATTAACGTTTTAAAGTGATAGTAATAATGTCATATGAAAATCATGTTACTCAAATTAACGGATCAATTAACGTTTTAAAGTGATAGTAATAATTTCGTGCATGGAATTTAAATTTGTAATAAATTCACGATGTTTTTATATAGTCAAAAATAAAATATTAGACAAATCAGCAAAAAGAATTATAGTTTATGGTTCAGCCTTGACACAACTTTTTTGTCATCTTTTAATGTTGTGATTCTATATAACACTCTTTTAAAAAAAATATGTTTGATTATAATGTTCGCTTTAGATGTTTCAGTATTGCCTGACAAAAAAAAAGGATGTTTCAGTATCATTACACTCTTAAGGCCCATTGATATATACCGATAATGGGCCACAGGTCAGGGCCAAGACCTTTCTTTCCCCAAAACATAGAATGTTACAAACTTAGAAATATGCAGCGAACTTTTTTCTTTTAACTCGTTGTCCGGCATCTGTTTCCCACGGGTCAATATTGACTTTAATATGTGAAATTATTATATTTAGATTTTAAAATAATTATTATTCGTAAGATTTTTTTTTGGTTTAAGATGATATTGATTGATAAAAAACAGAATTATTTACATGGTTTGGATTCTAAATCTAAAGAAATCAAATGAAAAAAAAAAGACAGGTTTTAAAAAAGAACGAGTGAGCATTATTTTTAGAGCGTTCGTGACCAAAGCTTCCATAACGTATTAGTATGCAGATCTTCAATGTTGGGGAATTGGGCCTTCAGTCGTAGAGAAAGAGTATTCTTCGCCGATATGAAGAAAAGATGATCGCGAGTTTCATTTGCAGCTCCGCATAGTACACACGGTTGTATTTGTACTCTACTCCAGCTAGCCATACGATCTCGCGTGGTAAGTCGGTTTTGAATCGCCAACCAATTGATGAAAGAGTATCTAGGGATTGAGAGTGCTGACCAAACTAGCTTATGCCAATCTTTCACCGGTTTCCGAGTGCGAAGTAGATTCCATGTTTGCTTGAGGGAAAAGTAATCCTTATACACTTCAGAACCATGGTGCCATGAAATTTCATCCGGTGGAGAGGTAGGTTGTGGGGCCGGGAGTGAGAGAATGTGGTGGACATGCTCCCTTACCAATGAGTTCCTGTGATAACGTAATCGCCATGTGCCATCACGTACTATATCTGCAACCTTAGCTTTCCGTGGGATACCCATTATGCTTGGACCTACATCTCCAATTAACTGGATCAATGGACCATTTCCTAGCCAATTGTCCAACCAAAAGAATGTGTCTAAACCATTACCGATATTATACTTGATAAAAGACTGTGCTAATGGTCGAAGTTTTAGTAACTTGTTCCAAATCCACGAACAGTTTTAGTAACTTGTTCCAAATCCACGAACCACGTGTGTTGCGTTTCATATCCCAGAAAGAGGAATAACGGAGGAGATAGTGTTTAGTCCAAATTACCCAATACGAACCTGGAGAGGTAAAGAGACGCCAAATGCGACTGAGAGAGTAAGCCCGGGAGGTATCCTTCAGTCTACGCAAACCCAAACCTCCCTCTGTTTTTGGTAGACATAAATCTGCCCAAGCAACTTTTGATTTAGTGGTAGTGGCTAGAGAACCCGACCAAAGGAACGCAGCACACATACTCTCAATTTGATCAAGACACCGCTGTGGCAACCTAAACACCGAACACCAGAAATTTGCTATACTTGTAATAACCGACTTTATTAGCTGCAAACGTCCACTGTAAGATAAAAATCGGTTTGTCCAAGATTGAAATCTGGTACGTATCCGATCTATCAGAGGCTCATAAACGTCCACTGTAAGATAAAAATCGGTTTGTCCAAGATTGAAATCTGGTACGTATCCGATCTATCAGAGGCTCATAGTCACTCCGTGTCATACTCTTTGTGGTGAGAGGAAGTCCAAGATAACGGATAGGAAGATTTTCCAATTGAAAACCATTGTGTAAAATCCAGTCCAATGTCTCACCCTGAATCTTACCACCCAAAAATATAGAGGATTTCGAAGGATTGATAGCTAAGCCCGATATGTTCTCATAATGTTGTAGAACCCGCATTACACCATGGAGAGAGTGATTTGTACCATCCGTGAAAATTAACATATCATCAGCGAAGCTCAAGTGAGTGAGCTGTACCTCGTCACAGCGAGGATGATAGTGAAATTCACCATTCTGGGCAGCTCTGTTCAACATAAGAGATAAGACATTATTTGCAACATCAAAGAGATATGGGGACAGAGAGCAACCTTGGCGAATACCACGAGAGCTACGAAAGAAGCCATCTGTCTCTCCATTAATTGAAACCGAAAAAGCTGGAGTGGTAATGCAGCCCCGTATCCAAGTAATAAATAATTCCGGGAGACGCATTGCATGTAACACTTGTAGAATAAAGTCCCAACGCAACGTATCAAACGCTTTTGTAACATCCACCTTTATAGCGCAGCGAGGTGTTATTGATGAACGATGATAGTTCGTTACAAGCTCTGTGGCTAGTAAAACATTTTCCAATAGGAGGCGACCCTTGATGAAAGCGCTCTGCTTTGGTTCAATTGCATCCGGTATTATTTGCTTCAACCGATTCGCCAATATTTTTGATATGATCTTATAGATCACATTACAACAACTTATTATTTGCTTCAACCGATTCGCCAATATTTTTGATATGATCTTATAGATCACATTACAACAACTGATTGGTCTAAAATCCTTAATTGTCTCTGGGGTTGCTTTTTCGGAATTAGAGCGAGTAGGGTGGCATTAGTACCTCTACGCATAAAGAGATAAGAGAAGTAAGATTGTACGGCCACAAGAAGATCATGTCCTATGATATTCCACGTTGCCCTATAAAACTCAACTGTAAAACCATCAGGACCAGTTGCTTTGTTTGAAGGCAGATGATCCAGAACCATTTTAATTTCCGTAAAACCATCAGGACCAGTTGCTTTGTTTGAAGGCAGATGATCCAGAACCATTTTAATTTCCGCCTTTGTAACAGGAGCCACGAGTTGTTCAGCATTTACAAGTGGGCATCGATATGTTATAAGCTCTGCTAGATAATCCTCATTTATAGTATGATCATTCTCACGTCTTTGAAGAAATTGAGTAAAGTAGTTTATAGCTTCACCTTTTATTTGCCTAGGTTCCTTTAAACTTTCACCAGACAATGACGTGAGATGAGTTAGGGCTTGGTGACTTGTCCGATTTTTAACTGATTGGTGAAAAAATGCAATGTTGCTATCACCATCCCGTAACCAACTAACTCTGGATTTCTGTTGAAATAATTTTTCCTCAGCTCGAGCAAGTCTCTGCCATTCCAACGTGGCTTGTTCTACCGCCGTAAAAGTTTCAGAGCATGGATGATGCAGAGCATTTGTTTGCGCTTGACACAAAATCTCAAAAGCAGTTTTAGTGCGTAGTGGCAGTGAACCATAATGGTGTCTGTTAATATCACGATACACTGGTTTAAGAGATTTGAGTTTGGCTGTAAACAAAACCAGCGCTGTCCGAGAGTGAGTTAGAGCAGGAGTCATAGTCCATATCCTCGCTGTAAACAAAACCAGCGCTGTCCGAGAGTGAGTTAGAGCAGGAGTCATAGTCCATATCCTCTGCGTTTCATGCAAAAGAGTGTCATCATCAATCAGGAAATTGTGAAACCGAAATGGAGTCTTTCGTGATTATGGAGGCTCATGTAGATACGTGAGACTACGAACATGATCAGAGATTCCGGTGGCTTCAAAAGAAGTGTAGGAGGACGGATAGGTATTGAGCCAAACATCATTGATCAAAGACCTATCTAGTTTTTTGCCTATAGGATCATCTCTGTTGTTCCACCATGTAAAATGAGGGCCACAGTGACGAAGATCAGACAAACCACAATCAGCAACCACACCCTGAAATATAATTTACAAGTTTATAATCACAAATATAATTTAAACATATCATATTTGGAATCTTTAATGAAAGTTTACGAGATAACTTGAAAATTTCATTCTTTATCCATTTAAAGGTAGTTTATGAATTTTTGATTTATTTATTTAATTAAATACCAAAATTAAACAAAATAAAATTTATTTATATAAATTTCAGTACAATTTTGAAATTGGTTATATAATTATCAATTAAAAAGTAAATATTAAATATTAAACATAAACATTTAATTATATAAGTTTAAGTATAATTATAAATAAACATAAACATTTAATTATATAAGTTTAAGTATAATTATAAAAATTAGATATATAATTATTGTTCTGATACCCATGAATTTCGGTTAAGTTCTGGTTCATCGGATTTAGAGTTTGAGATACCATTCAAGTATTTTTGTAAATTTGATTCGGATTGAGTACTATTTTTTCGGATCGGATTTTCGGATTATGTTTTTTTTTCCTGCCATTAAGGCAAATCATTGATTTTAGACCCCAAATTTTTTTCTTACTTACCGAAATTAGGATATAGAATAAATTGAAAAGGTTGATTTTGTATTGAAAAATGTCGGTGGTCTAGTGGATTTGTATTTCCTGGTTAGACTTCGTTTGCCTATATTCGAGTTTTCCATTCCGACTATCGATGGTCTTTTTTTTTTTTTTTTTTTTTTTTTCACAAACTCTTTTTCTTTTTCTTATTTTACTTTATAGATGTATTACAAATATTAAAATCATGCTTTAAAAAATATTTAGGCCTCTAAAAAATTAAAACCAGTTTTCTCAGACCGTGACTAAGCTTAGTCATTGCATTACCAAATAAAAAAAAAGTTTTTGTTGTAAATAAATTAAAATTATTTATTTATATATACGAGGGAGAGAGGTGAGACTTATAAAAGAGTTGGAGACCATAAACTTTCTTCTTTTTCGTATGTCTCAAAATGAACATCCCCATCCCATATATATACATGGTTTTAACCGACCTTAATGCTTCTAAACACTTTTAATACATTCTCAATCTTATCCTCAAATAATAATAAATAATTATAAAATATCTTTAAAACTTCCCATTAATTTATTATAATCTATCGGGACGTACTGCCTCTTTAAAAACCTTAACGTGAAAAACCCAGTGGGACAAAACCACGACAAAGAAAAAAAGAGTAAAGTACATTATTTTCTTCTGGAAAATACTTTGCTTTATAGGTCTCGTAGATGACACATCCCAATACTCTCAATGTGCTTTCTAAACACTGTTGTAGGAAGCGCCTTCATCAGTAAATCTGTTGGATTGTCGCAGGATCGAACGGTACTCGACTTTAACCTCCCGTTTGTCTTCAAGCTCTTGAGTATATGAGAAAATTTTTGGAGGGATATGCTTCGTCCGATCGCTCCTTCCTTCACTTGTGCGACACAAGCAGCATTTTCTTCAAATATTGTTGTCGGTTCTTTTCTCGTAGCCCATTCCGCTAGCTTCTTGTATATGTTGAGTCATCGACCTCAACCATACACCTTCTCTGCAGGCTTCGTGCATGCTATGACCTCCGCATAGTTTGATGAAGTAGCCACTAAAGTCTGCTTCTGGGAACGCCACGATATTACAGTGCCTCCAATAGTAAACACATAGTCTGTTTGTGATCTCGCCTTATGCGGATCCGATAAATAACCTGCATCTGCAAAACCGACAAGACAAAAATCGCTATTTCTAGGATAATATATTCCTAGATCAATAGTGCCTTGTAAATAACGGAAAATGTGCTTTATTCCGTTCCAATGTCTACGATTCGGGGATGAGTTATATCTTGCAAGCGGATTAGTAGCAAAAGCTATATCTGGTCTTGTACAATTGGAAAGATACATCAATCCACCGTTGACACTCATATAGGGTACTTCAAGACCCAATATCTCTTCATCATTTTCACATGGTCGAAATGGATCACTTTCGAGACTTAACGATCTATTGACCATTGGAGTACTCAAAGGAGTCGCTTTATCCATACTAAAGCGTTTGATGATCTTTCGAGTCGCTTTATCCATACTAAAGCGTTTGATGATCTTTCTTGTATAATTTGACTGATGCACGAAAATCTCATCTCGGAGATGCTCTATCTGGAGCCCTAAACAAAACTTTGTCTTTCCGAGATCTTTCATTCCAAACTCTGATTTCATATGGTTTCGTGCTTCCTTAATCTCCTCTCGAGTTCCAATTATGTTCATATCATCAACATAAACAGCGATAATCACAAATCCACTCAAGGATTTCTTAATAAACACGCATGGACAAATCGCATTATTCGCATAACCTTTCTTCAGAAGGTTTAAGCGATTGTACCACATGCGACCAGATTGCTTTAAACCATATAATGATCACTGTAATTTAACTGAACATAAGTCAATAGACTTCGATTTCAATGCTTCAGGCATTTTTCAGTCCTTCAGGGACTTTCATATAAATTTCATTATCCAGTGATCCGTAAGTCTTCAGGACTTTTCTTTATAAGAGTTTCTTCTGGAAACCTTTTCATGTGATTTCATTTCTCCCAAGGCCTTTTTCTTATAGGGAGTTTTATCTTTGAACTCATCGATCTCCCCCTCTTTAATTGAACTTTTTAGGCTCATTATTTTCATTAATTCCATGTAAATTTAAATGAGGCGGCTTAGCACGCCGTATATATTAGAAATATAAACAAATAATTAAATTAAATTAAGTTAGTTAAAACTGCACAACTCGCCATATATGACATATATAAAGTTGTTAGAGTATGGGGCATAACCCGCCATAAAATTGTTAGTATACTGATGAGCTCAAAAGCTTTCTCGAGTTTCACCTGAATTTCTCCAGGAGTTTAACCCGTTCTCTACT
>CM071717.1:15461301-15471915 GCA_036630335.1 Physaria fendleri
TTCTAAATGCATCTAAACATGATCAAGACATGAATATGGATCTAATCTACCCACCCCAGCTCAAAAAGCAACAAATCTTGCAAGGAATCTAAGCTAAACAAACAAATTTTCATACAATTAAACTTAAATCCCACTCACCTTAGAATTTCGGCTCTATGGCTTGGATCTACCAATCTTGTTCCTGAGTAATGTAAACTGCGCGCGTTGTAGAGGTTTGGTCAAAGCGTCAGCAAGCTGGTCTTGAGTGTTCACATGGGCTATTCGTAACATACCTGATTGAATTTGACCCCGAATGAAGTGATAATCCAGTGCAACATGCTTCATTCGAGAATGAAAAAGCGGATTCGCGCAGAGAAAAGTAGCTCCGACTTGATTCGCGCAGAGAAAAGTAGCTCCGACTTTATCGCAATAGACAACTGGAGGATGAAGAAGTGTGGTACCAAGCTCAGTATGAAGATTACATATCCACCGTAATTCTGATGCAGTTGTAGCGACCGTGCGATACTCTGCCTCGGTTGATGACCGAGCCATACTTTTTTTCTTCTTTGAAGCCTAAGAGATTGGATGAGATCCATTGTAGATGATGAAAGCATTCATAGAGATATAATCATCTGAATCACCTGTCCAATCTGCGTCAGAGAACCCGTGGAGATGAGGCGTACTATTCTTGGAGGAATAAAATATACCATGTGTTTGAGTTCAAGCCAAATATCGAAGTACATGTTTAACAGCTTGCCAATGATCCTCCGTAGGGCGGTGCATAAAATGAGAGAGTCTATTCACTGCATAATTGATATCAAGACGAGTATAAGCAAGGTATTGGAGACTACTGATGAGCTCAAAAGCTTTCTCGAGTTTCACCTGAATTTCTCCAGGAGTTTAACCCGTTACAAAAGGATATCAATATGCCTGCAAAATAGACGTTAGAATGGGCAAAATCCTAGGCATATCAACTACCAACCAGTTGGCGATATCGAGTAGGGTCCAAAAGAGATGTGCCACTGTGAATGGTGAGCTTAGGAGATGTAGCCATCGGTGTACTAACTAGTTTTGCTTCGAGCATGTTATAGCGACTCAGTAAATCGAGGATGTATTTGCGTTGAGATAAGTGAAGGCCCTGCGGTGTGCGATGAGCTTCAATACCCAAGAAATAGTTTAGATCCTCTGATTCTTTTACTGAGAAGCGACGTGCAAGGAGAGCCAGGATGTTGTTGATCAGTTTTATATTGCTTCATGTGACCACTATATCATCCACATACACCAGCAAGTATATAGTGTCAGTTCCCTTATGGTACATAAAAAGAGACGTATCAGCAAGAAATTCTTGAACCCAAGACTCACAACAAACTTTTGTAACTCCATGTACCAAGCACGTAGGGCTTGTTTAAACCATACACCGCTTTGTGAAGACGACAAACATAGTTAGGATGATTTTTGTCAATGAAGCCAGGAGGTTATTCCATGAAAACATCTTCATCCAATTTCCCTTGTAAGAATGCATTATTAACGTCTACTTGCGTTATAGGCCAGGCTCTAGAGACCGCAAGACTAAGAACCAAATGCAAGGTCGTTGATTTCACAATGGGACTGAAGGTTTCTATAAAATCTCTACCAAATTGCTGATTATATCCCTTTGCGACGAGTCGCGCTTTGCATCTGCCAAACGGACAATCAGGGAGAAATTTATTCTTATAAACCCACTTACAACCGACGATATTTGCAGCCAGAGGTCGAGGGACAAGATCATAGGTGCAGTTGCGAGCGAACGCATCGATTTCTTCAGACATCGCTAGTCTCCAATTTTTATCTCTTAAAGCTTGATTAACGCGAGCGAACGCATCGATTTCTTCAGACATCGCTAGTCTCCAATTTTTATCTCTTAAAGCTTGATTAACGATATGTGGTTCCGGTGGAATCAATGGAGATAGAGCAGATACAAGGTTCAGCTTCGATTTTGGCTTAATAATATTATTCTTGCTTCTTATTAGCATCGGATGAGAATTTTGTGGCAGAGGTTGATTTGAATCGTGAGTAACGATGGCTTCAGGGACATCATCATCGTTAATTGTAGGAGATGACATTGTTGGGCCTGAATCATTTACTGAGCCCATCTGATTATTTGTTGCAGCAATATTTTCTTCATGGGCTTGGGCCATATTTTGATTTTCATTTAACTGCTACACATCGTTTTTATCACGATTTCAGAACCTGCAATTAAAGGAAAAGGCACGATACCTTCTCTTGGAGCAGGTGGAGACATTGAAGACAATGGCATGGCAAGCGGTGCACGCGGCGACTGTAAATTCCGGTGAAGAGGCTCCGTCAGTGGTCCCGGCAAGGCTGAAGGCGCAGCTACGAGTGGCAGTGGGATGATATCGGCTGAAGGTGAAGGTGTTTGGGTGAGAGGTGTTTCAGATAAAATTGGTGACTGATTGGTTATGGTTTTGAAGGGGAAGGATGATTCATCAAACTTTACATGGTGAGACAAATAGATTCGTCCGGAATTTCGTTGAAGGCAAAGGTATGCACTTTGAGTTAAGGAGTAACCCAAAAATACACAAGGGGTGGAGCGGTTTTCGAGCTTTTGAATGGTATAAGGCTTAAGCCACAGGAAGCATAAGCAACCAAAACTCGGAGTTTTGAGTAATTTGGTTGTTCATTAAAGAGCTTCTGATATGGAGATTTCATGTTTAACATCGGTGTTGGAAGGCGATTTATCAGTAGGCTGCTGTGGTAAAAGCGTAACTCCAGTAAGTTCTTGGAATCCCAGCGTGAGTAAGGAGAGAGAGAGACTGGTCTCGATAATATGACGGTGTTTGCGTTCAGACACACCGTTGTGTTCGGGTGTGTGTGGTAGTGACTTTAGGTGTGATATCCCAGCAGTGGCAAGACAGTGTTTGAAAGCGACAAACTCTCCTATGTTGTCTGAATATAATGTGCCAATTGTGGTGTTGAATTTGTTTTCCACCAGCGATTTAAGATTTAAGTTTAACATCGGTGTTGGAAGGCGATTTATCAGTAGGCTGCTGTGGTAAAAGCGTAACTCCAGTAAGTTCTTGGAATCCCAGCGTGAGTAAGGAGAGAGAGAGACTGGTCTCGATAATATGACGGTGTTTGCGTTCAGACACACCGTTGTGTTCGGGTGTGTGTGGTAGTGACTTTAGGTGTGATATCCCAGCAGTGGCAAGACAGTGTTTGAAAGCGACAAACTCTCCTATGTTGTCTGAATATAATGTGCCAATTGTGGTGTTGAATTTGTTTTCCACCAGCGATTTAAAAGGGATGAAAACTTCACGAACTTGTGCTTTGGTTTTGAGAGGGTACAGCCATGTAAAGCAAGTGTAGTGGTCAATGAGAACTAGTAGGTAGATTTGTAGCGGTCAATAGAAAGGATGGGAGAGGTCCAGTGTAGTGGTCAATGAGAACTAGTAGGTAGATTTGTAGCGGTCAATAGAAAGGATGGGAGAGGTCCAGACATCGGTAAAGATATATTCTAATGGGCGAGTAGAGTTAATGGAAGAAGTAGAAAAAGGTAGTTTATGATCTTTATTAATAGCGCAATCATTGCAAAAAAAGAGAGTTCAAAACAGCTTTTGAATGAGGTAAAGAAAAAGATGAAACAATAGAGTTTAAGATAGTTGTAGAAGGATGTCCTAGGCGTGAGTGCCAGTCTTGAATGGATGGTGTTGGTGATGCTGAAGCGAAAAATGAGTTGAGGGTGGTTTGGGAAACTGGCCACTCGTAGAGATCATCTTTAGTTGTGCCTTGAAGCAACGGGACCCCCGACTTGAGATCCTTCACCTGAAAATAAGCAGGAAAGAATTCCTCTTTAGTTGTGCCTTGAAGCAACGGGACCCCCGACTTGAGATCCTTCACCTGAAAATAAGCAGGAAAGAATTCCACAGACACTTTATTAGTGTTACACAAGCGATAAACCGAGATGAGATTTTTGTGTATATGTGGAACACAAAGCACATCAAGTAATTTAAGTTGCTGAGAATGTGAAGGTAATGTTAAAGAGCCAGTGTGAGAGATTTTGAGACCTGAGCCATCCCCAATGAAAACATTATCACCACCATTGTAGGGCTGATGGAGAGAGAGGTTGTGAAGGTCGCTTGTCATGTGGTGGGTGGCCCCGCTGTCGAGAAGCCATGCGTTATCTTGTGTAGAAGAGGTGGCAGCTACATTGGCTCTCGGTTGCCAGGGACTGAAGTTGGGCAATCGAGGCGAAGTGGTCACGATATTGGGGACACCATTTTGCACTGTGTCCTTGCGTCCCACAGATTTGACACTTCCCTTTGTAGCCTTTGCCGCCACAATTGTTTTGCTTGTTTTTTGTGTATTGTTGTTGCGCAGGTTGCTGATTCCACGCATTAGAGCCTGAGTTCTGATGCTGGTGGTTGGGTCGTGGCTTGTAGGAGGCATTGTTGGTAGATGCTGAAGCGACTTGTGAGAATGCTGCAGCAGTAATGAGAAGTTTTGCTTCGTGGTTTAATAACTTCTCATGAACTTTAGTGATGGTAGGTGTGTGGTCTAATGAGAAGTTTTGCTTCGTGGTTTAATAACTTCTCATGAACTTTAGTGATGGTAGGTGTGTGGTCACTCCCTTCACGTTGATCAGCAATCGTTTTGTACTCCTCTGTGAGACCATTTAGGACAAACTCAATCTTTTCTTGAAATTAAATAGAATTTTTAATTTATATTTAATATATTTATTTATTTTTCTAAAAAATCGTTGATATTTTTCCTTTTTTAATGATTAATTAACGTTTTGATATTTATAAATACTGAGTTTCAGGTAATTATGATTACTTTTTGGGATTTTAGGTGTTTTTGGTTATTGAATTTCAGGTATTTATAGTTACTTTTGGGTATTTATGGGTATATGTAACCAAAAGAACTGAACCGAATAGAACCGTTTTTTATTTCGGTTTTTATATTCGGATCATAATTTTAGATATTCATACTGAACACGAACCAAACCGAACCTAAATTATATAAATCCGAACCAAACCATACTTGATCTGATTTCTAAATGGTTACCAATTTTTATATAACATGAAAGAACCGAGACTCGAATTATCCGAATCAATCTGATCCAAGTACCCGAATGTCCAAGCCTCGTCGTATCACTTTGCTCATCGTGGATTGTAATAAAATAAGTCTTTTTTTTTTTAGTGTAGTGGTCAATGAGAACTAGTAGGTAGATTTGTAGCGGTCAATAGAAAGGATGGGAGAGGTCCAGACATCGGTAAAGATATATTCTAATGGGCGAGTAGAGTTAATGGAAGAAGTAGAAAAAGGTAGTTTATGATCTTTATTAATAGCGCAATCATTGCAAAAAAAGAGAGTTCAAAACAGCTTTTGAATGAGGTAAAGAAAAAGATGAAACAATAGAGTTTAAGATAGTTGTAGAAGGATGTCCTAGGCGTGAGTGCCAGTCTTGAATGGATGGTGTTGGTGATGCTGAAGCGAAAAATGAGTTGAGGGTGGTTTGGGAAACTGGCCACTCGTAGAGATCATCTTTAGTTGTGCCTTGAAGCAACGGGACCCCCGACTTGAGATCCTTCACCTGAAAATAAGCAGGAAAGAATTCCACAGACACTTTATTAGTGTTACACAAGCGATAAACCGAGATGAGATTTTTGTGTATATGTGGAACACAAAGCACATCAAGTAATTTAAGTTGCTGAGAATGTGAAGGTAATGTTAAAGAGCCAGTGTGAGAGATTTTGAGACCTGAGCCATCCCCAATGAAAACATTATCACCACCATTGTAGGGCTGATGGAGAGAGAGGTTGTGAAGGTCGCTTGTCATGTGGTGGGTGGCCCCGCTGTCGAGAAGCCATGCGTTATCTTGTGTAGAAGAGGTGGCAGCTACATTGGCTCTCGGTTGCCAGGGACTGAAGTTGGGCAATCGAGGCGAAGTGGTCACGATATTGGGGACACCATTTTGCACTGTGTCCTTGCGTCCCACAGATTTGACACTTCCCTTTGTAGCCTTTGCCGCCACAATTGTTTTGCTTGTTTTTTGTGTATTGTTGTTGCGCAGGTTGCTGATTCCACGCATTAGAGCCTGAGTTCTGATGCTGGTGGTTGGGTCGTGGCTTGTAGGAGGCATTGTTGGTAGATGCTGAAGCGACTTGTGAGAATGCTGCAGCAGTAATGAGAAGTTTTGCTTCGTGGTTTAATAACTTCTCATGAACTTTAGTGATGGTAGGTGTGTGGTCTTAATGAGAAGTTTTGCTTCGTGGTTTAATAACTTCTCATGAACTTTAGTGATGGTAGGTGTGTGGTCTCTCCCTTCAAGTTGATCAACAATCGTTTTGTACTCCTCTGTGAGATCATTGAGGGCAAACTCAATCATTTCTTCAGATTAAATAAATTTTTTAATTTATATTTATTATATTTATTTATTTTTCTAAAAAATCGTTGATATTTTTCCTTTTTTAATGATTAGTTAACGTTTTGATATTTATAGATACTGAGTTTCGGGTAATTATGATTACTTTTTGGGATTTTAGGTGTTTTTGGTTATTGAATTTCAGGTATTTATATGGGATTTTAGGTGTTTTTGGTTATTGAATTTCAGGTATTTATAGTTACTTTTGGGTATTTATTGGTATATGTAACCAAAAGAACTGAACCGAGTAGAACCGTTTTTTATTTCGGTTCTTATATTCGGATCATAATTTTAGATATTCATATTGAACCGAACCGAACCTAAATTATATAGATCCGAACCAAACCATACTTGATCTGATTTCTAAATGGTTACCAATTTTTATATAACATGAAAGAACCGAACTCGAATTATCCGAATCAATCCGACCCAAGTACCCGAATGGCCAAGCGTGGTCGTATCACTTTGCTCATCGTGGATTGTAATAAAATAATTCTCTCTTTTTATTTCTTATTTTTCCGGGGTGAGTGGCTAGAAACCACCAACACGTACATGAGATAACGAAAAAAAAAATCAACAATTATAGAAAAAAGATAACAATTATAGAAAAAAGATAACAATGAAAAAATGTCTTATTTCTGGAATCAAACAGTTTTGTTAAGATCAAACATATAAATTTTCTTATTTCTGGAATCAAACAGTTTTGTTAAGATCAAACATATAAATTTCTCATAGAAGACCATAAGAAAGATCAAACATTTCGAAACGATCTCCAATTCCCAATTTGATTTGGAAGAACACCATCCCTACCATTATAACATTACACCAACATAAGATTAAAAATTTTCAACCCCCTTCCCTTGATCTCCATCTTCTTTCTGTTAGCTTTCATCTACATTTCGAAGGTTAGATTTTTCCATTTTATATGAATAAGAGTCTCAAATTTCTGCAATTTTTTTGCGATTTTTATGTGTTTATTCATTTATTCGCAATGTGCATTCATGTTCATTATTATTACCTTGAACGTATATGCATCTCCAAAATCTAACATTAGTAATATATATATGCCTTTACGTTTCTGAATTTATTCAATCTGATTTAGTTTTTCTGAATGTCCTGACTCAATAAATGAATTAATTTAATCTGCTTCGTTGGTCTTGTGTTTGTTAACAAGTATTGTCTGGTTTTGTAGATTGATGATGGGTTATTAAAGGCTTAAATATGACGAATACTCCAACTTCATCTGGAAGGAGAAGTATCTCCCATATAAGGAGAACATCATCAGCTCCTAAGAAACCTGTTCTTCAACAAGAAGAAAGCGAAAGCGGAAGCGGAAGCTTGACCGAGAACACCTCTAAACCTGAGTTCTTCAACAAGAAGAAAGCGAAAGCGGAAGCGGAAGCTTGACCGAGAACACCTCTAAACCTGATTCACCTCTTGCTCAACCAGTCTCTGATGGCGAGAGAACAGTCAAGAAGCTACGGTTATCCAAAGCTCTCACTATTAATGAAGGAACCACTGTCTTTGATGCTTGTCGAAGGATGGCTTCTACTGTCTTTGATGCTTGTCGAAGGATGGCTTCTAAGCGTGTTGATGCGGTTTTATTGACTGATTCAAGCGATCTTCTTTCCGGCATTGTTACCGACAAGGATATAGCCACGAGGGTTATTGCAGAAGGGTTAAGACCAGAACACACTCTTGTGTCTAAAGTCATGACAAGAAATCCCATTTTTGTCACATCTGATTCACTCGCCCTCGAGGCTCTTCAGAAGATGGTTCAAGGAAAGTTCAGGCATTTACCTGTAGTTGAGAATGGTGAAGTCATTGCTCTGTTGGATATCACAAAGTGTCTCTATGATGCTATCTCTCGTATGGAGAAAGCCGCAGAGCAAGGAAGTGCATTAGCCTCTGCTGTAGATGAACGACATTGGGGAAGTGGAAACATAGCTTTCATTGATACATTGAGAGAACGTATGTTCAAGCCTGCATTGTCAACAATAATCACTGAGAATTCAAAAGTTGCACTTGTGTCAGGATCAGATCCTGTCTTTGTAGCTTCAAAAAGAATGCACGATTTGCGGGTTAATTCTGTGATCAACGCGGTAGGGAACAAAGTTCATGGGATTCTAACTTCGAAAGATATTCTAATGAGAGTTGTGGCACAGAATCTATCTCCTGAGCTGACCCTTGTTGAAAAGGTTATGACACCAAATCCTGAATGTGCATCGATAGAGACAACGATCCTCGATGCATTGCATATAATGCACGATGGGAAGTTTTTGCATCTTCCGGTTCTAGATAAGGATGGATTTCCTGTAGCTTGTTTAGATGTGTTGCAGATAACACATGCTGCTATTTCAACGATTGAAAACAATAGTTCAGGAGCTGTTAGTGATATGACGAATACGATGATGCAAAAGTTTTGGGACTCAGCTCTAGCGTTAGATCCACCAGAGGATTATGAAAATGAAACACATAGTGATATGTCAGCAATGCTGATAAATTCAGAGGGGAAGCAGTCTTGTCCATCACAAGGACTTGTGAGCTATAAATTCAGAGGGGAAGCAGTCTTGTCCATCACAAGGACTTGTGAGCTCATCATTTGCTTTTAAATTTTAGTAGTGATAGTGATCTTGTTACTGCTGTTACTTTTGCTAGGTCTTTGGAGCAAAAGGTTTTGCGGCTGCATCTAGATTTTACAGAGACAGAAACAGAGACAGTTGTTCTTGAGAAGGTTGCAGATTTGTCGGAGGGAAATGTATGTTATGATTGGTGGAGGACTGGCGTTGTCGCTGGGGCTATTGTCCTAACGAGCATAGGTTTACTTGTTTTCTTGAAACGTTCCAAGAAGTGATATGTTTTGATTCAAAACTTAATTTTGTTACTTGTTACTTATGTTTTTTGATTTGCATTTGCGATTTGGCGAAACCATAATAAAACTTGTTACTTAACAGACTGACTAACCTGCAGAAATACATGTGTCTTAAAACTTGTTACTTAACAGACTGACTAACCTGCAGAAATACATGTGTCTTATAGTTTGAGAATTGTTTTGTTCTTACAAAACTAATAAATGTAGAGAAGTTAACTCAAGACCGTGAACCAAATAGTAGAACTTAAGTCTATCCCTTAACCACTCGGGCAAAGTTGTTTTTTTTTTTTGTTTACGGCTTATAAAACATTTAGTTAATCCCATTCTTTGACTGCAGAACCGGTATTTAGCATGTGTTATATGGAATACGTCGTATGGCCCAAAAATTTTTAGTTTATTTTTGTTAAAGAAAAAAGACCCATTTTCATCTATTTTTTTTAAAAAAAATTAAAGGGCCTATTTTTGTCTTTGGTGTAGATCTAAGGGTCCAATAAACTTCTGTTTCAAAAGTTGATTTTTAAAACTTAAAATCTTATTGTTCGGTTTAGCACAGGACCTTAAATCCGTTTGGAACGACCCTGCATATTCAAACAACTAAGATTTCGTGTTAATATTTCCTTTACACATTCTTATTAATTAATACTCAAATATTTCCTTTACACATTCTTATTAATTAATACTCACGAGCATAAACAATTTTCTTCTTTTTTGGAAACAACCCTAAAACCTCTATGCAATTTCAGTATAATTATTGATTATGAATCTATATCTATAAAGTTACATTTTGCTCTCCATTTGGGGTGTCCACGTGTCCTTCTTTTTGGGTGATTTTTTTGGCGATTTTTTTTTTCCGTCGCTTTTGTTCGCTTTTCGATCCCCTTCCTCTTTTCCTCGCCGTCAATTATCTCCGGTGACCTCCAGACCGCCAAAATTCTTACACATGATTCCCACACGAGATTGATTGAAGATTTTGATTTGTTTGTATTTTTTCTTTTGTTTGGTTTTTTGGAAGAGCTTTGAAGATTCTGTGTTAGGGTTTCCATTGTCGTTGAGATATCGAAGATTTCGTCGTCTAAGGCATCGCATTAGTATCGGTGTCCATATTTACATTCATTGGTGATTGGTGATCTTTTTATCAGACGGCATCCGAAGATTCCTCCTCCTCCAGGTCTCATACCCTGTTAATCGATTTTTATGTTTCCTTCTTTTCGAGTTTGAATTTTTCCAGACGATTCGTTGAATTGATTATGGTTAATCGATTTTTATTTGCTGTTATTGGAGTTGAATCTATTCGATCTAAATCTGGATTTTGCAGCATTCTTCTAGAGGGGAAAATGAG
>CM071717.1:15593079-15614449 GCA_036630335.1 Physaria fendleri
ACTTACAGATAATGTGATAGCAAGGATGTTTGTGAATGAGTTGAGGATCAATCCAAAAATGCAACCAAAGGACATACAAACAAAGATAGAAGAGAAGTACAATGTGGTTTGTACACATGACCAGATTAGAAAGGCCAAGAGAAAGGGTTTAGGAATCATACAAGCTGAATATGATGAGCAATACTCCAAGATAAAGGACTATGCAAATGAAATCTGCAGGTAATGGATGTGTTTAATGTTTGTTACCAGGAAATGTTTCTTCACTTCATCTGCTAATGCTTCTTTGTTTTCTGTTTGCAGTTCCAACCCGGGTTCAACAGTGGAGCTTGAGACAGTGATAGTTGAGGATCCATTGGAAAAGTTTGAGAGGTTTATGTATGCTATGCATCATTAAGAACAACCTGGATTCAATGTTCTAGGTAAGCTTTTATGTTTTTTAATGAGTTTATTATATAGTTTTGTAGTTTTTTAATTGGTTTCAGTCTAGTGCTTTGTGTTGTTTTATTGCTTTACCAACATGTTTTATTCGTTTTAGCTTTCTCTTATTTTATTGTCTATTTTATTGGTTTTATCATACATTTTAAATTGTTTTTTCCCATAATATTTTAATGTTTTATGGTTGTTTTATTGGTTATAGGCCTGTGATTGGGATAGATGGATGCTTCTTGAAGACAATATAGAAGCACAACTCCTTGCAGTGGTTGGCAGAGATGGAAACAACTCCATCTATCCTATTGCCTGGGCTGTGGTTCAAACTAAAAACCACCCAAACTGGTGCTGGTTCATTTCAAGACTACAACAAGACCTGAATCTGGGAAATGGTTCCGGATGTACTCTGATATCAGATAGGCAAAAAGGGTTGCTACAAGCTGTGGATGAATTGTTACCAGCAGTGGAGCATATGATGTGTGCTCGCCATATATATGGAAACATATGTAATTATCATCCAAGAAGCGGGAGGTTTAGATATCAGATAGGCAAAAAGGGTTGCTACAAGCTGTGGATGAATTGTTACCAGCAGTGGAGCATATGATGTGTGCTCGCCATATATATGGAAACATATGTAATTATCATCCAAGAAGCGGGAGGTTTAAAAAATTGTTTTGGGATATAGTTCAAAGCTACAGTACTGTTATGGATTATGAAACTGCTTTACAAAGGCTCAAGGACTATAACATTAATGTCTATCAGGCATTGATTGAGAGAAATTCTAGGTTCTGTTCCAGGACATTCATTCTGACAGGAAGCACTTGTGACGATGCACTGAACAATCATTCTGAGAGCTACAACCACACTTTGCAGAAAGCTAGGACAATGCCTCTTGTGGAGTTGCTGGAAACAATGAGAAGATAGGCAATGGTGCGTATTGATATGAGAAAAGTTAAAGCTATAAACCATAAAGATAAATTCTGTCCCATAGTGACTAAAGTCATCAAGTATGAGGAAGAATTTAGGAAGTACTGCAAGATATTTCCAGGTATAGATTTCAGCAAACTATTTCATTTTTGTATTTGTTTCAGTTTAGTAACTATTTGTTGCTTGTTTTTTTTTTGCAGGACCAACATGCTTATTTGAAGTCATTGAAACAGGAACTCCATTCAAGGTGAACATGAAAACTCCATTCAAGGTGAACATGAATGCCAAAACATGTACTTGCAGGAGATGGGAACTGACTAGAATTCTTTGTCGCCATTCCTTACGGGTCATTATGGATAAGAAGCTTCAAGTAGACAACTATGTGGCATCAGTGTTCTTAACAAGCACTTGGTAGAAGCAATATTCTTACAACATTAGCCCTTTGGTTGGCATGAAGTTTTGGCCAGATTCTGGTCAAACCAAACTGAAACCAGCTGTTAGACAAGTGAAAAAAGGCCGTACAAGGAACCCAAGTCTTGTGGGGTTGATCGGGATCCAGCACTAGTAAAGAAAAGAAAGAGGAATACTGATGAAGCAGAGGAGGTTGTGGCTGAAGGAGAGGAGGCTGTAGCTGAAGGAGAGGAGGCTTTAGCTGAAGGAGAGGAGGCTTTAGCTGAAGGAGGGGAGGTTGTAGCTGAAGGAGAGGAGGCTGTAGCTGAAGGAGAAGAAATCTTCACACTAGCTGAAGGAGAGGGTCCAAGTCAAGCAACTCAGGCAACTCAGGATTAGGAAGCAGATGTGTTCTCTTTTTGTTTGATGATGTGTGTTGCTTTGGTACTGACCATGTGATGCTTCTTGTTTGCACCAACAAGAATCAAGGCAGTGTCAGAGTCTCCAAAGAAGGGTCAAAAGGTAAGCTCTCATGCAAGAATTATGCACTGTAAAAGGTGTGGGGTTGCAGGTCATTACCAGAATAAGTGTAAGAAAGTTGGCAAGTCTTTTGGGGTTGATCGGGATCCAGCACTAGCAAAGAAAAGAAAGAGGAATACTGATGAAGCAGAGGAGGTTGTGGCTGAAGGAGAGGAGGCTGTAGCTGAAGGAGAGGAGGCTTTAGCTGAAGGAGAGGAGGCTTTAGCTGAAGGAGGGGAGGTTGTAGCTGAAGGAGAGGAGGCTGTAGCTGAAGGAGAAGAAATCTTCACACTAGCTGAAGGAGAGGGTCCAAGTCAAGCAACTCAGGCAACTCAGGATTAGGAAGCAGATGTGTTCTCTTTTTGTTTGATAATGTGTGTTGCTTTGGTACTGACCATGTGATGCTTCTTGTTTGTTTTTGTTTTTTGGAAGAAGCTGGTATGGGTTTAGCTATGTATTTTGGGGGTATGAACCAAAGCAAAACATTGAATCTGCTATGCTATAACTTTTGTCAAGTTGTTAGTTATGAAGAAAACATTTAATCTTCTTCTTACAATTTGCAGTTTCATTTACTCTTTGCATCATCCATTTAATCTGTTTCTTACAAATTAAAATTCTACATCAGTGAATGAAAACACCTAAATTTCATTTAATTTGCTTCTTACAAATTGCAGTTGAATCAAAATCAAAACCATAATCTACAGTACATTAAAACATAAACAATACATCCATTGTCTAATACAAAGAAACAACAATAAATCACAACTGCAAACTAATTACAGAACCAATACACAAAACCAAGATCAGCAACTCCGGTCACAACATAAGCTTCATACGCTTCATGTCTCCTCTAATGCCTTCAATTTGAGCCTTCAATCGAATAATTTCTTGATCATACATCAGATACTTAAGATTTTCTACCTCTTCTACGATAGCCTTATCAGTCCACTTCCAGGTGTGGCTTCCATCCCAATCGAAATCTCTAGGACAACAATAAAACAACCTACCTGGATTTCTGCGAGTTGTTGAAGTTCTCATAACCAAGCGACATCCACACCGACAAACTTCAGGAATACCACGACCATTTTCAACTTCGATCTCTTCAGGGAATGACTGGAACATTGTGGAAGAAGAAGAAGACATCACAGGTTTCGAAATTTCAGAGATTTGAGAAGAATCAATTTGGGGAAGAAATATGAACCCTAATTTCGATTTTGAAGGTGGATATAAGAAGAGGAGTGAAAATATGACCGTTATACTAAGTGATGTCGTTTTGAAAAAAGAAGAAGAATCGATTTAAGGGGTCCCTCGATTTAAGCGCCAAAACTAACTGATGTCGTTTTGATTTGTACAAAACGATGTCGTTTTGTGTTTAATTTTGACCTAATTTGTGCAAAACGACGTCGTATAGTTGTACAAAACGATGTCGTTTTGTGTTTAATTTTGACCTAATTTGTGCAAAACGACGTCGTATAGTCCTAATAACAGATTATATTAACGGACTAAACTCTGTTAAGGTTAATCTGTTAGTCAAACACGGATTAATAGTGGTCAACGAAGTTGTGGTATAACGGAGGTATTGTGTGGGTTAACTTTTTTAACGGAGTAGGTATGTAGAACTCTGTGGGCACGAATACATTATCTGTGTAGTAGATTTCCCCATTGCTAATTGTCTGGGCCTTTTCTAGCCGTTTTTCCTCTATACATGCATGAATTGAAATTGAAGCTTAAAATCCCAAATATTTAATAAAACACTCATAACCTGAGAGATTTTGAAGTTACTACATTTTACTTATAAGCGTACTGAGACAAGAACTTGTTGACCTCAGACGCAGTTTCATAAGCACCTTCTACACATCGGCCTAAGGCTACACCAGAGACATAATTGCCACCCAAAAACAAGCCATTGTAGCCCGAAGATGTTAGTGATGATTTAGCCATGTCAAGTATATCAAAGTGACCAACTAGGAACTGAGGTATGGCTTGTGGCCATACTTTAACTCCTAAGGTAAGTGGATCAGATGAATAAGGTTTGATTAGCATTTTTCTTAAGTCTCTGTCAACTGCTTCTACTAACTCACCTTCGGACTGCGAAATCAGAAACCAAGAGAAAAGATAAGATCAGTAATCAGTTCTTGCGGGTAAAATTCTAAGACATTGTTACAAGTGTTTAGTTGTTTTCTTACCTTGGATAGAATCCCTGTGTTAGTAGCCCCGCCGATGTAGTTCAACAATAGAATTCTTCCGGGTGGAGCTCGGTTTGGAAAGAGGGAGGAGCTGTATATAGTTCCTGGAGAAATCCGTGTAATCGGATGAAACTTTGTATGTACAATCTGACATTAATAGAAGATTAAAAACTACAAGAGAGTTACCTAATGTTTCGACTCCTTGTGTCCGTGGATGCAATTGTCCAAAACCCTTTAGTTCACCATCTATCAAACATTCTGTTCGGATTGCTTCTTTCGGGTATGAGACAGATACTGCTGCAACTGGTGGGTAGTACAGTTTTGAGAGTGCATTTGCTGCAGATTCCTGAGAAAAAACAGTTGAAGTACAGTGATATAAGAATCCATATTTGTCGAATCTACGCTTTTGTGCAAATTGTTTGTTGCACACAATGAGAAACTTACAGAAAGAGGGCGCAAGAGACCACTTGCAACATGTGATGGTACAGTCATTACAACACTTTTGCTCTGTACAGAAACTACACCATCTGGAGTGTCATAGGTTAAGTTGTATCCTCCCGTGTCCAGCTTAGTAATGCCAGAGAGCTTCCAAGATAATTTAACTTTGTTACCTAACCTGTCAAATTGCAAAAGATTTCAGAAAACATTTGAAGGTGTTTGCCTTATTTAATTTTAATAGAGAAAGAAAGGTCTTCTTGACAAAAAAAGGGAGAGAAAGGTCTCTGATTACCTTGCAGATATTGCTTCTGGCAACATTTGAAGTCCCTTCCTAAAAGAACCAACTGTTTGGCCTTTTGGTTTTGGCAGGCGTCTGAATGACGGGGTTTTAGTTATTTTACGAATATATACCAAGGGAATAAAATACCAAAAGCAACTGAGAAAAGCTATGTTACTCACGGGTCTCGTTCTGCCTTAGGAGCATTTTTCTTCTCCTGAATTGCCTTAATCGTACCACCTATGATGCTCCCGCCCTTTTGCTCTAAATTCCAAACCTTCCCAAACGCTGCTTTCATACTCAGTTTAGCAGGATCACCCGCATAAACACCTAAAAGCACAAAATCTAAAGCGTCAAGGGGTGCAATAGAAAAAAATAAACACTGCTAGATAAATCACATCTAATCAAAAAAATGGTTCATATGAAGTTCTATTTGTCACTCTACCTGAACAAAACGGTTCAATAAGGCGCTCAAACACCTCATCACCAAGGTTACGCCTTACAAATTCCTCCACGGATTCCTCACGACCCTGTTACCTTTGCCAAACTCTAAGAACATGAGCAAATTCTACCCACAGAAAGCCTAAGTTTATCAATATAAAGTTAGTCAGAATTACACACTGGAGGTGATGGTCGAATTCCCAGTGCACCAAACCCAGCTCTAATCTTCCCACCAATGCTCATCAAATCGAAGAACGGTAAGTTGCTCATCAAATCGAAGAACGGTAAGTCTGTTAGCTTCGATGGAACCGGCCTCAATTTCCCATTCCACAACACAAATCTTGGCGCAGTAGGATCTCCCAACACCAAATCATCCTTCAAACCACTATCAACCTAAACAGATAAGATTCAAACATTGAAAAACGCATAAATCTCATCCACAACATACAATCAATTCAACTACATTGTTCAAAGATCAAGTCTAAAATTTCCATGAGAAAATTTCAAAAACTTACCACCATAGTGAGCATAGGATCAGAAGGTTGAAAACTATTAGGACCTTCTTCCCAAAGAAAACCATTCTCTTCACGAGTTATAATATTACCTCCAACACGATCCTTAGCTTCCGTCAAAATCAAATTCGGTGCAGCATCAGGATGTTTCGTAGCTAACGCTTGCGCGATGCAAAGACCACTAATACCTCCTCCGACAATCACACAATCCGCCGTGACAGTGGCGCCTCCTCCGCCTTCAATTTTGGAAGAACCGACGGTTGGGACGGTTGCGCCTCCTCCGCCTTCAATTTTGGAAGAACCGACGGTTGGTCCACCGGCAACTGAACAACGGAGTTTGAGTGGCTTATAAACATGGGATCGATTGATTCGAAATGATGGAAGAAGCGATTTAGCTGTTGGATGGAGAAGAGATAACTCCATAGAATATAAATCGCAGAGAAATCTCAGTTTTCGTCAGCTTCTTAAGTTTTCAGATTGGGTAATCTGAAAAAGAAGAAGATGACGAGAAATATTCACCTGCAATCTCACACCATGCTTGTGTGTACCACATACTTCTATTTGGTTTTGAGTTTCGAATTGGGCTTGGCCCATACTGTTAACAATCCAAAAAGATCACATTAATTTTAAATGTTCTCATAATTTGCTATAATTAAACGAAGACACTAACCTAAAACCAATAGAAATAGGATGATTATTGCAGTAATCACCATGAAACTCTTGAATCCAATCTTGCTATTCATTTTTTCTTTATCACTAAATTTTTTTAATTAACTGGTATCCTTGATGGCTTTGCCAACCAGACTAATCTGGATCGGAGTCCAGAACATTTCATATGGTCCCTACCCAGACGTCCCTCGAACTTGAATAGAATAATAACAAATTTTTAATTAAAAGTTTATAGAAACTCTTCATGAGCAATGGTTTTCGAGTGAAAATAGTTAGCTATGAAGAGATTGGTGCAAGTTTCGACATTGCTTTATATTCACCAGTTAACCATGATACAGTTCTTTTTATTGCACAACAGCTCAAGTTTTCAGATGATCAGGTTACAGTTCTTTTTATTGCACAACAGCTCAAGTTTTCAGATGATCAGGTAAATGTCTCTATCATTACAAAACTGTGAAGTCCCCATTGTTACTTGTGATCATCTTAAAATTCTTGCAGATGGAGAAATGGAGACAAGAATTTCAAAGAGTGGAAGAAGATGGAGATGAACAAGGTTTTGAAGAGCTATGAATGAAGTAAACATATAAATAAGACAAATTACAAGCAAAATTTGTGTCTTAACAAGTTTAAGAATACATAAATATTGGATTGTATGGTTATGTGAAAATGTGACTTCTTTCTATTTCCACCTTTGATTCTTGGCACACCAAGTCAGCAATCTTTATCGACTAATCAGCTGAGATGAGAACGTTATCTGACTCGAGATCTCTGTGTATGAGGTTGTGTCTATGGATAGCCCCCTATCCTTTAAAGCGAGGTTTGTCCTCGGGCGCGGATCTCTTTTTTGGAGACCCGATCCCGTTAATATGGTATATGGGATCTCCATTCATAGGACTAAATCTATCTTATTCTTTATAGGAAAGTCCGCTCAGTGGTAGCATGATCTATCCATAGATACAACCTCATACACAGAGATCTGAAGTCAGATAACCTTCTAATCTCAGCTGATCAGTCGATAAAGATTGCTGATTTTGGTGTGGCAAGAATCGAACTGCAACATCATCCAGTCGCCATATTTCGAACTGGATCGGCCATCGGAGATTCTAGATTGGACAGCATTAGCATCAAACATGGTTGTACCACCACCACCATCACCACCGAGTTCATCCTTGAAAATGACACATTGGAAGAGTGATGTAAAGAGATGAGTTATATAGAACACATTTGGACAGCTATTCATTCGTATGGAAAATATAAACTAGTGTTGTAGTTGACCAAAAAAAATTATATAAAAATCAGTGTTGTGTGATATATATGGATTCTTCTATTAAATCATTTGAATATGTGGACGAGAATCTCTCGAAATGTACAAAATATTCTCTCTGTTTCGTATTAAATGTGATTTTGAGAAAAATCACGATTTTTAAGAAATAATTAATTTAGTCAAATTTATCAATTTTTTAATTATTTTTTTTGGCAATAATCAAATTTTATTATTTTATTTTAGTTTTACGAAAATTATCAATAAAAAAATGTTATCATATAAAATATTTTATTGATTCAAATATAACAAAAAACCAACATCATCATTAATTATACACAAAAATTAATAAAATAATTAATAAAATGGCATACAAAACTTAACAATTCATTATATTTTGAAATAAAAATAAAAGTTTAAAATCCCTTATGATAGTATAATAGAGGGACTAGCGATTTAAAAATTTTCAAAATGACAAATTTACATTTGACTTGTAAAAATTGCATTATCTCTCACAAAGTACAAAGCATGCATGACATGAAATCTGGACTTTTATAAAACTCTCAGGAAAATTATAACAAAAAAAATCTTTCATAGTTGGTAGGCTTATGCCTAAATCACATTTGATTAAACTGAATCCGGTTTAGGCTTAATTACTTTAAAATCTGCTAGGGTTAGGCCTAAATCACATTTAATATTCCCGGTTTTGGTTCACCTTGCATTTAATTTGTTCGGTTTAAATGAGTTTTTGAATGATTTGATTGAATTTAATCCGGTTTAGACTTAATTGTATCTAAATGTATCCGGTTTAGTCATTAATTACATTTAATCTGCCCGATTTAGATTCAATTTGTATTTAATATGTCTGTTTTAACTTAAATTGTGAGCAATTTGATTGAATTGAATCCGCTATATACTTAATTACTTTAAAATCTGCTCGGTTTAGCTATTTAACACAAACATTAGCTCATTTGATCCTATAACTTTCTATTTTCTTGAACCAGTAATGGCTCAAGGTATAAACGCGGGAGATGTCAAGGCTTTGATCCATACATGAAATGAGTCTTCAAGCTCTTATTGTGAATCAATTTTGGCCGTCGATAGAGACTCTGAATTCACCTTGGAAGATGATAACTCCACATCTAATTTGGAAGATAATGATCCAATGCTACAAAAGGTTGATAACACTGAAAAAAGATATCTTGCCCTAGTAGGCATAAAATGCTGTGGAAACTTCCAATTGAAATAAAATCGCAACTGAAAGGTAAAGCGGATCTTATTCCCCATGAACTTCCACAGACGTGTCTTGGAAATGAAAGGTACAACCTTCTATTGGAAACCCTTTATTGGCTAGTAGTAGAGAATTGTGGTTATTAGATACAAAATATCGAGTTTTCATATATTGGAAGATGTCACAACTCTCAGTTACATATTTAGTGGATGTGAAAAATATAACAAGATTGCAAAATAATGCCGTTTCATTCGAGATCTAAGAGAAACATAAACTTTGTTGGACATATAGTATATGCGATTTGGTCATTATTTCTCGGATACTATATGGTTGGGACGATGCATTCAAACCATTATCCTCGGCATGTCTATTTCATCATCTTCAACCAACGTCACATCACATGAACGTTGCATCCAAAGTGGGAAAGAATGAGCTTTGTTTTAAAAATGCACAGATGTATTTTGATATTTTCTTTAACAATAACTTACAAATACATAGAGAACATAAAAAAAATTACGCCTACTGTTATTTGATGTTTATTTCCTTACTTGATATACACAAATTCTAACAATATAAAGGTTAGAATTTTCAGGCTGGAAAAAAAAGTTTAGAATTTTCCCTTTTTTCTCTCAGATTACATTGAAAGATTGACATTTTGGTTTTAGAATCAAATTTGGTTTATTTTTCCTTCATTTGGTCCACTTTGAAGGAAAATTATTGAGTTATATTTGAATTTGGTTTGGATTGGGTCTAAAGTCAAAATTGGATTTTAGATTTAAATTTTGAGATCGTAGACAGGGTCCGCTTAAAAGTTTACGAGATTCTGTGTTCATACTATCTATACGTAACAAAAAATATTCAAAAACACTCAACATGCCACGAGATTCTGTGATTCAAGCAAATTATACGTAATAAAAACGTTCAAACACTCAATAGTCCACGTGATTTTTCTTGGAACTCCTATTATATTTGGAACGGCTCTGATGTTACATTTGGCTATAGAAATCTATAACGACTTACCCAAGTTGTACTTAATTAATACAATTACGATTATGTGTAATTAACTACTTTTAATTGATGAGGATGTCATGTCCTAATTCAAGTCAATGCAAATAAGTACAAAACACATGTCTCTTATTTGAAGTATATAAGCTAGTTTAGTTTTACATATTTCATAATACACCATTTTGCTTAATCAACTAGCTCATCATTTCAAAATAAATTGATAAATATTAGTTTATGTGGTCCATGTCTTATGATTAATCAAGTCGAAGGTTATCTTCAGAAATTTCTTTTAATGAAGATAATACATTTATAATTCATGCATGGCTACTTGCATTTTGATTGATCATACAGTTAAAGTAACATTATGAGACTATGGAAAAAAAAAATGTATAATTTCTTGCAAATTAAATTTCATATAGATCATTATTTTATTGATAAACAAATCACGTTTGCCAAAACTGTTTATGAAGTTTATATTATCAATTTTTTTTGTATGAATGTCAAAAAAAACAAAAAAATCGAATTGTGCTTCTTACAAAAATTTTTAGAAATCAATCAAAAAGATGGACTAATTTGCAATTAGAAGAGAACAAAAGAAACAAATACCCGTTGTTTTTTAGAAATCAATCAAAAAGATGGACTAATTTGCAATTAGAAGAGAACAAAAGAAACAAATACCCGTTGTCGCCTATAGGAAAAGATCCATGTCAACAACCAATCCCCTCGTACGTCCATGATCCATGTTTCCTAAGAGAGGAGGCAGAAAGAGGAAAAGAACTGAAAGTGTCGAAGCTCGCTAACTAATCGTGGCTGGAAGACCATCTTGATATCGAGTGTCTTGAAGGTTTTTAATTGCGCTAGGTTGTCGCGAACTGTCTTGTTACTCATCCTTGTTAAGAGTCATGAAGAAATTGTTTTTGTCCATGATTCTTACCATTTCGTTCTCGTCATAAGTGATAGATTCTTGCCTGAGCGTATAACGGATGAGAAAGTATCGAGTAGGCGATTGCTATATTTTATCATTTTACATTGCAATTAATGTATATATATATATATATATGATCATATGCAGCTGTAATATTTCTAAGTTTGGATTTTTTTATTATTATTAAAAAAAATTAAGAAGCAAACTATATACATTTGTTAATCTGTGAAGATATAAATTTTTTAAAGGGCCATTTGTATGACCCAAAATTATTGAAAGGGCCACAATTGGGTTTTATCTACAGTGGACGTGCCACAACAAACGCGTGATAACGCGTGCACCCATTGGCCCAGTCGCACCCTAGACGTAATTAATGCCATGCCACGCGTCAGTTCCGTCACAGTTTATAACATTTTTAATCCGAGGATCATAAATTGTCCACGCGTTTGGTTCTCAACGACACATTGGAGTGGCACCACTGTAGACATCCGTACGTTAGGGTTATTATAAGCGGACAAACCTGAAATTTCAAAATTTTCAACCGAAATTTTCATTTTGAAACAGTGACTCGGTAATCCGCCATTTAAGAGCTACATTAGCCATTATTTACCTTTTAACAAACACAAAGAAACCTAAACAGCCATTAAAGCTTCTTAGGTAAATCTTAACAACTTCTTAGGTAAATCTTAACAACTGCCATTAAAGACCATTTATTTGTAAAATTAAGGACCCGTCAAAACTCTGAAGACGGTTTCACAGAACTGAGAGGTACGTGTTTACTGCTTTAAAACAATATTTCGGACATACATACCAGCTTTCATTTTTGTTTTTATATCCTGCGAGTATGCCATTTTTAAAACAATATTTCGGACATACATACCAGCTTTCATTTTTGTTTTTATATCCTGCGAGTATGCCATTGTATTATGTTTAACTAATTGAACATTGGCTTCACAGACATGACCGTCTTTGTATGGGATGGGATGTGGAAGTGTGGGGAAGATGAAATATGGGATCTGAACTTAACAAAGGGACAGGTTCGTCGTGTGGTTAACATTCATAAAAATATGACACATGATGACCTCATGAAGCAGATTAAAAAGCTCTTCAATCGGGAAAGAGAAGACGTTGAGATGGAAGTTTGTTATTGGGCATACGAGAGTTGTTCTTTCACGACACAAGCAGACTTACCATCCGTTGCTATCAGAACTGATACAGAGGTCCGTCATTTCCTTGAAATGTTACCATATACGAGAGGATTAAACATTTCGGTGACTTTTAAAGAAGTGAAGGGATATATTCCTCTTGGAGATGAGGTCGAAGAAACAGCAGATGCAGAGGTGGAACTGGTTAAACAAGTTGAAGAAATAGAATCCTTGTATATCAAACACGCAGCGGCGAAATGGAAACGGCCTTCCTGACTAGTGACACCAATCCACAAGAGGACGGATCTCCGGTTAAGAAAATATGCTTCAATAGCCCTATGACAGGCGAGAGCAAAATGACGGCGTTCAAAGATATCTATGACGATGATGAAAAACTGTTTGGTAATGTCCACGACGAGGCTTATGACATGGCACTTCTTCCATCGACAACTAGTAAGGATGGCAAGACATCTGTTAACGCTTTAATCACGGAGGTTGAAGAACACACAATTCGTAGAGACAAGCGGAAGGGAAAGGAAATTGTGGTTTATGAAGACGACATACCCCCTCCCGCACCACTAAAAATCGGGACGAGTTTCATAAAAGACCATAACCTGAGGCCGTCAGGTATAGTGTTAGGACTGTTCAAGGACACACCACCCAACCGGGATAACTTTGACGAGATGAACGCAATCGAGAGGGGATTTGATGGTAGGATGATTGAAGATATTATTCACGTGAATAGCGTGTTTGAGAACAAAGAGGCTTTGAAACTGGCACTTGGAGTCAATGCAATGGAAAATCAGTTTTATTACAAGAACCAAAAAACCGACAAGGGACGTCTCATAGCAATTTGCAAAGATCCCAACTGTAAATGGCGCATTTATGAGACGTCTCATAAAGACTCGAACAACTTCGAAATTAGGACAGCTAATAAAACACATACGTGCGACGTGTCTTTCAGGTCACAATTTGCTAGAAAAGTTACAAGCAAGGTAATCGGTAAACTGATAGAAAACAAATACGCAAATGGAAACTCGGGTCCCCGAGCTTGCGACATACCAAATATCATTCTGCGTGAACTAAACGTCAATATCATGTACATGAAGTCTTGGTACGCTAGAGAAGCAGCAACGGCGTCTGCAAGAGGGAGTGAAGAGGCAAGTTTCAGAGAATTAGCAACTTACTTGCACTTGCTGAAACAAACGAACCCAGGAACTGTGGTTCAGGTGAAGACGTCTATTGACAGCAACGGTATGGACCAGTTCAAATATTTATTCTGCTCCTACGAGCCTTGTATTGTGGGGTGGGGGTTGATAAGAAATGTGCTGGTTATAGACGGCACACAATTAAAGAGCAAGTATAAGGGGTGTTTGTTGTCTGCATGTGGGTAAGATGCAAATTTGCAAATTTGGCCAATGGCAATAGGCGTTGTCGACTCTGAAAATGAAGCCAGCTGGAGTTGGTTCCTCAGACAGCTAACTCCTATCGTCCCAAATGACAAGAATTTGGTTATCGTCTCTGAGCGACACACGTCCATCACTGCAGCAGTTGACCATGTCTATGACAAATCTGAACATACGATCTGTATTGTGCACCTGTGCAGAAACGTTAAAGCTAAATTCAAAAATGCAGAGCTGGCTAACTTGACAGCAACGGTATGGACCAGTTCAAATATTTATTCTGCTCCTACGAGCCTTGTATTGTGGGGTGGGGGTTGATAAGAAATGTGCTGGTTATAGACGGCACACAATTAAAGAGCAAGTATAAGGGGTGTTTGTTGTCTGCATGTGGGTAAGATGCAAATTTGCAAATTTGGCCAATGGCAATAGGCGTTGTCGACTCTGAAAATGAAGCCAGCTGGAGTTGGTTCCTCAGACAGCTAACTCCTATCGTCCCAAATGACAAGAATTTGGTTATCGTCTCTGAGCGACACACGTCCATCACTGCAGCAGTTGACCATGTCTATGACAAATCTGAACATACGATCTGTATTGTGCACCTGTGCAGAAACGTTAAAGCTAAATTCAAAAATGCAGAGCTGGCTAACTTGGTTAACGTTAAAGCTAAATTCAAAAATGCAGAGCTGGCTAACTTGGTTTCAAAAGCGGCTCGTTCTTATAGTAGACTTAAAGTACTGGTGGCATGAACTAGAGAGTAGAAGCCCGGCGTGTGCAATGTTCGTTTCCAACATTGGCTTTCGACATTGGTCACTAGCCCACTACAAGGGGAAGAGATACAACTTCATGACCAGCAACATCGCTGAAAGTTTTAATTCTGCAATGTCCAAAAGTTTAACGTTGCCAATTGTGGGTATGTTGGAGAAGATAAGAACAACGATTATGGATTGGTTTTCCATAAGGCGGGAGCTTTCTAGAAAAACAGTTACACAATGCACACCAGAGATTGAGTCCATACTTTTAGAAAATCTCAGGACAGCAACCAGGTCCTGCTGTTATCTCAGCAAGCAATTGGATTTTCGAAGTACATGATCCTTTCGGACGTGCTTTCACAGTCAATCTGGAGGCAAAACCTGCAGCTGTAAAGTCTTCCAAACACTGATGATCCCGTGCAAACACGCCTTGGCGGCGACAGGTACGAACAACGCTGACATTCACTCTTTGGTGGGAACTTTCTATAGCATTGAAACCTAGAGGAACCTGTATATTCTAATAATCATGCCCGTTATGAGAGCGGATGATTCAGACGTCCCGAAATCTGTTAGTGCAACACAATTAACACCTCCTGTTGCGAAAATACCACCTAGCCGTCCGCGTGTTGTAAGAATACCTTCTAAAGGTGAATTCAAAAAGGTAATGTTGACATATAATATAGATTTGTTATTTTTAAACAAATAAGAGGCACTCATATTCCAATTTCTAGGGATGGGGAACAAAAACACCCAAGTGTGGCCATTGTTCAGGACTAGGACACAACAGGGCAACTTGTAAGAATCCAATATGACCGGCTAAAAGACGGAGTAGGGGGTCGTGCGGAGAAGCAACTTGTAAGAATCCAATATGACCGGCTAAAAGACGGAGTAGGGGGTCGTGCGGAGAAAGAATTTTTTGTTTTAACCCATATTTTGTGTCCCACATATGGGATAAAAAAAACAATTCGGTTATCTTTTGTATTCCCATTTAGACATCGGGGTTTGTAATATTATGTTCGTAATTCGCGGTAAGGCCAACTTTTTGGGTTGTAATGCCTTTTTGTTTACCTAACTCACTTTTTCATCTACACCGCGAAGTAATACAACATTAACCAACATGTTAACATTTGTAAGTAATACATCAAAACTAAACCCAAAAAATACAATAATGATGGTCTGCGCAAACGGAAGCCTAAACCCAACTGCAGATTGGTTATTTTTGGGTTCAAAAATTCAAAACCCTCAAGACAGAAGCCTTAACCAAAGTGTAGATGGGACTATATCTATACCCTAAAGACGTTAGCCTTAACCCAACTGTAGATTGGTCTAACAGAGGGACGTCTAAATTGAATCTAAACCCTATACACGGAAGCCTAAACCCAACTGTTGATTGGTTTAACTGAGGGACGTCATAAGTTAATCTTAAACCCTATACACGGAACCATAAACCCAACTGTAGATTGGTCTGAGGGACGTCATAAGTTAATTTTAACCCTCAAGATGGAAGCCTTAACCAAAGTGTAGATGGGACTAAATCAAATACGTCTTATGTACATCTATACCTTAAAGACGTTACCCTTAACCCAACTGTAGATTGGTCTAACAGAGGGACCTCTAAATTAAATCTAAACCCTATACACGGAAGCCTAAACCCAACTGTAGATTGGTCTAATTGAGGGACGTCATAAGTTAATCTTAAACCTAAAGACGGAAGCCTAAATCCAACTGTAGATTGTTCTATCCCAAGGACGTCCGAATTAAAAACCTGAACCAAATAGACGGAAGTCTAAACCCAAATGTTCATAGGTCTAACTCAGGGACGTCTTTACTAAATCAAAACCCTAACGTCGGAATTCTACACCCAACTGTAGATTAGTCAAACCCAGGGACGTCATAAGTAAACCTTAACCCTAAAGACGGAATACTAAACCCAACTGTAGATTGGTCTAAATCACAGACGTCAGAAGATAATCTCAACCCTAAAGACGGAAGCCTACAGCCAAATATTCAATGGTCTAACTCATAAACGTCTTAGAAAAATCTAAACCCTAAAGACGGAAATCTAAACCCAACTGTAGATTGGTCAAACCCACGGACGTCTTTAGTAAATCTAAACCCTAAAGACGAAAGTCTAAACCCAAATGTTTATTGCTCTACATTAGGTACGTCCTTAGTAAATCTAAACCGTACAGACGGAAGCCTAAACCCAACTTTAGCTTGGTCTAACACACGGACATCTTTAGTAAATCTAAACCCTAAAGACGGAAACCTAAACCCAAATGTTCATTGCTCTATTTTAGGGACGTCCTTAGTAAATCTTAACCGTACAGTCAGAAGCCTAAACACCACTCTATATTGGTCTATACCGTGGACGTCTTATGAACATCTAAACCCTGAAGACGGAAGCATAAACCCAACTGTAGATTGTTCTAAAAACATGGACGTCCTTAGTAAATCTAAACCCTATAGACGGAAACCTAAACCCAACTGTAGATTGTTCTAAGAGAAGGACGTCCTTAGTAAATCTAAACCCTAAATCCGGAATCCTAAACCCAACTGTAGATTGTTCTAACAAAAAAGGACGTCTTTGGAATATCTAAACCCTAAAGACGGAAGCCTAAACCCAAGTGTAGATTGGTCTATACCAAGGACATCATTAGGAAAACTAAACCCAAATAGAGGAAGCGTAAACCCAAATGTTCATTGGTCAAATTGAGGGTCGTCATTAGTAATATATATCCGTTAAGAAGGAAGCCTACAACCGTCTGTAGATTTCTCTACCAAGCGAACGTCTTAAGCATATGTAAACCCTAAAAACGAAAGCCTAAACGTCTTCATTGTTCTGAGCCAAGGACGGTTTTTGTAAAACTAAACCCAATAGACGGAAGCCTAAACCAAAATGTTTATTTGTCTATCGAAAGGACGTCTTTAGAGAATCTAAACCATAAAGACGAAAGCCTAAACCCAACTGTAGATTGTTCCAACCCAGGGACGTCTTTACTGTATCTAAACCCAATAGACGGAAAACTACACCCAAAGTAGGGACGTCTTCAATAAATCTAAAACCTAAAGACGAAATCCTAAACCCAACTGTAGCAATATTGGTCTATGTCGTCATAGAAGCTGAAACCATGCTGTAAGTTAAATGGTTAAATCAATGGACGTCATAAACTAATGTCACGATTTAGAGGACGTTTTCGACAACGTAGTTTCTCATACAGAGGTTTTTTTCACCTCAGAAGTTACATAAAAAACGGAGAAGTTGATCTTAAAAAGACCACATTGATAGACGTCTTCCATTACAAGCATACCATATTTTACGTTATAGGCTTCTACATTATATTACACAAAAGAGTAGGTACTTGAACATAATTTTACATCTGCAAATACATATCAACCCGAATACCAAAAACACGTGCAACCAAAGTTAGAGATAACATACGCTAAAACACCACAACATACATAACCCCAGCCTTTCAACGATTGTCCCCTGACTTGCCTTTTCCTTTGTAATCCACAGAGTCACAACAGGTGTCCTTCATTTTTCCTACAATTTACAAGCACAACGTCTTCATTAGAAACATCTGACAGTTAACAAAAAAGTAAACCTACAAACGGGAATAAAATTTGAAAACTTTACGCGACAAAATTTCTGTTTGCTCGATGTCGTCAAATTTTTCAAGAAACCCCTTCATCCAAAAACCGACTTCCTCTTTAAGCGCCTGGACCTCTTCCTCGAGCTTGGAAATCCGGTCCTGATGGGTGTACGCATGCTTCACCTGATAGAGCTCGATGGGTGTACGCATGCTTCACCTGATAGAGCTCGAGCTTCTTCTTAATCTAATCGATTTCTTCGGTTGCGCAATGATCCCACCACTTCACATAGTGCATCTCCCGGTTCTACAAGATGTAGAAATACGTTAGTCACGAAGAAATTTTTTAAAAATTAAAAATTGCTGTCAAACAACGTACCTCCGGATCATTACCGTTCTCACATATGAAACGAGGTCTGCCATAACACTCGGGGAGGACCATCTTCGCTCCACAGACGCAAAACTCTGGAAATTCAGGTTTTAGATATGCCTCGAAAACTCCATAGTCCATCAGGCTCGAAGAGTCAGAGTCGTCACCGGATGTATTATGCATGGCCGTAAGATAAAAGTAAACGGAAGAAATGATGTTCTTGTTGAGGAAAAATTTCAGGATATTCGAGAGAGGTTTTGCAAGTGTATTGAGATGAAGAAATAGGGAATGAAGACCATGAGATTTAAAAGCGGATGAGAAGGAAAAGTGAGATATTAAAAAAATATTTTTATATTGTGAACAGTAACTCGTCTTATTTTCGGTCAGAGTTGATGGGATGGCTATTACACTAGACGGAAGTGTGGTTTGTACGATTTCCAGCTGTTTTGATTTTAAAAACGAATTTTGAATTTATGGGCGGTTGTTTTTCCCGCCTATGAAAAAGTAAAAGAGTTGTAGTTATAAGACAAGTAAATTAGTCTCAATGGAACAGAGTTTTCGATAGCAAGCCTAACCAGATACTGTTTTGAAATAAACGAACTTCTATTTTGATGACCTCACTCCGAGAACATCTTTTATTAACCGTCCAACGATAACCAAAACTTCAATCGTACGGTCCACAAGCATAAACATATTTAAAAGTTAACAAGTTTAATATTTTAATATTTTAACCATCCTAAACACATCCCAATACTTAATAGCTTCTTAACAGAAATCACACAAACACACACACAAATACTTAACAGAAATCACACACCACACACAGACAATGTTCTTAAAAGTAGAAACGAAAATAACAACTTCGAAACCACCACTTCTATGGTTCACCATTGGTCCTTAGCGAGTAAATAGGGGTTCAACGTACTCCTCGAAAATATCAACTGCATATTTCAACCTCATTTCGTCGACAATGTCTTCTGTCACCTCATCCAACGACTTTCCTTGCCTATCCATTTCAATGAATTTGACAGTCAACGGTCCGCAATTGCCCCCACGAAGATTCTGTAATACCTAAGGACGTCCTACATATTTAATTTTTTCGGGAAAAGATTAACCAGAAGTGTTCAAGTCTCTCAGCAGAATCGGAAGGGCTTAAACATATGGTTTCATGGACGTCTTCATTTTTCCTTCGGATGTATGAGATATAAAACAGTCCAGCACCGTAAATGTCCCCTCAAACAACTTTATAACGACAGCAACCCAGTGAGTCCCAGAAATGTTGAGAGGAGTATAGACGACGTCAAGGTTAACCAACCAGCGTAGACTGCCATAACGATTTGGCGAAGCACCACGAACATGATTCCTCATAGTCTGGCTCCATGGAACCGTCCCTGTACCTTTTTTGAGCGACTTGAATTTCTCATACTCCGTCTTCAGGTAATGCATAAAATATGAATCCATTATGGCGACCCTCCTTTCGAGAAAGACGTCTCCACGACGAACCCATATTAAAGACAACAACGTATCCATATGCTATGAAGACAAGTTTTTAAAAATAAAATTAGCCAAAATAACACTTTTTAACAGAAGGCACAGTTTTATGAATATCACATTAAATTAACTAACACATACCGGGTTTTGGACATGGTTTTGAGGGCGATATATCTGCTGAAAGAAGATTTCCTTCTGCCCAATTCCATTCACATCAACTTCCCTAGTTTGTTAAAACATAAAACATTAGTTGAAGAGACATCATCCACAACAATTAATTTTGAAAATGTTCTACTTACTCTGATTTATATTGCTTAATTTTAGCAAGAAAAGCCTTCTTCTTTGGACCAGATACAAACCCCAAAGGATCGTATCCTTCCTCCTTGGGGACAACGGCCTTCCGTTTCTCACTCTCGGGAGTACGTATCTTGGCAGACTTGAACTTCAGACGTTTCCCACGACCCCTAGAAAGGACGTCTGGAACAGTTGTCTCCTGCCATATGGAGTGACCAAAATTATACAAATATATAATTAAGGAAATTTATATATTCCTTTAACAAATGCAAATCTAAGCAGCACAGACCTCTGGCAAAGAAGTTGCCGGTTCAACTTCTTCACTATCACCCTCTTCGGACTCGGACTCATCCTCATTACCATCCTGGAGAATAACTATTGTTACTATTAAGCGTCCATAAATTTTTACCACTAACATAACACAATCATACCTCTCCATCTCCGTCCGACTCTCCTCGCTGCCCTTTGAATCAACATCTCCCTTCTCCTCGTCCTGAAAAAACTTGGGTTAGGCAACGAATTGTACAACATTTTAACTCCTCATTTGAAAATAGAAACCTCCAACATTGAGGATGCAACCGGAGTTTGTTTACTTCCCAATTCATCAACATTAGCCGTTCCCACAAATAAGAGGAATATCCTTTCCATCCTTTACAGGAATGGGCACATAATCGGTGTTCCCTACGTCCTTCTTTGCCGGACTAAGTTCCACCCTTTCGGCCATTTCATTAGATGTTTCTACAACAATTAGTCCTGAAGACGTCTCATGTGATGACGGCTTCACCGCAGACGGCTTCACTGTTGTTTTCGCAGACTTCTTACCCTTCGCAGGCGAGGCCACACTTTCCTTCGAAGGGGTTGACACGCTAACAGGTTTGCTTGAAACGATGACAGGTTTGGTTAACACGCTAACAGGTTTTGTTGACTTTACTGCCGATATATTTGCTTCGCTTGGCCCAGCAGCAATGGGATTGGATGATGCGGGATTCACCCTATCAGAAATTGTAGGGTTCAGATGTTCAATCTCTTCGACGTCATCCTCAGAACTGCTTTCAAACTCATCGGATGAGGATTCCTCGTCTGCTTCTTCAATATTTTTGGGCGGCACATGATGC
>CM071717.1:15618992-15632562 GCA_036630335.1 Physaria fendleri
GTCACGTGCTTGGAGATTAACAGCTTTCCAAAGTTTAGACTTCACATGTGACGATGTTTTGGATTCTCTCAAAGAAGAAAATATTATAGGCAGAGGAGGAGCTGGTATTGTCTACAAAGGGGTAATGCCTAAGGGTGATCTAGTGGCTGTCAAAAAACTCGCTCCATTTTCCATTTTCCCCCTCCGCCTATAATATTTTCTTCTTTGAANNNNACTTTTCACCCAATATTGACATCATATTCTCAGCCAGAATCAAAGCATGAAGCTTTTCAGAAGGTGCTACAGATGAAAAAGACAAGTTTCTTAAGTATCTTGAAAGCTTCAATACCATACAGGACGTGAGCAAGCACTGTATCAATAACATATGAACCCAAATAATCTAAAAATTTGTGGTTTTTGTGAAGTACAGATCATATATACTATTCTTTTGTAAGTAAAAACAAGAGAGGCTTATTGTCAGATAACAAGAAGATGAAATTAAGGGCTGGCAAAAAAGAAATGCCACAAATGGGTATAACATTTCCTTGGTCCCATATAAATTCCTAACAGCTTTTAACTTACCCACACGGTTCTGCAGAATTGCCACAACACCTGTGCGCATATAATCTGCCCTGCCCAATTGTTGTCTGGCATAGAGCGAAGAGGTTCGTGAAGAAGTGCCTAAGCATAAAAAAAGTTCCATGAGAAACATATAAACAACAACAACAACAAGAAAAAGAATGTCAAGCTTCTACAATGGAAATATTTCATGCATATAAAAGAACATCAAGACAATGAAGCTCCAGTTATCAGGGTGGTAACTGCATCATCCAAGATAATAGCACTCTGATTTACCCAAATTTAATGGAAAAGTGAAAATTAAAATTTAGGGTGCCTATAAATGCACATGTATAATGCTCTTGACAATATCTAAATGCATAATTTCGCTAAACTACTAATTTTCCAAAGAACTTTGAAAAAAAATGAAAACTCACAGAATACTCTGATGAGAAGACTGCAGACAGTAGATGGAGTGCTTCAAACTTCAGGGCATTATGCAACACTGCAAACTGTCGTGCGACAGCAGCAACCTGAATAACAGATAACACTAAGTTATGACTCCAAATGAAGAATCTACAGCTTTAGTAATTATTGTAAAAGACAAGAGAAAAATAGCCAAGTTAGTAGACTCACCACCAAAGACAGTTCTAAAAAGCGTTCAATATTCATGCTCTCACCAGAAAGCTTACTAACCACTAACTGCAGAATCTTTATAGCAACCTCCATGGTATGTGAGCCTAAATAGCATGATCACATTAGCTTTCAGGAAGAAACTAGTCTCAAATCCATATACCTCCACATAGAATATTACCTTAGACACTAAAGTGCTAGTGTGCATTATGTATAAATCAAAATAATGAACAAGTAATTACCATCAGGTAGGTCAGACAACTGGGGAGCTATCGCTCTCAGACCTCCAGAGTTTATCAAAGTCATGACACCAGCTTCAGAAGCCGTGGACACCAAATACATAAGCTCATAGCAATCTTCGAGAATGTTTGTAGTTATTCTGAAATTCAGAGAGCCAAAGTCCTAAGTTTAAAATGAAATACACTGAAACAAAACTTGAGAAGAATGATTAACACACCGTATAGACATTAATTCGAGAATAAGGGGAATTCTTGAGACCATCTCTTCAGAGGAAGCTATCTCAGGAACACGGCAGAATGCAGAAAGAACGGTTACGGATAGCTGTAGATTATCTAGTGTGAAGATATCTGTCAGTAGGGGTTCTTTACCAGTCCGGAGAAGACGGTCGAGAAAGTGAGTACCGACGGCTTGGTATACCTTCTTGAGGGAAACGACGTCATCGTTCTTGCAGAATTTGGTGACGAGAAGTAAACCGGCGAGCCTTTGTCATCGTTCTTGCAGAATTTGGTGACGAGAAGTAAACCGGCGAGCCTTTGCTCGTCCCTCTCCCCTTAAACCGGCGAGCCTTTGCTCGTCCCTCTCCCCTTTTAGTAGCTTAAGGCAATCGTCAAGTGACGGACCTCGTCCCTCTCCCCTTTTAGTAGCTTAAGGCAATCGTCAAGTGACGGACACCGTTCCTCCTTAGGCTCTGCCATAGGACTACGCTAAAGAGTAACAAAAGAAAACGAAGGTTCAAAAGAAACTTAGGGTTAGGAGAGATAAAGAAAACGAAGATTCCAGAGAAAGAAAACGAAGGTTCCAGAGAAAGAAAACTTTAGGATTGAGTATTTGAACCCTAATTTTACGTTAAGAGACGTCGCAAAATATTTATGTTCACATGTTCACATTGGGCCTCAATACCAATTGGGCTTGGGCTTCATAGTTCATCATACCATAACATAGCTCACCGGTTTACGATCTAAGTGGGGATTTAGTTTATGTTCCGAGTTTTTCTACCTATAGCACTGTTGTAGTTTCCGAATTCAATATCGCCGGCGATTTTGCTCTTCTGTTTGATGTCCTCTCCGTCTACGGTCGCCGATCTTTTGGCCGCACTTTCTTCCCGTCTTCAGAATGGAGATCAATTATTCGAAGAAGAACAGGGAGAGTCATCTTCGTCTATGGGACTCGCTATGTTGAAGCTTAACCGATCTCTGAACCTGGATAACGGCGGCGAGGATTCTGAGGTTAGGGTTTTGGACTCAGCGTTATCTGATCTCTGAACCTGGATAACGGCGGCGAGGATTCTGAGGTTAGGGTTTTGGACTCAGCGTTATCTCTAATGTGCTTCAAAGCACCTCAGGTTTGTTTCATTTCTACTTATTCCTGGATTTGGCGGTTTTTTCTACTCGTTGCTGGTTTCTACACATTATTCGTGATTCTCTTTTCAAAATTTCTTCCTAGGTATTTGATTCGGCGATTGAGTATCTGGTGCGAACAATCGTTTGCGTTTTATCATCTTCAATCAATTGTAAGGTACTAAAGCATCGAAACGAGGAGACATTACAGTTTGGGAGCTCCAGTTTACCACGGTGCTCTGAAGAATTGATTGAAATCTCCAAAGATATTATTGATAAATTGGGTTCAAATGGTAAGTTTGGTTTGGCACTTGAGTTTAAATCTTTTGTTCTTTCATATTTTCTCTGATTTGGAGCTCCTTATAGGAAGATTGGCTACACAATTATTCCAAGCTGTTGTAAGATCAGCAGCTTCAACATCATGCAGCGCACATAGAAAGTTAACGGGTGGAAGGAATAGGGCCGTTTCTAGACTTCTTACTTATTTACCGAGAGAATCATGTATAAAGAACCACGAAATACCTTTGAGGTGTGGTGATCTCTTGTACTGTTTCTATCCCAAGCTATGTTAGTCTACTTTTTCATATTACTCCATAGAGTTATTGAAACTGAAGCAACATATGTTTGCTCTCTTGTTTCAGAAAAGAGGTAGACCGGTCTGACACTTTTTGATGATCAGGATCCTGTTCTGGTATCAAGATCCGCTGTCTTTGAAGGAAGATGTTTCGAAAATCTTGAAAGGTGTGGTGGAAAGGCCTTTCCTTTCTCTAAGGAAGGATCTGTTCGAGAGGGCAGAGTGGCGTGATATTGTCATATGCTTAACGCTGTCTCCTACTATGTTTATCAACACTAGGGCCCTATTGCATAAGTGGTTGTTGCATACGTTAGTTCCTGTCCAGTTCGTCCCATGGAAATCTACAATAATAGACACATTTAACCTTATCATGTGTCATCTATAGCTTCCATCTTTCTTGTTCTCTGATCCAATTTCATTCTTTATGCCAGGGGACTAGCTTCTGTCTTTGAAGTACTTGCTGGTTTGGTCTCTGCAATAATGGACACAATTTCAAGACCATCAATGTGGGGTATACCAATGGAACTAGCTTCCATGTTGCCATTCTCTGATACATACTTTCCCTTCCAAAGTCGATTTCTGAGAATCTTGTCTGGTCCTCTCACCTCCAAGTCCCTCCTAATGTTAGCTCATACTGTCAGTAAAGCACCTGCGACGCCAGTAAAAGCATTACATGACAAAACCGAATGGTAACTTTACATGACAATGCAAATTGATTCCCTCATCTTTTATCTATTTATTAATGCATGTGAATGTCTGTGGTTTTGAATGATGTCGTATCTTCCGGCAGGGCTTTGGCTATTAACTTCCCAGACTGGTTTTATTTTGCTTCTGTCATGCTCTTCTCAGAAGGAAAATCGTTGGAAAGGATCCACCATGGATACACTTCAAAAGTAGCTGATTCTAGACAATCATGTGATGTCGAAGATCTCTCCATTGCTGCGGCTACATATATTGCTTGGATTCTAAATCCTGGAAGTGAAAGCATTCAAGAATCAATAGGTAAGTCTCTCATTAGACTCTCAGAGAGCAAACATGGCGGTTTAGAAGCACATCATACTGAGACTATAAATGGCAAGAGAAAGAAAGCAGATAGGGTTGTATCTGACAAATTAAAGACTTCCAGTATTGTGGAAGACCTATTAAAAGAATTTGAAAACAAGCTCACCAAATCAGTTTCTAATGAACTGGATTCTCAGAAAACACATCCATCTTTCAGCTCTGGCCTCCCAAACAATTTGTTGGTAAGAAGAGTGGTGGTTGGCATACTGTTTGGTTCTCCATATTCAGTACGAGATGAGGATTATGAACTCGTTCTGCACTATGCTGCAACTGGAAAAATTCTTACCTTAAAGAAATCACGGAGTACAAGATTCAAACAAGGAAAGGGATTTTCGAGACCATCTACTTCGCTGTCGAATGAAGTCATCACCAAGGAGGAGGCTATTGAAGGTACACGTCTTGTTTTGAACTTAACCGAAACTTTGGAGAGTATTTGTGTATCAAGTTTTGAAGATGAAAAGGACGCAGAGGAGTTTATTAACCATTTTAAGCAAAAATCCAGCAGCTACTTGTTGAAATGCATTGATCGACTGATACAACTTCATTGTAAAGAAGATGGAGATTCAACACTAAGTGACATTAATACGAGACTGCTACAATGGAAAATAAAAGAACTAGAAGATTCGCATTTCAAGAAAGTTCTTGATGATATCGCTGCTAAGTCATGCCATTTGTAAGAACATTAATTAAAAAGATAATTGTTTGATTGTTTCTTTAATCAAAATCGTTAACTCTCTTTTGCTTTTTTTACACGTAACTGAGACAGAACTGTTTTGACTTATTAAAATACCACACGCTTTAATCCGCGCGTGTATAAGACCACTCAACTAAAAGTCAATTGGCTTATCAGCGCGTGTTTACACACGTACCTAACTGCAGATAAGAACGCCACAGAAGTTTAATAATCTAATCTTAAAAGTAAAAGATAATAAAAAATAGAGAGCGATCGTTCGAGATATCCGGTCGGAGACGAGACTAAAACTTCGCCGGTGTAGTTTGTTCCGGTACCGGATTTTTATAAATTGTCATCTTTTTCTCCGCGTAAACCCTAAATTAGGGATTTTGTGACGGGAAAATGGAAAATTGTACTCTTTGGCTGTTGAGTTTGATCTGATCGTTGTCTTAATTCAAATCACAGGGATAAAATGGCGTTTCTTAAGACAGGGATTCTCGTTGCCCTAATTTGTACTTTCCTCTCGCTTGCTTCTTCTGTTCCTTTCATAGTTCTACATGGTAAATTTTGTTATCTGATTTTTTCCCCTTTTTATCTCCTTAGCATTGGATTGCTTTTGAATTGGATAGATACAGCAACGATCATGTTTTTATTAGTAATTTATTCATTAAATTTCTTTGCATATTTAGTGAAGATTGTTTAGCTTTGTAACTTGTAAGTATCTTTTAGGTTTTGTAATTCCCATATTTCTGGAAGAAAAGGTAAAAAGAAGTGTGTGTTTTTACTTTATCAGGAATTGGGGATAAATGCAGTAATGCAGGAGTGAAACAATTCACAGAGCTTTTAAGTGATTGGTCTGGTTCTCAAGGATATTGCTTGTATGTCTATGCCTATGTCTATATCTGTGTCTTCTTTATATATACCTTCAAACACTTTCACATGTGGTTTTGTTTCATTTATTGTGTTTCTTTGTAAATTCAGAGAGATTGGGAATGGCTCATGGGACTCATGGACCATGCCCCTACTTGATCAGGTAGTGATGTTACATGTTGGAAGAATGAAGCTTGTTTGAGTCTATGCCTTAAAAATAAGTATCTGAACTTTGTTCTGTTTTCTTTTGTGTGTATTGCAGACATCCCTTGTTTGTGACAAGGTCAGATATGATCTACATCAAGTGTTTACTAATTCTATGGCTTTTGAGAATACCTTTTCATTATGTATGTGTGTTTAATACTACAGGTAAAAAGTATGCCTGAGCTTAGTGATGGTTACAGCATTGTGGGGCTTTCTCAGGGTAACATGATCGGTCGAGCTCTCATTGAGTTTTGCGATGGAGCACCACCAGTAAGTCCCGGAAAGCGTGCATATACCTAGTCGTCTATGAATCCTGCATTATCTTTTCCTCTAATGGTTATTATGGTTAATAGGTTAAGAGTTTTGTATCGGTGGCGGGTCCTCATGCTGGAACTGCTTCCATTCCTTTCTGTGGTGTAAGCAACTAACTCCCTCTAAAATTTTGGTTTCTTTTACGATGTACACTGCCATTTACATGCAATAAATTTTCTTGATTTTGCAGGTTACCTGGATTTGCATCATGTTGGACGGTATGATCAAAGCCGAGATATATAGCGACTATATGCAGGTACAATATTCAGAGGATTATTTTTGCTTCTGCGTGATTTTCTGTTACGGAAGGGAAATTTAGAATATCTGATTTGAGTTTCAGGAACACTTGGCTCCTAGCGGTTTTCTCAAAATCCCGACTGTAAGTATTTTGGGTTCAAAGCCAAATAGTTCCTTCTTCATTCTTGTTGTAACTTAAAGCTTTCATAGGACATAGCGGGTTACATGGAAGGTTGTAGGTTTCTCCCAAAGCTAAACAACGAATATCCAGTTAAGAACTCAACCTTTAAGGAGAGGTTCTCAAGCTTGGAAAATCTTGTGCTTATTATGGTGAGTCATTGAAGCTTTTGTGCTATTAACTTACAAGAACCTCTTGATGTTAATGTTTTACTTTTTTAATTGAATATCAGTTTGAGCATGACACAATACTGATACCTAAAGAGACCTCATGGTTTGGATATTACCCTGATGGATCTTTCAAGACCATTCTTCCACCACAAGAGGTAATTTAAACTCTTCATTCATTGTTTCAGATGGTTTGGTTTTGCAGATATATATTCAGATATGGTATATGTTTGGATTTTTTTCCTTCTGTAGACCAAGCTCTATACCGAGGACTGGATCGGATTGAGAACCTTGGATGAAGCTGGAAAGGTGAAGTTTGTTAACGTCTCTGGAAATCATCTTCAGATATCTCATACAGATATGAAGAAGCATATAGTGCCATACCTACGTGACAAAGCATCATCTTCATCATTCAAAACAATGTCAGTTTCCGAGTCATCTTCCTCATCCCAATGGCTTCCAAGTGTAGGGAACTTTGTTATGGATCTGATTGGTCCAGAAGTTGATCAGCTTAAGCTTGTGCTGCGTGATGTCTGAGTCTGATATTCTCTGTTGTTGTATTTCTTCTTACTAAACACAATCGGTACATGATAAGTTTGTAACTTGAATGTAGAACAAGTCAACTGTTCCAAAATCCTTCTCAAAAAAGGTTCTTATATTAATGATAAAAATGTTAAATATATGTCACAACAAATGGACAGAGCTTAAATAAAAAGGGATGAAGAACATCATTGATCCCTAAGGTCTATTATTACAGAACATACCAGAACGAGAGAAAGAGTTAAGTCCACATATATATATCACAACAGCTTTCTGACTTCAATCCAAGCAGCAAGAGCCTGAAACTTTTGCTTGGCTTTGACCTGTATAGTTTAAGAGATGCAGAGGTATTCTATCACTATGATTGATGCTAAAAAAAGAAGGCTCAAACCCTATCATAAAGACACTTTCTTTCCTTTAGAAGATTCTGCCTGGTGATGCTCGAGATTGCGAAGAACAATTTTCGCAAAGATCCTAGCTTCACGAGGCATATTCGCGGCTGCAGCTGCAGAGCGCAAGACTCTTGCTTCTCCAGCGTTCTGCATTAAGCTTGCGTGATGCATTGCGTGACGACCTCCAGGTAATGTAAACTGCAATATCATCACCGGTTAGTACTAAAACGCAATTGATTTTGAACACATAAAAAATGGACTCCATGAAAAGTACCTGAAGAAGAGCAAAAGCTGCACATGTTTTGAGTGTATCACAAGGGTTTCGCAACATTGTAACAAATCTTCCAATTTCGGAACCACTGCATCTCAAGTGGCCAGCTTCTGGGATACGAGCTTTCTCTGAGACTTGTGCTAACATAGATGGAGCAGATGATAAAGTACCAGCTGAAAAGATTTGGTGTTTCATGAAAGTTGTAATAAAATATCCAATGTGTTTGAGAGCCATCATTCTAGCACCATCTAAGGAAACATTTATAGATGTACTTTCCGATGAAATCCTTATGATCGCATATTCATCCATCCTGTATAATATATAGATAAGATCAAAGTCAGATTTAGTATAATAGAGAAATATGGCAAGTAATATGCTAAGATTAATTAAGCTCCAAGTACCTTCCATCAAACATGTATGCCAATGCTAATGCTGACATGAAACGAGCCATTTTGGAAACAGAAGACGAACAGAGGTGAATAAGTGATGCAACTCCTCCTTCCTCCAGGATCCGCAGAGCGTTACCAGGATTAAAAGCAAGGTTCCACAGAGCTCCTGCAGCAGTTTCATGTACATCCTGGAAAAGGTAAAATTTAAAAGCTGGATCAGATAACCTAAAGATTTAAGACATGAAAAACTTTAAGGAAACAAATTTACCTCTGCTACGGATCTTGCAAGAGCAATTAGAGGCGGTATACCACCATCATGACCAATTGCAATGCTGATAGAATTTTTTATGGAGAAAAAGAACAATTTATGAATTGTCACTAAGGTTTTACGTAGATCTCTATGCATTGATGCAGCTATGAAGCTGTGCATTGATATATGCAAGCATACAACAAGTGAATAAATAGATTCAAAGGGTGCACCTGTTTGCTTCTGAGACAGATAGACCCCAAAGAGCACCAGCTGCTCTCTCTTGCAAACCTGCGGATGCATTTGAACAGGAGTTCGCAAGTGCCACCTAATATATGATATGATCAGAAACAAGTAATAAAAGTTGCCCCAAGGTGAAGATGAAACGCATAAATGATATAGAGAAATATAAAACAGATAAAGAGGAAACATAATACCAAGGCTTCAACACCACCACATGCAGCAATGGATTCTCGATTCCTGTCATCGAATGACAAATTCCAAAGAGCACCAGCAGCTTCCTGTTTAACACCTTCATGAGGTGATTTTATAAGCTGAACAAGGGCCTCCAATGCCCCAGCCTCTTGTCCAACAGCAGCATTATTATTGTTGCTATCACCATGAGCAGCCAGGTTAGCCAAAGCACGAGCTGCCTGAAGAAGAACAATTTGTAACAAACTCAATTTACTAGCGCACCTGTCACTTAAAATACCACAGGCATTCAATTAAAAGAATAATGAGGTGGATTAGAAAACAAGGACGTGCCTGTTCTTGTGCTCCTTCATACTTGCAATTCCGAGCCAGTATCACCAAGGCATGAATACCTCCAGCTCTTGCAACTTCCGTGCTACATTTATCGTCTGCTGCTAAGTTTGCTAATGCCCCAGCAGCACGTTCCTAAGAAACACAAAAGGGTAGATTTCTTCTTTTAGAAAGAACCAAACCTAAATAAATAATAACACTAAAAGCACGTAGTAGCCAGCCAGAAGAGTTAATTTTAGATATTTCCAAATCAGAAGTGCATGGTTTTAAAAGTGGCAAGCGTGTACCAGAACACCATCACAGCCATTTGGCCATCTAAAAATAAGATCGACTAACGCATTTACTCCTCCAGCTTGAGCAATCGCATTCTAGTAGAAGATAAACAAGAAACAACAATGTTAGTTAAACGAGTAAAAGGTTCAAGTGCCTTTAACTCTTTACAAGAGGACCTTACCTTATGTTCCTCTCCAACAGAGAGATTCCATAGCCCACCAGCAGCTTCTTCAGCCACATGTCTATTCATAGACTTTGCCAAACCTGAAAGAACACTGATCCCTCCTTCTTCAGCAACGGCCTTTGAAACCTTAGCATTTACTGACAAGTTTGCAATAGCCTTTGTAGCTTCTGATTGAAGACCTTCTCGGCAAGATTTAGCAAGTTCTAGAAGAAGTCGGATCCCTCCATCTCTCATAACTGATTCGGCTCTTCCACCATCTATACTAGCATTCTCATCATCAACAACAATGAAAGTTGCAAGTCCTGTGGCTGCTCTCTCTTGGACATCCTCTTGTGCGCTTTGCATTAAACTGAGAAGCAACGTAGCTCCCTGATTCAGCCAGAAATCGTTAATTCCTTGTGAATTGCTCTCTGCAATTCGTAGAAGTGTATGAGAAATGATCCACTCAATCCAACGCATTAATTTGTCGCTGCCTTTATCCTTTCTTATCAAATCTCTCCAGTAAGAAAATATATCCTTTGGTTTAGTTGAGTTATCGGCAAATATAGAGGCCAGCTCATTATTTATATTGGTAAACATAGCAAGCAAAACCTTTCCTTTGAATTTGTTGGAGCTGAAACTTTGATCCTCTTCAAGAAAAGGGCAGTTTAAAGCACATAAAACTTTCAAGCTCTGTGATGATTTCAACAACCGCGAAGCTGAATTATGGTCAATGGTGGTTCTGGAGACATCCAAACCGGTTAATTTTGGTAGCTTCTCCCAATTATCTAATGCAACCTTCCACTTTATGTTTGATGTCCCGGCAACAGAGAGGTAGCAAACAGATACAACTTTTCCCAGTGCTTCTTCGCTGATATTCAGGCAATCTAAGAATCCAAGATCACTGAGCTGTGGGCAATGTTTGGCCAAAGATTCAATAGCCTCGGAACTAACATCTCTCATGCCAGAAACCCGTAGCTTTTTCAGTTTTGGACAGCAAAAGGCTATAACTCTTATAGCATCACTAGTGATCTTCTCACAGAAGTCTGGTCCAAGTTGGAGGCTCTCAAGAGCTTCATGGCGTGCTGCAATCATAGACAATGTAGCATCTGTAATCTTCCTACAATAGTCACCGCTAATTTCAAGCAGCTTCCTTGCTTTCAGATGGATTATGGCATCAGCAGAGTCAACACCACGGAACCTAACCTTCTGAAGATCAGCACACCTAGCTGCAAGAGAAGCTGCCATTGAAAGATCAAACTTGTGGGCACGAAGATCCAATGAATTCCACAAACAAGAAGAAGCACCAAGACTTCTCCATGTCCTACAAGTTGATGCTAAGCTAGCTCTATCGCGATAATTCAAACGAGTAAACAAATGAAGTACTGTATCATAAGGCAAACTAGTCCAATTCACATACTCTTGAACCTTAGGTGCTACATCCTCATCGCCAATCACAAAATAACTTGGTGAATCAACCTTGTTCTTTCCTTTTTCATTCACTTTCTGCCGAACCCTACGACTCATATCTTTATCAGATAAATAAATATACACTCTAATGAACGATCCTCTTGCAGCTACCAAAATTAAGCCACTTTGCTTATAAAGGGCACAATGATACAATAACACAGAATCCTACTCCGCATAGATAATCCAAATCTGTAGAAGAAGAAACATAAGATCAAAGAACTCCCTAATTTAGAAAATTTAGACAACCCAATGGCTCCAAAACTGAAATCCAAAGAGAAACCAAATGAAACAAACGGACAGAACTGAGAATAAGAACAAGAATGCTCGACGGTTTCAAACAACAAAAACCCTCGAATAGACGAACTTGAAAGAAACAAATCTCTGACCTTAATATTCGAATTCAATACAGACAATCTTCATTGGAGATATAAAGCTAAAAAGAGTGATGATGGTCGGAGAGAATTCAGGCGAGCCGAGAGAAGCTATTTAAACACACAGAAAAGGAGGAGGGCAAAAAAAAGCCAAAACAGGTTAAAGTAATCACCTTTAGAGGGGGGGAAAAAGAAAGAGAGGAACTTTATCTTCCCTTATTCAGCGAGACGGAGAAAAAAGAAAGAATTTGAGGAATTGGGTAACGAAGGTGAAGGAAGAAAGAGAGAAAGAGACGAGAAAGCTGGTGTCGAAACCACAGCTCATATAGGCATTGTAATTGTGAGGAGCTACAATCACCTCCTTTGCACGGTACATTATATATATCACTCTTTTTTCAAAGTTAATTGTGAGATTTTTTTCCTATAAATTACCATTTCTTGATTGAATATTGATTTTAGAGAGATTTTTCTCTAAGTTATTATTTGTTTTTTTTTTTTTTTTTTTTTTGATTGAATATTGATTTTAGAGAGATTTTTCTCTAAGTTATTATTTGTTTTTTTTTTTTTTTTGTCTTTCTTTGGTTTTTTCACATTTGTAGCGTGTGATTCTCTAGAACGTTACTAGAAGTTTTTACAGCTTCGAAAACGGGGTTCGACTCGTGTATATACTATTTTTTGCGTAGTATAGTTAGTTTTCCAGGGACTGTGGTGACAAGCGAAAAAGGTGTTTTCTGGACGGTGGCACAAGGTGGCGCCACTCCGCTTTACTAGGAAGCTGGCACTTCTTCAAGCCCTCACTAGACCACCAGCGAGTTCGCTGTCATCAGACTCCGTACAAACAGGATATGTCCTCTCGAAGATCGTTTTGTGACGGCTCTTCCACAAGAAGATGACCGGAAAAGTGAAGATGTCTTGTGAATCTAAAGGTTAGGAAAGAGAGCATCCAACTCAAAACCAATTGGCAATAAGTGGAGTGGCCCAAGTTCCTTATATACTAGTGAATAATTGTCCAACTTCCGATGTTGGACAATTACCACTCTCTAATACTGTGGGTTTCTCTCATGCGTTCCCAGCTGCAAATCCATCGGATTTTTAAGGTTAGGTATCTTTTGCTCATCATGCCTTTACGTTTGATTATACTGTCTGGCGTTGGTTTCTCTGTCACTGGTGATGGCTCTCTTGCTCAACTTCTTCAATCTGGTTTGGTCTCGTCAAGGTTCAGAGGTTCGCCGATGATACTGTTAGGGTACATGGAGCATGGAACAATGCAGAACATCGAATCAAAGAGAAGATCAGCACATTAAGCCTTGTCTTGTGGTAAAAGACGAATAAGGGTATTTTCCTCCGCATCTTCGATTCGACCGAACAAAGAGGCAGTTTGGTCGAATTATGTTCTTCTTCGTAAATTCTTCGGGATTTCGATTCGGTCGAATTCATGGAATTCGACCGCTGATAGGTGCTGAAAATCGTCCGTCAGAATTCTTCTTTGCGGGATGTTTTGAAGGTTCGCCAGCGGGCGAACAAGACCTCTTTTTGACCGAACAGAATGGTAGTTCGGTCGAACTAAGCTCCGGATCTGCACATTTGCTTCCTTTACTTTTCTTCATCGTCTAACAGCAATGTCTTTGTCTTGGCCACGTTCTGACCTGTAAAAGACTCCTAAATGCA
>CM071717.1:15709631-15725755 GCA_036630335.1 Physaria fendleri
GGTTTTTTTTTTTTTTTTTTTTTTTTTTTTGATTACCAGCGATTAGAATGAAGGGAATCGCAGATGGCGATGATGATGGTCCAATCAGGAGTGAGGAGAAGCTCGCTCGTGGCTTTATCTACGGCCACAGAGACCGACGACAGCGTGAACGATCGAGAACAAGAGGAAGAAGAAGAAGGCCTCATTTCCTAAAAATTCCACACCGCTCGAAAGAAGCCTTTTGTGTTTGCTGGTGGCTCCAATCTTCTAGCCCCCATATATATATATATATAGATAGATAATCAGAGCTTTCCGAAAAATTCGTGTGGCCGTTCAAATATTTTCTTCACTTTTGTTTCCATCGTCTCAGCAATAGTCGGTCCCACTCCTTCAGCAATTATTGCCACGTCCGTTTCTTTGTTGGATTAGCTCTTTCCTTTTTTCTTCGGTCAAATGTGTCGCCAACTTGCGTTATAGGATCATTCATTTTACTTTGGGTCGTTTAAATTCTTAAGATGGGCTTGGCGTTGATTGTTGGCATTTTCTGTAAACTGTTGATCATCATAACATTTATTTATTCTTCATAAACATGGAAAAACGTGTCATTAAGAAAAGTAATGTAATAAAATGTTAACAAACTTAAAATGATATAGTAGGTGATCTTAATACATTATGAAAGAAAATTATACAAGAAGAAACATTTTCATTAGGTTGCATTCACCAAATAAAAAAAAACAACGATACACACAGAAGTTACAGGTAATAGTAAATTTTACAACTGAGAAGATCTCACACAAAGAAATTTATTAAAATGTGGTGTAAAAATGAAACGTGGGAGGGAGTAGGGGAGGAAGGATCTAAGCGGCTCGGTCTTCACGGTTGACATCATCGAGAATGACGACAAGAGAGGCAATGAAGGCATAATCAACATTTGGATAAACAGTCACCGAGAAATTGTCCTTCCCCAAGAAAACGCTCTGCACCGTGTGCTTCTTGTGCATCTGCCATTTTTTTAATAAATGAATATTAGATGAGTAATAATTAAAGATGAAAGAAAGAAGAGAGTTTGTATTTTGACTTGGGCAACTATGGCGTCAGATTCGCCGGCATAAACAACGCAAGAACGCTCCAGCCAACTCCCTTTGACTCTGAAATCACATCTTTTCTCTTCTTTGTTGTGTCCCAAAAACACATCAAGTTTGGTCTTCAGCTGTAGCATCGACGATCTTTTCACCGTGTACAGCAGATCGCGTTGCTCCGTACTCCCTCCTCTAAACACTTGCCACCTGTCATGCATACTCACCATCTGCTAGCAGTAGTAGCAATAACTCGTATTAATATATCAACAATCACTGTTATATATATATATATATCATAGATCCTGTGATTCAATTAGATTGACCTTCTCTCTTAAAGTCACCACCGGAGTTCCAGAACCATCCAGCAAGATCCTCTTGTCATGAAGACCAAACACCGGTTCCTTCACCTTAAACAACAAGTTCCCGTTCACGTCCGTTATCACGAAGTTGCCGTCCGTTAACTTCATCATCTTCCGTACTATCGCCAGATCTACAGGGTATGGAGCGCAGTACTTTGGATCCACTATCACTCCGACTTGTGTAGGCGGAGGAGGAGCCGAAGGCCCCGTTCCTTGTGGGTAAGCATACACATACGGCTGCTCCATTCTTCCTTTCTTTCTTTTTTTTTTTTTTTTTTTTTTTTTGTTTCTTTTTTTTTTTTTTTTTTTTTTTTTTTTGTCTGGTTAGCCTTATCGATAAGTTTAAGGGCCTCACTAATTATAAATATATTTATATCTCTGGATCGAAAATGTTGGCTTGTAAAAGAGAAAAGTCCACGAGCATTATTATATGTTTCCGAAAGGTAAGAAGAATCCAAGATAACGTTTTATTCTTTTATATTGATCAAATGTTGCACTAGCGATTAACTTAACTCAGGAATATATATATCTTTGTTTGTTTATAAATTTGAGCATAATTTTTTCTGCAACTATCTTTTATTTTTGTTTTTCAAAACACGGTTCAAATTTGCCGACACGTTATTCATCCCGAACACCGACGTTACGTGTCAGCGGTTATTTGATTTGCCGTGGTATAACTGCTGTAACCGTCTTTTGGACAGGTAAATCAGCAGCCTGATGATGATGATGTAGAAAGGAGTAAAGAAGAGATATTCTTGAATGATCCTTTTGGGTCTAACGATCACATTAAATTCTAGAAAAAAAAAGGCTGTACAAATCCATAAAACTAGATAAGTTGCTCTCATTGCTGAACCGCGAGAACCGAAACAGAGAGCTCGAGATCTTTGGATATCAACAAGTCTCCAATTTCTCCTAACTCGCTCATCTTGCTCCATTCTGACAGTCCTTCCAACATGAATAGATTCTCTTCGTGTCTTATCCCCACCATCATCAGATCGAAGTCTTCTCCTTCCTTCCTTAGCAACTTCATTAGATCTACTGCTTCCTTTATCCTTACCTTTCGAATGTCAGAAACAGGGGAACGAACACAATTATTATGACATGGTTTCAAGAAAACCTTGTTTTCGTCGTCTAAACCAAAGAGTGTCTGTTGTCTAAATGGAAATAAGATAAGCTTCCAAGTGAGGCAAAAAAAGGTACCTCTCTGAAGATGATGTTTTTGTTGGAGTTCTCTTTGCGGAAGACGTTGATGACTCTCATGTCGTGCTTTCTCTCGACCACGTCTCTGAGCGGAGAAGCGCCGTTCTGGTCCACCAGCCGGAAGACATGGAGTTCAACGCTGGGATGGCTGGCTAAGCGTGTAGCGTACGCAAGCATTTCACGGTCATCTGGTCCACCCAAGAAGACAGCACAGATATTGATGCTAAGCTTTTTCAGTGAAACGAACCTGAAATCTGGGAGCCTTCCTCGGTCTATGAAAATCGCTACAGAACAGGGACAGTTTAGCAGGAGATTGCAGCAAAGGAACCTCTCCCACAACTCAATCCCGACATCAAGAGTTAAGACCACAAGATCTGTCTCCTGGTCAAAGGCAATCGTACACACATCCTCGTGCATCGTCTTTCGGGGAGCCACAGCCGTGAAGCACTCTATCAACACCGTCTCTGGATTAGTCTTTTCGAAGTTTTGGAAGGCCTTAACAATCTGCTCTCTTCGGGTAGGCACGATGAAGGGACTTATCTCTTTCGTGTGATGAATAAGGAGAGGAAGACTATGATTATTAAGCTCTTCTAGATTCACAGCGAAGACAGAGAGAGGAGAGCCGATGGGTGGACGAGTAAGTTCTACGAGGTCCAGCACGGGTGGGACAGCCTCACGATTCCGGAAACAGGTGAGGATCCTCAGAGGAGCCTCCACTCTGCAAAGTTGTACGGAACGTCTCTTATAAGGGTTGCGTTTGCTCATCGTTTGGTACAGTTTCTTCACAGTCACAGTGACAATTGTTGAATTTACCATTGCTGAAAGCACCATTGCTCCAAACGATTTTTTTGATATTTTCTGCAGCATTTGAACAAATGTAGTATCTATTATATAATATGGATGGACCAACCAAGTTATATATATATATATATATATACACAATTAATTACCGTGAAATTGAGATTTTGTTTGTATACTTGAACATCGAAAAGTCCTTGGATGTTGACGAGAAACCCAACAAGAACAGCTTGCCAAAGAGGCACATTATAGTAAAGGGAAGGCAATGCAATGGCTATCATTTTGGCAATACGGACTATGCCAAAAAGTAATTCAAACTGGATAATATCTTTAAAGGAAATCAGCGAGAAATCAATATTGTAGCCAATCCCAATGAGATAGCAAGGCATCAGGAAAGACCCAACAAAACCACCCATTTTGTCTGACAGGCCCGTGCCTAGAGGCGGACGTTTTGGGGTGGCTAGACCTAAGACGACTGAACCAAAGAAGTATGGTAAACCCACAAATTCTGCCCATAGACAGGAGACGAAGAGCAAGACACATATAACGGTGAGATACGAGGCCTTGAGAGAGTTTCCTTCTGGTGTTTTGTTCTTCATCCACTTCATTATTGGTCGGAACCCATAAACTATGGTGCCTAGCATGAGCATCTGTGAGAGGGAGACTACGAAGACACGATTTTTATCGAGTAAGGAAGCGTTGAGTTCAATGACGATGTTAAGCATGAAAGTACACCAGGAGAGGCAATCGTGGACTATCATGGAGGCAAGCGCTAACCTCCCAGGCTCAGTGTTCAACATCTTTAAGCTGGATAACACTCCGTAAACCACCTGAAAAAACATAGTGGACTGGACTATCCCAACGTGGTGAAACTCCTCGGAAGAGATCCCTGCGGGCTCGCTTGCGAGCATCTTGGAGATCATGGTGGCTGCGAATTGGCCCCATATGATGGGTATTAGGAAAAGTAAGATGCCGTTTATGAATGCTAACCTGCCTACTCTCTTGATCATCCTTGTGTCTATTTGACATGTTGTGATGTAGCAAAGGAAGAGAAAACATACGGCCTCGTTTGATTCGATTATGTAAATGCTTCTCTTGTAGAAAAATGTCGACATGTACTTTTTGTTACGTCCTATAAATGAAGGTCCTAAGCATATCCCAGCCTGCATATAATTGTCCAAAATCATCATATGCATGTTTCATGATTATTTACACATGAAACATTTTTCCAATGTATACACATACATACATACATACATACCAGGATGTGAGTAAGGAAGGAAAATTTTCCGAAAGGGCGGAGAAGAAACTGGAAAAAAAGAGACAAAATGGAAACGACAGAAATTTGAAGGAGAAGAAGAGGAAGAGTAAACTTGAGGGGATTATCTCCCCGGCCAATTCCCAAAGAGCCTGGACCTACCCATGCCTCGCATATCCAATCCACTCCTTTGTACTCGAAACTATTCGTTATATTTTCCATTTTTCTGCTTCTAGGTAACGACTCAAACCATATATTGGTGGAGGGATCAGGGAGAGATTGTATAAGCTACGTTGAAGAAGAAGAAGAAGGAAGAAAGTATAATTTTTTTTGTATGTTTTTCCTTGTTAAATTAGAAGCTATATTTAGGGGTTTATTTTGTAGATATTATTATTATTTATGGTCTTGTTCTTCATTTCTCTTTAAAGGTCTTCCTACTTTTAAGGTTTCTATATTTGTTTACGTGAGGTTCAAAAATCTTGAACATATCATTATAGCTTGACCTGAGAGGTTTGATTGCCACAAACCTTTGTATATATATATATATTTTTGCATTATGAGGTTATAGAAGGAAACTTTGTTTGGAATAAGGCAGCCAGTAGAAAAATACTAAATGATGAATCTTTTAAATCGAAACACAATGAGATAAAGAATAAAACCATATAGAGTTAACAAAAGACAGTATCAGCTAAGCTTCTTCATATACATCGTAGAACTTAACCATAATCCTATTTCCAGATAAAGCTTTCAGTAAACGAACATATTCAATAGATGGCATCTAAAAGCAAAAAAAATTAAATTCATCATCTTCACTCTCTCTATACAATATTCCAAACCAACCACTCAACCAGTTATCTCAGAATTAGCTCAAGAACTTAGCTGCATTTTTCTACATTCTAACCCTAGTGATGCTAGATTCTGATGGGTAGGTATCATCAACATTTTCGGAATTACACACACCTTAGCTTCACAGATGATTTCGGGCGGTTATGGTTTGATTCTTATTCATCTTCCCTTTCTCCGCCGCCGTTTTCTCCTCCGTGCTCAACTAATATCGGTCTGTTTGATTGTGGTTTTTATGGGAACTACGGGCCCTTTGTGTTATAGGGCCCAAATATCGTCGACCTGTTTTGTGGGCCAAATTTAAAACGAATCGAATAACTTCACACAAAACCAAGCGCAGGGAAAGAGCGTTGAGCGCGTGGGTTGGGATTTTTTAAAACGAATCGAATAACTTCACACAAAACCAAGCGCAGGGAAAGAGCGTTGAGCGCGTGGGTTGGGATTTAGGATTTGTGCTTCTTATCCGCTTCTTCACTGACCAATAACATTTATTCGTGAAGAGAGACGAACAAGAAGAAGAAGAAGTAGAAGAATATGCCGTGCCTTAACATCTCCACCAACGTCACCCTCGACGGCGTCGATACCTCTTCTATTCTCTCCGAAGCTTCTTCCACCGTCTCCAAAATTATCGGCAAGCCTGAAAACGTATTTCTCTCTCTATTTCGTTTCCTTCTTTCGTTGTCCTTTTTGTTTTGGTTTGGATCTCAGCAATCTAGGCTTCGACAGATCTAAAATTCATGTTAATAGGTTTAACCTATTGCAATGTTATTCCATCAGATGTTGGGGGTTTAGGGTTTGTATTCTCTACCACTGTTTCTATCCATCCCCATTCCTGACCCCTTGTGTTGCTCAAAACCATATTGAAGTTTCCTCTGTTTACAGATGTTTATCTGATTACATTGTTCATCGTTATTTGCAGTATGTGATGATTGTGTTGAAAGGCTCAGTGCCTATGGCGTTTGGTGGGACCGAAGATCCTGCAGCTTATGGTGAATTAGTCTCTATTGGTGGCCTTAATGCTGATGTCAACAAGAAGCTAAGCGCTGCCATTTCTGCCCTTCTTGAGACTAAGCTCTCTGTTCCCAAGTCTCGATTCTTCCTCAAGTTTTATGACACCAAGGCAAGCAATTATTCTTCCTCAAGTTTTATGACACCAAGGCAAGCAATTCCTTCTCTCTTAAAGCAGTACCAAAAAATAAAAACAACGATCAATCAAATGCGATATGATGATTTCACCTGTCCGTTGTCTCATTTTCATTGTTCGTTGTCTCTCTAGGCTCATCAAAGTCAAGAATATGCACAGTGTTTACACGCTTTACACCAGCACTACTAGGTCATTAATAGGGAACAAATACATCTTTTGTGTAAGTTCAGTCATATTAGACAAGACCTATTAACTTCTTTACTCATTAAACTAGGCAAAGCAAAACTATTAGATGATCAACTGCAGAAACTATCTCCGAAACTCTAAATGAATCTTTACACCTACACTACTGTTTGTTTTGAGTTATTTTACGATTGTTAAGTAGATGAATAATCTTAGGAGTGCTTATGCCCATTGAACTTGCCTGATATATATCAAATCTGCATTTTGCTTTTCTTGTCTGCAGGGATCCTTCTTTGGTTGGAATGGATCGACTTTCTAAGTGAATGTCAGATAAGAGAGAGAGAGAGTAATGTGATTGTCTTGCAATGTGTGAACGTATTCCAGCATCTATGATCTACTGGCATCCATCAAGTAACCATATATCTAATTACCGTTAAGGGAATTGCATTAAGAAATAACATTTATGTGTTGTGTATTTTATACTATGTTTTACATATCGTTATGTTCATGTTCCGAAGATGAAAAGTGTAAACGAAAAAAGTAATGGTCCGATCATTATGGCAACTATGGTCGCAAGGTAAATGTTAAAACTCTGGACTGTAACAGTGTCGTCTAATAAGTTGGGATAGAGAAATACAACTTTCTTATGACGGAGTATTGGAACTCGACACCACAAAACCATTGCCGTTGACAATAGATTATCCCAATTTGTCGCCAACTGGCCCATACCACTTTGCATTCTCGCCGAGCCGGGTCGGTTATGTTAAAATACGCAAAATTATAATTAGGCCTCGCAAGCCCATTAAGAGAGTACTATTTAATGTGTCGGAAAAGAGACCGTGTGAGAAAAATGCATAAGCCAATGTATGCCCATAAGAGCAGGCCCACCTTGTTTCTCCCAATTTATCTTTTTTTCTGATAAAACTCCATGTCGGTTAAAAGAGCCAGAAAACAAGCCTAAGGCGACGAAAACGACGTGGTGTGTGCGTCAATGCGAGAAACAACAAATCCCCCACACACACCGATGTAAAATACAAAACAAACAACAGAGTATGTTTTCTTGTAGTCATTACCTGACGAAGGCTTTGTTTCAATATACAAAACAAACAACAGAGTATGTTTTCTTGTAGTCATTACCTGACGAAGGCTTTGTTTCAATCATTTCGAGTCGCTCTCATCGTCCTCATCCTCGTCCTCCTCATCTTCTTCTTCATAGGTACGGCCAGAATTACGCTTCATGTCCTTTTCTCTCAACTCTTCCTCTCTACGCTTCATCCTCCTTGCCATCCGAGTGTCGAAATCTTTCTGAACTTTTTCAAGTACACTTTCAAAACCCGGGATTGTCTTCTCCAGCTTCTGCCCTACTCGAACACTCAGGTTGTAGAAAATACGGAATAGTCTCTGCAAGCAAACAAATAAGAAAGAGAGAAGAAAACATGAAACTATTTTTCACAATCATCCAATGCGACTCAAAAGCTTGATCAACGGAAATCAAAAGAAAAGAGAGGAAAGCTTACCATGACACTCCTATTCCACTCTCTGATGTAAGGAGGACCAGTGTTGTAAGTACCAAGCGGCTCACGGTACCACTCTCCACCATAGCTGATCTGATCCATAGCTTGCTCTATACTTATCACTTCCCATGGCCTTAACCCTGGTATTACTTTTGCCAACTCTTTTCTAGAATCAAAAGTTTTATGCTTTGAGAGAAGAACCAAATCCAAGATTGACTTACAAGTAAAAGGTCTAAAGGGCCTTTAATTTAATACCTTAGTTGTTTGGGGATGAACTTGTTTGGCATGTGATCAGATTCCAATACTGTCGTTAATTCAGACCCACTTGCCCAAAGAAACAGAGCATGGCTGGGAGTTCTGACTCCAGGCCACACGCCATCATTGGCTTCAAGTACTGCCATGTCACGTTTCTTACTTTCTATAGCTTCTTTTTGGAGTTGCTTGTATGTTTTTGGCTCTCGTCCCTTTAGAGGAACCCATGGTGTATAGCTTCTTTTTGGAGTTGCTTGTATGTTTTTGGCTCTCGTCCCTTTAGAGGAACCCATGGTGGTATTCCCTTCTGTAGTTTGTGTAGGGCAGCCGTTGCCGCTGCACCAAGCCTCACTGAACAAGGAAAAAAACAAGTCAAAAAAACCAACAGAGAAGTCACATCTAGGTGGTAAAATTGCAGTTCTTCAAATATAAGATTTTGTCCGACATCTCAAATTCTCCAATATGCAGACCTTCCCAAGTGGCAATTGCAGGTTCCAAACCATAAACCATGTGAATAGGCGCCCATTCATCCATGTCCTCTCCCCAAATGAATGTATCTCTGTCGATTATTCCAGCTCCATAAGCCGTCTTAAGGGTTATAAGCTCACAAGGGCCTCTAGAACGGCCAAGTCGGTCTTTATACCACCAACCACCAGTCTTCATTATGACTACAATCTCAAAACACAGAGCAAACAAAAGGTTATGATCAAACACAAACAAAACAACAGAAAAATGTACCACTTTCATTCATATTCCTACAATTCAACAACTCTGCAACAGGTGCAAGCTTGGATATTCGAGCAGAACATAAACATATTTTTTACTGGGGGAACCATATGAACTCATGCTAACATCAGTTCCACTCATTCAAACATGACAAAAAAAGGCTTATCAACACTAAATTTTCACCCTTGAAGACGCAGTAACACCATCAAAATGCAGAGTCATAATCAGTTCACCAAGAAATCACACTCTGGTTTATATGATAAAGGCACTTACAGTCATAATACCGCTTCTCAAGCCGTTTGTAACCAATAGCCTGAGCTACGTCAATGGGGCGACTCGGGGGGTAAGGACGTTGCCGAAAACCCCAGAGACCAAAGAGGAAATGCTTCATGAAATCCCAAAACTTATCATCACTCTCTTCCTTTGATTTTATAGCCTTCCGAGGCATGGGCCTCCCGTCGAAGCCCGGCACATGAGGGATGGCCCTCCAGAACTCCTTGTCTTCGTTTCGATAAGGCGTGTTGTTATCCTCCAGCTCCATCTTGTTCATATCGTCGGCAATCTCTTCGGCGCGAGTCATAAACTGAACCACAGGACTCGCTCGGAAACTCTCCCACCATTTCTGCTCAGCTTCAATTTCTTCTTTGCTCGGATTCTCCTTCTTCTCGAAGATAGGATCTTCGTTCAGAATCTTATCAACTTCCGGAGTGTGTCTGTAATCCGGTATGTTCTCACACTCCCATAAGAACTGCTCAGCGAGTTGCTTGTATGGTCCTGGTTCTTCGGTCCCTGTCTCGAGGTTTGGCGATTTTTTGGCGAACTTGGGAAGTCCAATCGATGCGAAATTCGGAGACTGCGAGTTAGGGAAGAAGGAATCAGCTAGAGAGATGAAATTGATGGAAGGCACTGGGTTTCGTGGTTTCTCAAACCAGTTTTGAAATGGATTGAAGTTTATCGACGACATCGTTGAACACACAGTCGTTCTCCAGCCAAAGCCACACACAAAAAAAAAAAAAAAAAAAAAAAAAAAAAAAAAAAAAAGGTTCAGGGTTTTATTGGCTGATGTTCTTGAGAGGAAGATCAATACGTTCAGGTGGATTAGATGTACACACACACTGTGAACCAACCCAGCTTTTAAAACATCACGCTGTTTATAAATTCAACAAATGAACAACGTGCCGTTGCAATTAAACAAAACGCCAAAGATGCCTTCAAACATAATAAAGCATATTTTTTTTGGGGTCTTGCTTTGCTTGTTTAGTGAGTCTAAAAGAATAAAGCAAGGGTCATGAAAAAAACCTCTGCAATCTTCATCTTCTTTCCATCAATGGCATCATATCAGAGGCTTCTCTGCATCACAATCTTCTGCTGCTGCTTCTTATCTTTGTCTTCAAGCCAGAAAGTCACACTTAGTCTATACTATGAAGCTCTATGTCCTTACTGTGCAGAATTCATCGTTAACCACCTGCCTAAGATCTTCGAACCAGGCTTAGTCTCAGTCATTGATCTCCAGCTCGTTCCATGGGGCAACACCGTTATCACACGAGATGGCACCATTCTCTGCCAGGTCTTGGACTCTTCTTGCCTTTCCTTCACTTACAACGTTGTACATAAGGTTGGAGCATCTGACAAATGCTTTGTGTTACTTCCTTTTTTTCAGCATGGAGAGACCGAGTGTGCGCTCAATTCAATTCATGCATGTGCAATAAACGCATACCCTGATGTGGTAAGCCCCTAACAATAAAAGCAGTAAGGTTCAAATTATCTTCCATATAAAGGGTGGACTGTTAATGTGACTGCTATGTCATCTGCACATTTCTCTTGCAGAGGAATCATTTCAGATTCATCTACTGTACCGAACAGCTTGTCCTGGAAAATAAACTTGAAAAATGGGCTGATTGTTTAGAAATGGTTGGATTGAGCAGAGCAGCGGTTGATTGTTACATTAAAGGATACGGAAACCAGGTAATCCTGCAGAGAAGAAAATACTTTAGTTAACTTCTAAAGCCAGAAAGGCGAAGCTACAGAAATAAGGAAGAAAAAATTTACATATATGTGACAATGTGCAGCTTGAACAGAGGTATGCTGAGGAAACTTCTCAACTTTATCCAGCACACAGATTTGTACCATGGGTGCTTGTGAATATATGCTGAGGAAACTTCTCAACTTTATCCAGCACACAGATTTGTACCATGGGTGCTTGTGAATAATCAACCACTTCAAGAGGTTAGTCCTATAAATTAATCTGAGTGAGAATTTTCAAAATCAAAGGAGAAACAAAAATATTCATTTATGTGTCTTTGGTGAACAGAACTACCAAGAATTTGTCATGTATGTATGCAATGCTTATGGAAGTGACCAAGTACCAGAAGCCTGCAGGATCCTCAACAGTTCGGTGGAGACACTAAGCAGGTTCAATAGTTCAGAGGAGAAGCTAGGTAACAGTCACCAAGTTTGCTATCCCAAAATCCCGAAGACACTTCAGTAATACTGAAATATATGTGACATCATAAAATGATTACTGATTAGAACTCTGCTACTCTTGTTCTTTTCTACAACTTTTTTTAACTGGGTTTGCAACAATCTGCATAGAAAAGATATGCCCTAGTTTTGAATATCCAGGAATAGGTTAGTGTCTGAAGATTTGGAACCTAAAAATGTAGTACATATTGCTAAGATGTACTGAAGCACTGATTCTTGCATAGAAATATTTCTATTGTATGTGTCACATTCGAACTTCTCCATTACATTAGAGGGCATTTTAAAAAGCAAAAAGACACACAGCCTGAAGTCTCTAATGGGTCATCAATGTGAGCATACAAAGAAAGCTTTTTCCTGCAGAGAACAAAAGAGAACCTAAGAAAGACTTGTTACTCCTCAAACCTAACAAGTATACCAACAATCATTAAAATAAAAACATAAATATGAAACCCCGGACTACCATTAGCAGATTATAACTAAAAAGAAGCAACTAAGAGGAAAACTCGTTTAAATTTCAAGAGAGATAGCTATATATAAAATATAACTTGCATGTGGTGATAATAATAGTAATAATATAATAGAAAGAGAGATAGCTATATATAAAATATAACTTGCATGTGGTGATAATAATAGTAATAATATAATAGACATTATGCACAACTCATTGACCGGTAAGTGTGGTGTTTACGGGAACCTCGGAACAATTACTGCAGTCGTATTTCCACCACCTATATATATATAAGCTTCAGAGTCTTGTATTCCTATTTGTTTGAGGTTTTTTCCAAAGTCCGAATGACTTATATCGTCTTCTTTCACACCACCCAATAATTGTGGACTGATCCTGTATATATCTTCATCCATGAATGGTTTTGACAAATTCATCTAATCAAGCAATTATTACTGAAGATGTCTATTCTTTTCTTTTAAAACTTAACCGGTTCCAGACTTCCAGTTCTTTACGCACTCTTGAATTGTCATACCATACCAAACCATACGAGATTGATTAAACCAAACCTAACCAGATTGTTTGAAGATTATAAAGTAGTATACGACTTAATGAAAGTCAATGTGGAGCTCGTCAGCGTCATTCTGATGGCTACGTTGGACCTCTTTTTATCCACAATCTCAAGCAACAAAGCATATTATTGGTCGTCGTTGATGTGAACACTACGCGCAAAGCAAGAAGACTCTGTATTCTAGTTGCCTAAATTTCTTCTTCTTTGACAAATTTGATTTTTCATCTCAATCACCTAATAAGAAAACAAAGTCCCATGTCCATAAAAGAAAATTCTCAAAAGCAGAAATAGAAAGAAGTATCTCTGCATATCTAATTATACCCATGAGCACTCACAGCTCCATGTTCTTAACCTCACTCCTATTCAAGCTTTTCCTGTTTTTGAGCGTCCATGTTCGAGGTCAAATAACAAATACAGAGTTTTCTTTTCGAGGCTTTAGTCTATACCAATCGGAGATTCAGAACGAAGGAGCAGCTGTGATCAAACCTGACGGACTATTAAGACTAACTACCCGAAGATCAAACGTTACAGGTTCAGCTTTTTACAACAAACCGGTAAGGTTGCTAGAGACTAAAAGAAATTCCACAAACGCCACTGTTCGTTCCTTTAGCACTTCTTTTGTCTTTGTCATAATCCCTTCAAGCTCCAGCAATAAAGGTTTTGGATTCACATTCACACTATCTCCAACCCCTTATCGTCCCAATGCTGGATCAGCACAATACTTGGGAGTTCTCAACAAAGATAATGATCGGGATCCTAATAATCACGTTTTCGCAGTGGAATTCGACACAGTGCAAGGATCTAGAGATGACAACACTGACCGAATAGGAAACGACATCGGTCTAAATTACAACAGTCGTACTTCAGATATTCAAGAACCGGTCATGTACTACAGGAATGATGATCCTACCAAAAAGGAAGATTTCCAGCTAGAGAGTGGCAATCCGATTCACGCCCTTGTGGAGTATGACGGACCAACACAAACATTAAACGTCACCGTTTATCCGGCGAGATTAGGCTTTAAACCCACCAAGCCTTTGATCAGTCAACATGTTCCAAAACTGTTGGAGATTGTGCAGCAAGAAATGTATGTTGGGTTCACTGCATCGACGGGGAGAGGTCAGTCGAGTGCTCATTACGTGATGGGCTGGAGTTTCTCAAACGCTGGAGATCGTCCAACGGTAGATGCACTTGACCTCTCGGAGCTTCCTCCTCCGCCGCCGAATACGGGGAAGAAGAGAGGTTTGAGTTCTCAATTTATCGTTCTGATTGTGGCTTTATCGACCGTTATGCTGGTCATGTTTGTGTTGCTCTTCTTCTTAGTCATGTACAAAAAGAGACTGAAACAGGAAGAAATGCTTGAAGACTGGGAAATCAATCATCCTCGCAGATTGAAATACAGAGATCTCTACGTAGCCACGGATGGATTCAGTGAGACAAAAATCATTGGAAAAGGAGGATTTGGAACCGTTTTTAAAGGGAAGTTCCCAAATTCAGATCAAATTGCTGTGAAGAAGATAATTCCAAGTAGCATGCAAGGTGTTCGAGAATTTGTCGCAGAGATTGATAGTTTGGGGCGTCTAAAGCATAAGAATCTGGTGAATCTTCAAGGATGGTGTAAACACAAAAAAGATCTCTTGTTAATCTATGATTATATTCCTAACGGAAGCTTAGACTCGTTGTTGTACACTGTACCGAGACGAAGCGGCGTGGTTTTGTCGTGGAACGTGCGTTTTCAAATCACTAAAGGAATCGCATCCGGTTTGTTGTATCTTCACGAAGAATGGGAAAAGATTGTGATTCACAGAGATGTGAAACCTAGCAACATCTTGATTGACGATGATATGAACCCTAGATTGGGAGATTTTGGACTGGCCAGGCTTTACGAACGCGGGACGCTGTCCCAAACAACAGCACTGGTTGGAACCATTGGGTATTTGGCTCCAGAGTTATCCCGAAACGGTAATCCATCAACTGCGTCTGATGTTTTCGCGTTTGGGGTTGTGCTGTTAGAGATCGTCACCGGGAGAAAACCTACGGACTCCGGGAACTTCTTTATAGCAGATTGGGTAAGGGAGCTACACGAGAGCGGCGAGATCCTAGGAGCGATCGATCCAAGAATGGGATCAGGTTACGATGAAGGAGAGGCAAGGCTTGCTCTGGCCGTCGGATTGCTCTGTTGCCATCAAAACCCGGAGTCTCGGCCGTCAATGAGAATCGTACTCAGGTATATAAACGGAGATGAGAACGTTCCTGATATTGACCATGAATGATTTGAGGATATCTAAAATCATCAAGAATCGAAAGTTGTTTTGTAAAATCGTCGAGCTCCGATCGCTTCTGTGGCGAACTTCTATCTCTCACTCACTTTTTTCAGAAACAATAAAAAAAAAAAAAAAACAATTAACCTGTTGTTGGGCCAATTTGTATATGGAGATAATACAAAAAAAAAAAAAAAACAATTAACCTGTTGTTGGGCCAATTTGTATATGGAGATAATACTATATAGCCAGCCCATGATACAAATACATTAGTTACTGGCCCATTTATTTTAATTCAAGTCCACTGGCAATAGAATCCACCAGATGGGCTATAATCTGAATTGGTCAAATAAGTTATTATCCAAATCCCACGTGTAAATCTGAAACTGTCTATGAAAGTTTTAACCAAATTACAAGTCCAAAATAGTCAGTTTTGACTGAAAAATCTATAGGTTCCTATTTACCCTGATGATCTAAGAATGTGATTAACTGTGATCTGTCAATGTCGATAACCAAGGAATGTTATATACATCGATCCAGATCAGAGACTGTAGAAAACCAAAAACATAACTAAAAGCATAAACAGAGAAAAGACATAAACTTATGTACAAAGTAGGCACAAGGAGATGGAAATATAAATTGATATGTGCATTACAAGGAAAATGAGAGAAAGGGAGAGCTTGAGGAGAAGGTTTAGCGAGCAAGAGGAGCATAAGAGGTTAGATTTGGATCAGAAGTAACGAGAGGCAACTTGTCAATGTATATGAACAACCTCTTCAGATTCTCCTTGTAAATCTCCGGTATATCTGCTATCTCTTTGCTCGATGTGTACATCCAAAGATCTCCAGAATTCACCCTTTTCAAGCTGCCTCTACAGAATGGGCACGACTGTGACCTTGCACGCCTGTTCTTTCGAATAAGAGATGATAGGACCCAACTGTATTAGCCCCAATGGATTTTGTATATAACTTTTTAAAAAAGGTTAATGAAAGCTCATACCAGTTCCTGTAGCAGTTCATACACATGGAATG
>CM071717.1:15725844-15736038 GCA_036630335.1 Physaria fendleri
AAAAAAAAAAAAAAAAAAAAAAGATAAAAACTTTATTTCCTGCAATCCTGATTCAAAGTGATCGAGGAGGAGTTTCATACGCAACATGAACAAGTTGCTTCACAGCTTAATCCAACATACCAAGTCAACCTAAGATAGAATAAGAGTCTTTGTGACCAATGTAAGAAAATTGACAGCTAAAGATCTGTTTATCTGACAAAAAAAAGTGATGACGTCTCCGGCTTACAAAGGTACACACAAAAAAATGAATGAGCTCGCGTAAACGCAAAGTCTCAAATTGATTCTGACATCAGCAAATACAAACCCAGCAGAGATTCAGATTCACAAGTGTCAAAGAAAAAAAAAAAAGCTAAACATCGTCTGGAAACTTCGATAGAACTTGAGGAAGTGTGAAATATATCTGATCTTCTAATTGAATCGGAAGAGACAACAAAAAGGATAAATCAGACTAAAAATACAAATTTTCCGAAACGATTGACCGCTTTTGACTAAGAACAGCGCGACCAAATAGTACCAAAACAACGAAACATGCACATGTATAGAGATATAAAGACAGAGAAAGAGGATTACAGGGTGGTGTTGGCGAACTGGATATCAGCTTCAAGAGCCTTGAGTGAATCCTTGAACGATTTTCGCATTTTTTCTGAGGAAAAAAAAGGCCGATTCAGCATAAACCACCGTAGCTTCCTTCCTGTGTGAGAGAAAAACACAACCTAAACCCAAAAATAGAAAGCCCCCCTAATCTTAAATTCTTCTTTTACTGAAGATCTCACCGACACACACAACCCTAACAACTCGATTTGGTATTCTCTCCCATTTCCATGAAGATCTTTTACTCACTCAACCACAAGGAAGCGACAGGAAGAAGAGGAGAAAAGGAGAGATATTAAGAGATTTGCGTAGCGCACACGTAAAATATCACAAAATATATATACTATTAAAAGAGTGCTCTTTTCTTTTTATTGTTCGAGAAGGAACGGCAACTATTCTCCTACTACTACTACCCAAAAAAATAGCCTAATGGAGAAGTATTGCAATGACCAGAAAGCCCTCGCGTTGGGATCCACCTAAAAGTTATAGGATAATCTTATTTATTAAATAATCTCAAATACTACTCCTACAGTCTGTGACATGACGGGTGTTAACTGCTACAGGCGGCGGTGACTGGTAGTGAGCCTACTTTACTTAGCCTCATCCTGGTGGTGTGGGCTTACAAGTATCTGGCCGACATCTGTTTCTGCAAATCGTGACACGTGACGCAATCCATGAGCGTACGAACGTAGTTCAAAGTACCAGCTTTGACGTGTCTATATTTCGTGGACCCTAGTTTATCGACCATTTTCTATTGAGTGGCTTGGATCTCCAAAGGCCACATGTATTTTATTTTTTTTATTTTTTTTAACGATGACCTACGTGTGTGATTTTACAAATGAATGAATACGGATGAGTTCCAAAAAAAGAATCAAACAATAATAATAGTATGACATGATTGCTTATCATATTCATTATTACGGAAATACACTTATTAGCGATAATGACTCTTAACAAACCTCTATTTCAACCATGATCATGAACACACATTAATAAAGCTAATTCACTTTTCTCTTCTTCTTCACATAATATCTAATTATCATTTTTAGAATTGCTACAAATATATTGTTAGATCACTAGATTACAAAATGAATCCTTGGTTCAACTGTCCACTCATCAATTTATAAAATGCTGTCTTTTTGTTTTCAGATTCCAATGGGCACATCTAATCTAAATTCTAAAAATAAGAGCAAGTACAAACAAAAGATGAACAATTATCACTACCATTGGCCTAAAACCTCACCATCATTTGTGTTATTTATTAGTTTATTATCCACACTAGCTTCTTATTTCACTCTTAATAATGGATCAGGTCATACGATACAAGTTGCCATAGAAACCCTGATTGATATATCCCAACTATATATGCTGTACTAAATGAAATATCCTACAAATCACCCTAGATTCCCCCAAGATATCAATAATTTTTCAAATTGACATGATATTTCTGGTATTATTTACCTCAGCGTTATTTCTTTTGCTCCAGATATTGCGTGATGAACCTGAAGAATCAAGCCAATGTTAGAGAAGTATAGATTCGTGCTCGATGAGGACTTTGTTGGGAATCTTCAAGTTAGATTCAGGTAAATTCCATCCAGCAGTATCCAATTTGAACAAGAAATCCTCAAATTGGTTATCCATCTCCGACAAACTTTGCTTCAGCCACTGGAATACACTATCCTTATCTTGAAAGCTTCCTTCCTTCTTCTCCGCTAACCAATATGCTTGCCAAAGGCATCTCAACACGTCTCTGTTTGTGGCATTCACCTGCATTATTTATTTGTTTTACATCCATGAAATACAGGCATGGCAAAATGGTTTACACTTCAGATTCACGATAACTATATATATTTTACTTTACTTGATAAAGCCATAGCAGAAAGAAACCCACATTTTATGTAAAGTATCATAGTTTCAAACAGGAATTGACAAACGTATAGGATGGGTAGAGAGATTAAACTAAAGATAGTCTCTAGCCCCAAAGATAACCGATAAAACTCTTTAACAAGGTGAATAACCTTTTTCCTCTCAACTAAGCCGATAAGTCTGAAAACCAACTTCCTACCTCGAATTTGTATACTTTATAGTTTATATGCTCAGTTAGTTAAAGAATGAATGAGTCTTAAGACTCTCATCAAATAGTCCCCAACCAAATCATGCCCAGATCTACACCAGGTTACTTGAGAGACAGAAAGACTCTCATCAAATAGTCCCCAACCAAATCATGCCCAGATCTACACCAGGTTACTTGAGAGACAGAGAAAGGATTTACATTTTTTTTTCATAATGCAAGAACAAAGAGGAATCATGATTTTGAGTTGATAGATGTAATTGCCGATAAAAAAAAATTATAGGCTATTCACACATACCTTAAAGGATACAGAAAACTCTTTATCCTTGTTCAACTTATTCAAAGTAAGAATATATTTCTCGTTTGCATACATCTTCAGGAGTGCTTTTACCTGAACAAATCAAGGTTTCCATGAAATTCGATTAACAAACTGAATTATAGCGGAAAAACTAAGTAAACAAACTGAAGATTATTTTCTCAAAATTACATATGGATGCAGTTAAAACAAAGAGAGAAGATTACCCTAGAAACAGATTTTTCCAGACCAGATACTTCCTCAAGAGACACACCAAAGATGATACGAGGTTTCATGAATCTCTGCCACAACAAAATGTTTTCTCGCTTGTTGCAGTCAACATATCCTGTAAGGAGTAGCGGATGAGTAAAAATTTAATGTAAAATGGAAAAAGGGAGAAACATTCTTACCAGGTACAATGGAGTGCGCAACATGAGACCCTACTAGCATACGAGCACGCTTGAGATTTACCTGGCAATATTTCAATTCAAAGTAATTTCACTAATCTGAGTTTTTTCACATTGGGATTGCAAAAAAACAAAAATACATTTTTAAAACTCTTACCGTGTTAAATCGTAGGATTGCAAGTGATTGGTAACGTAGCCAGAGATGAACAAGTCTTGTGCTCGTCCATGTAAGTGACACAAAGGGAAATGACTTTACAAGGCCAGGCGTGTCCTGTATTAAGATTATAAGCATCTCAATATGAAACCACAGATATGGTCTTATCTGAGATCCAGTGGGACTTCCAAAGAAAATTAAAGGAAATGACCCAACAAACAAGCAAAATTTACAATGATCAAAATGCCAAGACCAAGACCAATTAGCTGAGCAGCAACTTCCCACACTTCTTCCTGAGATGTTGAGCACAAATTAGAGACTCTGCGACTGGAGTGGCCCATAACTACTCCATTATCGTATTTGGGTTTTGATAGCATATACATGACTGGAATACCTTGGCTGCCACCTCTCCAAGATTCCCTGAGATGGCAAAGTGATTCTGAATCACCCTGAATGAAGGGTCTCTCAATCCTCTAGCAACAGCCTATCTCGAATCAAAATCTTAGTATGTTTACTCTTTCATTTAAAGCTTAGCCGAGGTAAATTCTTAACAAAATCTATAAGCATCAAGGATTTGTAGCTGGGAAAAAAGGGAAAGTGCAATAACAAATACCTTGGCAAGATTTCCCATGGACGCCAGCAGTAAGAACTGGGTTGGATACAGCTGTGTAGCCAGATCAAAGAAACTGCAGAACATTATTTTAAAAACTATGTGATGTTATATGTAGTTTTAACCAAAATATGGCTCAATAAGAATTCAAGTCATCTACAACAAACCTTCCAGTACTGCCAATAAAATCAGCATACATGCGCCATTGCTTGGGATCATCATCAAAAAGACTACCGAAACGTCCACCTAGAAAACATAACCTTCTTAAAGCAGAGGTTCGTAGATAACTCAATGAACTTTTATTAATCTTCCATGGTTGCCCTACCAATAAGAAGACGACCAACAGCTCCAATTCCATCCTTGGATACCCATCTGAAAAGACAAAAATCGTTTGAAAATAAACTATAAGAACAAAAAAATGCTGCAGCAAACAAACTAAGTTGGCATTTGAATACAAGTAAACCTGATTGCTGCAGCAGTAGCGGCAGCAGAAGTTCCTGAGAAAGAGCCAACACCAACAGCCTGGATTGTCGCATAATAATTTTCTTTAAAATATTGCATTCATAAGAAGACCTTGAGCAGTTTGAAGCAAGGATAAGACAACGCAATAAACTAGAAATTTCTGGACATGCCTTGAGAAGACTTGAAGTGACTAATACATGACAAATCCAGCCAGTTATATTGGTAGGGAACTGCCACAGCATGTAGTCCAAGTAATCATCTGAAACAGACCCTGCACAATGTGATTTAAGAGATTAACTTACTGACCCATGAATAGGATATACAAAAAACTTCAAGGAAGAGACAGAGAGAAACATGGAATTTTGAGCTAAAAAGTACCAGGAAAGCCTGTGGGAAAAACAAAATCCTTAACAACATCTGGAAGCCAAAGCGTAGAGGTTTCTGAGGAATTTGAGCTCTGAGATTCGTTATCAGGCTTAGGTTCACGCTCCTCAAGAAATCCTTGTAAAGTAGAATCATCATCATGATCATCTAGGAAATATCTACACAAGAACAAGTAGTAGAGTGTTTGAACAGATAAAGAGTTGAGATGAATCCTGTCTAACAAGATAAGATCAGAAACCTGAAGCTGACCTTTTAGAAGTGCCATTTCCATATCTCTCCACGACAATCGAAACTCGTCCATTAAGTCCAACACTAAGAACCAAATTATCATCATCATTATATTACAAGAGCAGAGTCCCCATTTTGAAAATCCCCATAATTCCATTCTAGTTAGTTTTATCAAATCAAGACAGGGATAAATTATATAATGATTCGTTCACCTCCTATCATCTTCACCTTCAGGAAGACGAGGCTGAACACAGCACCGCAAATGCTCCACACGGCGTCGTTTCCTCTTACAGGACGCCTTTGTTCGAGTTCGGGGAATGTGAAGTGGCAAAGATGATCGCAAAGTACAGTACATGAAGAAAATGATATTTTGGAGTGTTTGGGTTTAAGTTTTGGAATTCGTTGGAGTGGAGGATACAAAAGATACGTCGTCGACAACTTCTCTCTGAACCGCTAATCTCCTCATCTTTCTCGTCCGCAACCACCGAGAAATAGATTGACCCGAATCGGTAAAACGCTGTCGTTTTAGACATTCAGGGAGTAACAACATATCAAAACCGATTAGAATTAGACCCTAATTAAAACCGGTTAGAATTAGACACTAATTAAAACCGGTTCAGGCCACATTTGTATTACCATAAACTGTTAACATACATGCACTTGCACTCATCAAGCTCTAGGATTAGATTCAAAAACATTTTGAAGTACGAGGACAACTTATTACATTCAAAAGATACAAAACACACAACAAAAGGTCACAAAGATTAAGAGAAATAGGTGACCTTCTGGAAATCCAAATCTGCGGTTTCAGGTTTGTTCATAGGTTGTGTTAGGACTTGATTTCTTGCGGTTCTCATCCGCGATTCTTTGGAACTCCTTCTCACTGGCCGCAATGAGTTTCTTCACGATATCAAATGTAGTCAGCTTTATACTGAAACCACACGAAAGAAAGAGGATTACAAATTGTTAATGTTGAGACAAGAAGAAAACAAAAGTCTCGTTTTATAAACATCAACAATGGTATATTTAGCTACCTGCTGTTTGGCATGCTTTTGAGTGCATTTGGAACGAAGCCACGGTACAAGCCAATAACTCCTTCACGCGCAATGATACCTGCAACAACGGTTAGGTCACTCATCAGGAACTACCATCATGGAAGGAAAGAATAAAAGCAGATAATGGTGATTTTTGTTCCTACCTGAGAAAGCGTCTAATACAGATTTATATGGAGTATTCTTCAATTGCATCTGTCTTCTTATGGTATCCAGCGGATAGCAAGTACCAGTAGCAATAGCAGCAGCAACTACTGCTGTTAACAAAGATGATTGTGTCTTTTGTTGATACTTCTCAGGCAAAGATTTCTTTACCCTGGAGATATATAATACTCGAACATGTAAACAATCTAGTAAATCATGGGTACTGGTTAACTGTTTGTATACTTACAGATCAAAGACGCAGAAGTTGATGGCAATGTAAGGAGCTATACTTAAAAGCGAAGGACCGAGACCGTTGTAGAATGATGCAAGTCCTTCCTCCCGCAACATGTTCAAGGCAACCTAGATGTGAAATGTCGTTTTTAAACTTGATGAATCTATGGGACATACAGTTGATATATAATGCAATGATTGATCATACCTGGGACATGGTTCGATAACCTGGTTCAACAGCTAACCTCAATCTCAGCACATCTAAAGGGTATGTAATCTGCATAAAGGAGATACATTCTAAGGCATTTAAAGGTTAGCCAAACTCACTCAGGCCTATAAAAACCGTGAGTTACCAGAGTAGACGTCATGCCAGCACAAGCACCAGCGCCGAGCCTCCCAAGAACAGTCAATTGACCGTCTTTTCCTCTAAAGAGTTTCTAGGAAACACAAAAAAGAAGGAATGTTCAGAAAATAAACAATATTAATGAAACTTTTGAGATACAACCAAAATCAGATATAGAAAGATTATCTACCTTGTATGTTTCATATGCAAACAACTGGACAGCGCTATAAGGTATGATCCTTATCACCTGGAACATTAATGTACCATTAAACTCTGATAAACTACTCAAAAAAGGATGAAAAGAAATTGAGAATACCTGAGGTAGATTTCCTTTCCAATAACCTTTAAGACCTTCTTCTCTACCAATAAGAGTAATCGCCTGTAACAATTCCAAAGAAAACTAAATTAAAATGAGAACAACCAATCCTCTTAACATAATTGAGAGTATATTTATACCTCTATGAAACCAATAGCCTTCTTAGCACTTTGTTGGCCAGCTCGAACACCGTGTGTCTATAAATTAATAAACTAAATCAACAAGATTTCACAAATGGGATGGACATTACTGCAAGTTTGTTAACAAGAACACAATCACACATACCTCAAAGGTATTAGCTTGTAGAGTTGAGTTTTTAAGAGATTCAAAAAGATAATCAAAATCATTCATGTGCCATAGGAAACACATTACCATATATTCCCATCTATACAAGTCTTTCCATAGAGTATATTTTAATTGATGTTTACTCTTAACAAAAAAGATGTTGAAGTCAACAAACAGACAACACAACTTAGTTTAAAACGACGGCGTATTCTCGTGGTCACCAGTCACCAAAAAAGGGCATAAAAAACACACGTGCGAAAAAAACCTTAAAGTTGTTGAGAATGAAAGTAGAGAGGATCGTTACCTGCATAAGGAGCTTTATACGGTCAAGCGGTGCCGTCACTGACTTTGCGGCGGCTCCAGCGAACGCTCCTGCGAAGAACAGTGCAGCGTCTTTGGGTACAAATGATAGTAAAGCGATCGGATTTTTCAAGAGCTGAGCCGAAGTAGGCGTGAACTCATTCGGAATCACCACGGAGACCGACGCGAAACCTCCTCCGCCATTTCCATCGTTAGGCTTAAATTTCCTCCTATCTCTCCTATTCGCTACCGATACGGAAGCGAAATTGGGAAAAACGCCGCCGCTTCTTTTGTTCCCTCCCAGGCGATTCGACGACAGGTTGTTCTCCTCCAGCCTCAATGAAGGTTTTTCGGTAAGAGCGTAATCAGAGGTCCTGAGTGAAGGAATACTATGGAACTGAAGCAGAAATTTCTCTTCTCCCATGGCGGATCACTTCGCAAAGTTAGGATTCTTTCAATATTGCTTCCTAAATCGAGGTTCTCCTAAATCTCGCCTGAGATGAAGAGTTATGGGATTTTATTATATTTTGTTATTGCAACTGTCTACTAAATTGGAGTCTAGAAAAAGTTGTATAAATTGTCTTTGGTGGGATTTATAGTATTTTAATGGGATCCAATAGAGGAATTACAAGGTTGTAGTCAAAATAATGGGCTCGGTTGGGCCTTCCTCGGACTTATATTATTAAAAGAAAAATACCTTCCAAAGAAATTACGATTGTAACATAAACAAAGTATGATTATTATCGTGGTATAAATCTTTCTAGATATCGTAGTATACGTTTAATTAGTTCTCCTGTGGAATCCATACCAAAAAAAATATGTAAAAAAGGAAATCCCTTTAGAAGAATCAGTAATATACTTTGCACAATAATTCGAAAACTAAATATTTAATAAAAGAACATAACAACACTAAAAAGATAAAACAAAACAAAACAATAGTTGAGTTACCTGCAAAAAAAAAAAAAAAAAAAACATGAAGCAATATATTTAGAAACTGTATTTTTTTTAAGATTATCATACATATTACATATACATATGATTGCTATGTGAGAGTTTAACTAACATTTATGAAATTCTTTAATAGATGTTACACTAGATTTTGACCCGTGCTACAGCACGGGTTAATAATTTTTTACTTAATTGAATTATTTATTTTAAATATAAAGAATTGATATATATCAATTCATAATTAATAATTTATAAAATATAAGAATTTTATGTTAATTTTAACTTTACCATAGTTTATCGTATTGTATTTTAATTGAACAAAGTTGAATAATATATAGCGCAAACATATGAACAAGAACAGAGGATCAAGACCTAATAATAAGAGAGCAGCAAAAGCAATCAACCTTATAAATAAGGATTCTAAGCAATCCCAAAGCACCGGCGAAATGACAGTCGGTCCATTGAAGAAGGAAGAGAAAGAGATGAGCCGCAGGGCTGTAAGATAATCGCATCTGCACGCAGCCACCATCATACTCCTCTAGATGATACTCTGATGCCCTTCAAACCCCCAAAATAAAAAAATAAAAAGATAAAACTTTATTTCCTGCAATCCTGATTCAAAGTGATCGAGGAGGAGAAGAAGAAGAGGAAGAATCGATGGATGGATCCGAAATCTGGAGAAGAAGAAGAGGAAGAATGGAGAGTGATTTCATCTCCGAAATCTGATCTGATTTCATCTCCGAGAATGTCAAAAAAAAAAAAATTAATGCAAACCAATAAATGATTGACACGTATGAGTTTCAGAATCGATTCTGAAAACTCTCGATTCAGAACCGTATCTCCAAATTATAACTCACTTTTCATTATTTTTCAATTTTTTTAATCTTCAGAATTTTTTTGAGAACCCCCTTAGAAACACCATTGGAGGTGCTCTTAGGTTCTCTAACACACAGTTGTGTCTGTGAACAAAATCGTAGTTTATGCAACTTATATGACTATGGATAACCTTTTTATTAAATATTTAAATTTAATTAAATAATTAAATTTTATTAAAATATTAATTTTTCTGTGTTCAGATACTCATTTTAAGGACTTTGCCAATGGACATGCCCTTAATGGTGAAAAAATATGTGTTGACCCAAAAAAAAAAAAGAATTAAAAAATGTGTGGTCACAATTCAAATCTAAATTTTAATGTCTCTCTCATGAGAGTGGGTAACCCTCCGCCGCCGGTAAGGATCCTCCGGCGCCGTCTCTGACGGTCGGAGTTACGTGTCTCTCTCTCTCTTGTCTTTCTCTTCGTCTCTTTCTTTTTCCTCTCTTCAATTTTTGTCTCTCCGTTCTACTTCTCTTTGGTTTCTTTCTTTCTATTTG
>CM071717.1:15819925-15831985 GCA_036630335.1 Physaria fendleri
TAACACATGAAATGCTTTAACTTAGGAGGGCAAGAGATATTCCAGCAATTGCTGATTAGTGCTTCCAATGTGGGCCCCATACTCGTTGGGGATAGTAAGGTCTTTTTATGTTCCTGTAATACATGATACCCAGATTTAACTATTTATTTCCCAGATTTTGTATAATGCCAACACAAAGTATCGCTAAGATACGAAATACACGGTATAGTTTTAATAAGTTAGATATATCCTCGGGTGGGAGAATCTCTAGTATAAATGTCCACTTCCAGTCTCCGATGATTGGGTCAAACAAATCACTCACCTTACAAGAAGGCCAGTAATTGGTTCCTATACATGTGGAAGGTCTTGGCTGTAGAACAGGGAACCACGGGTCATCCCATGCCGAGATGGACCGTCCTGAGCCTACTCTATGAATTAATCCTTTTTTCACCAAAGATCGTGCCGAGACAATACTCCGCCATCCAAAAGACGCATAGTAAGATTTAATCTCATCTAACGGACTAGACTTCCTATAATATCTTCCTTTGAAAACCCGCGCTAATAGAGATTCTGGCTTATCCAAAAGTCGCCAGAATTGTTTGGCTAAAAGAAGCGGTATTAAAATCTTCAATAACCCGAAAACCCAAACCTCCCTCCGATTTTTTGGTAAAAACTTTATCCCATGATTTCCAATGTAGTCCTCGACTAATCTCGTTAGAGCTCCACCAGAATTTTGCGATAGCTCCTGATAACTTAGTTGTTATCGTTTTCGATAACTTAAAACATGACATGACATATGTCGGAAGTGCTGTTGCCACCGATTTAATTAATACCTCTTTACCACCTTTTGACAAAAACTTAGAGGACCACCCATTGATCCTACTTTCCAATCGTTCCCTCACAAAAGAGAAGATCTTTGTTTTACTCTCGTCCATACTTTCTGGCAATCCTAAATATTTACCCATACCCCCTAAGGAAGATATACCAGTAATAACTTTCATCTCTGCCTGAACAGATTCTGGAATCTCGTGACCAAATTCTATAGATGATTTAGAGGAATTAATTTGTTGACCGGACGCTTTTTCATAATTTTTAAGAATATCCACAATTACCAAATATTCCTCTTTTGTAGCTTTGCAAAAAAATAGACTATCATCAGCAAACAGTAGATGTGAAATTGGTGGACTTTGCCTTGATATCTTTAAACCTGAAATCATTTTTTCCTGTTCTGCTTTCCTCAAGTTTGCAATTAAAGCCTCTGTACACAAAATGAATAAATACGGGGAGAGAGGATCTCCTTGTCGTAAACCCCTTTTTGGTAGTATGTGTCCTTCGGGACTTCCGTTGATTAACACCTTGTACGATACTGATTGAATACATTGCATGATCCAAGATATCCATATTTCTGTGAATCCCAATTTTTTAAGGATAGCATCCACAAAGAACCATTCTACCCTATCATAAGCTTTACTCATATCTGTTTTTATAGCCATGAATTTACCTTTACATGATTATAGCCATGAATTTACCTTTACATGACTTATTAGTTCTTAAAGCGTGAAACATCTCCTGGGCAATACGAATATTATCTGATATTACCCTCCCAGATACAAAGGCTGATTGCGTTTCCGATATAAGTAAAGGTAAAAATTGTTTTAACCGTTGACAGAGGATCTTTGAAATAATTTTATAACCGATATTGCATAAGATTATGGGTCGAAAATCTGTCATGTGATTTGGTCTATCCTTTTTGGGGATAAGACAAATATTTGTCATGTTTAACCGCTTGTCTAAAGTACCTGTTCTGAAAAATTCGTCAACCAAAGCCACCAAGTCAGATTTAAGAATCTGCCATGATTTTTGGAAAAATAAAGCCGTCATTCCATCTGGTCCAGGTGCCTTGCCTGGATGCATCATGAAAAGAGCTTTCCGGACTTCCCTTTCTGTCCCCGGTGCCACTAAAGTGGCATTCATGGATTCTGTAACTAAAGAAGGCATATCTTGTAAGAACTCGTCTAAACCCGTTGAGGATAAGGAGGTGAATAAATCCTTAAAATAATTAACTGCCACGTCCTTTATATCTTGTTCTTGTGTGACCCAGACATTTGTCGTATTATACAACCCCGTAATGCAGTTTCTTGCCCGTCTTTGCTTAGTTTGAGCATGGAAAATTTTTGTGTTTGAATCCCCCTCTCTTAACAAAGTATTCCGGCTCTTTTGTTTCCAGAAAACCTCTTCCTCCCAATATGCCTTTTTTAATTTTTCTGTGACTTCCATCAACTCCTCATGCGTTCTCGCATCATCATTTTGGATTTCTTCCAAAGATTTTTGTAAATCGGAGATTTTTTTAGCATCATTCGTGTTTGTATTTTTTCGCCAAACCGAAATTTCATGCCTGCAATTCCTTATCTTATCCACAAAAGCAGAATTATTAGTTTCCTTATTGGACTCCCATCCCTTTGTAATAGCTTCCATAAGACCTTCTTTTCCAATCCATCTTTGATCAAACCTAAATTGGCTTCTTCGGGTAGGAACTTTATCGATCACCGTCGCACATATTGGTCTATGATCAGACCCAACCATAGAAAGAGATATTCAACAAAGGAAAATGGATAGATGTCATGCCAATCCCTTCATTTGCCATTGCGCTGTCCAACTTACATCTAATGACTCCATTACTCCGATTCCCTCTCCACGAAAAGGTATTTCCCAAACATGGGAATTCAAAAAGATCGCAATGATGAATCATGTTGTTAAAAGAGGTGAAGGACGATTGATGTCGTAGTTTCCCCCTTGCTTTTCATGGTTCCCAGTTAATTCGTTAAAATCTCCCATGATAAACCATGGTTCCGATCTATTTATCCCAATACGTGTGATTCTTTCGCACACTGTATCCCTTTTTTTTTTTTGTTGTACTGGGTCACCATACACAAAGATTAGGTAAACCCTCTTATTGTCCAATTCTGTTTCAATATTGATTATTCTGTCATTCTCAAATAGTATTGTAACCCTATGAATTTTGTTAAAAAATAATGCTAAACCACCGCTTAGACCAATAGGGTCAACTGTTACCAAATTATAATACCCCAAATGATTTTGTATTTTGACTAAGAAATCGATGTGTTGTTTTGTTTCTGCTAAGAATAGGAAATCCGGTTGATGTTTTTTCCATAATTCCCCTAAGTACCCAATAGTCCATCCCTTTCCAAGTCCTTGACAATTCCAACTTAAAATCTTCATCTAAATATGGTGCTTGTTTTTTGTATAACCTGTTGTCCTCCAGAATTATACCTTGCAAAAATTGTTCCCTCCAATCTGCATACTTTAATAATTTACCACCAATTAATAATTTATTTTCTAAAAAAATAGCCTTTAAGTATTTTCCACCATTCCAACTATAGCCAAAATAAAAATTTCCTAAAAAAACCTTATTGACCGTACCGTATAAGGAACATTTAACCAATCGAAAACTAATTCCAAAATTTTCTTTAATTCCTTAAATGCCCATAAAAGATTAATGATTCCCAGGAATAGAGAAGTAAAACAAATTTTATTGAAAGTAATCATAATAAGAGCGTTTCCATCTATGAGAACCTTTGAATATGCTCGCAATAAATTAGAACATTTATACTTCCGTAACTTCGTTCTCCCAATTAAGAACCAAAAATTACATAATTCCATATGTCTTTGATAAAAGCCTTTACAAACTTGAAGTTCAAATTCCCTAAAATCCGCTCATCCTTAACTGACTAATAATCATTAGCTGTAATTGTGAAAGAAAAAAAAACCTCATTAAGTACCGACAATCTTCAAATCATCCTCTATGTTTAAACTTTGTAAATTGGCCATCAATGGGAGCCACAAAAGTTCGCCATGAACGTCCTTAATCGGACCTTCTCTCATCATAGAATTTTCCATAAACCTTTTTAAAATGATAATTATGACCAAATAAAAAATTCCTAAAAAAACAAAACTGATCGTATGAACGTCAATTATGCATTCAAAATTTGAGACTATCATAATCTCCAAAACTGTAACCTCTCTTAATTGGTTGACTTCCCCCATTACAATTATTCTGATTATCCCCGTAATGTCACCCTTACAAGTTACAACATTAAAGTCCATAAAAATATAATTTAATCTCGTAAGAGAATATAAATTATTTCCATAAACATCATCACAATTATGACCTTGGAAAATGTCTAGATTTTCAGAGTTCAAAATTTTAAACCATTCAGTTACCTTAACATACTCATTCCCATTAATTATTTCCAAAGTTAAAATCTCCAAAATTTAACACCCAAAATCCTATTATAACTATGAATCTCCTTTTTTCCTTATAGAACTCACCATATTTTGAAATTGTACTTGCATTTTTTTTAATTTTAAAACATAAGTGAATAACCATCTTCTGCTTGAAAAAATTTCCAATAGCATAACAAGAACACACATGTTCATACAAAGATTGCCAAAGTGACTTGAAATACAAAAGTATGTACCAATAAACCAACTTGAACCTATGTTTAGATTCCATAGCCTCATAAGAAAGTGTATATTTTTCCCTAAGCTCAAGCACCAAATAGATTACGTCCATCACCATTATTCTTAATTTCAGTTCTAAGAGTGGCTGAAGAGTAATCAACAAAATGAACATCGTATACTCCATATTAGTTAGACCAATCCTCCTGAAGAGTAATCAACAAAATGAACATCGTATACTCCATATTAGTTAGACCAATCCTCCAACCTTTACCAAAACTTTTGTTTGCTAGACCTAAGGTCCGATCAAAAGATAGATCCAAAACTGGAAAAAGAAATGGTCCAACCATGTAAAGACCTGAGTGCGAGTAAGTGTTCACAACATCGTGATAACAGTGAAGTACCTTAAGTGAAATTGAAATTGATCCCTCAGTTGATCTACATAAACTTTCCTGTAAGAATTTTAATTCGATTGGACCTATTATCCTCTTTGAGATAATAGAAATTCAATTCAAATTTACCGAATCAAAAACCCATGAAACCTTGAAACCAGGAATAAACCCTTTGAAACCTTGAAATTTTGCCGAAGCAAGGTAAAGGATCTGGTGAAAACCATCACCAGGATTCTGATATAACCAATGACCAAATTGGAAACCACATTCCACCAAGCCTAGAAGGCAACGAGATCTGAACCATAATGAAGAACTCCAAGAGAAAGCGAGATCAGAGACGATAACGACATAGAGGAAGAAGATAAAGAACAAAGTGATTGAGAAAAAGAAAGGAAAAAGAAAAACGATTAACTCCGTTCGCCAAGGACGGCGGCGGAGGATCCTTACCGGCGGAGGCTCTTCACCGACTCTCATGAGAGAGAAGAGAGCATTTTTCAACTATTCATTATCCTCCTTCTAGCTCCGTTAGAATAGTTTGATTATCTATATAACTATCGGAAACAAAGTAGCTCCGTTAGAATAGTTTGATTATCTATATAACTATCGGAAACAAAGATCAGATTAGAACCGAATTATTGAACGAATATGCTGGACCAAAAAAAGTGATTGTGAACAAATTTTTGTTTTCTGTTCTATAAAAGTTTTTTTTTTTTACTTTGACTTATCAATTGTATTTTCTCTAGAATTTTTTTCTCCTTCTTATCTCTTCAATCAAAACTTGAGACTAATTTCCTCCGCCTCTTTGGTGGCTTGTTTTCTCCGAAGTTGGAGAGGGCTTTCATCACTCTTTTTTTCATGCTTTATCTAATTGTTCCACTCTGTTTAATCACAATAAAAGGAACGTTTATATGCCCAACCTCCATCAAAGCATCACGGAGCTCATCTAATACTTACATCATCTCTTGAGTTGTCGATTCTCCCTTATCTTCACTATTCTTAAAGATCATGGAGCGCATGTGAAGGTTCATGCATCTGCGGTGCATTAATTCTCATTCTCTTGACCGACGAAGGTCAAATCTTGCTCCAATACTCAGGTTCTGGACGAAGATGCAACCAAAGATCGAATGGCAGGACCTCTGTCAAATCACATGAGCACAATCTTACATCAGACCTAGGATTCATGCTCTGATTTCAACATAGAGAAAGATGCCGTTCTCATAAGCCTATTGTTTGGAGTGTTTTAGTATGTTATATTTCTAGTTTTCATGAATAATCTGGCGAGTCATATATTTAGGAGCATGAGCCTCAAGAACTATGGAACCCTAGCCTCTCACCCGTGGAAAGTCACTCATTACCGGTTTCGATTCTAGATATCGCCAAGGGATTTGTTGTGTGTTTGTTTGATCGGGCTAAGGTTGGTTCGATCAATCTGTTGTTTTCAATATTCTGAAACACACCGAAGTTTCACCCGAGAGTGTGGCTCTCGAGATTTTAACCCGTCTTCAGACTGCAAATGCACAACTAGGTCATCTTATAGTGGTTACACTTTGATTTGTAAACATGTACGTAGCTAAGACAAAAGAGGGGTTGTTGGGTTGTTGTCACTTTATAATATTGCATAAAAATAAAGAAATAAAATAAATAATTAAAGAAATAAGGGTTTTAGGTTTTCCGGGGGGAGAAATTAGGATCTATGGATCTCACAACTATTCAACGAGAATTCTCGAACATATCTATAACTCAGACATGACTATTGATTACTCAAATTCCATGGTATCACTCGTCTACCCTAGGGTTTGCAAGGTCAAAGCCTCCCTGAGATTTTCTAATAGGGTAATACTCGATTTGTGTTAGATCCACAAACCGCTAAGTATTTCCTTTGAAAACCCTAACCCTAACCCTAATTTAGAATACTCGCTCATAGAGTTAGGAACCCTAAGAAAAATTCTAAAATTCTAAACCTATAAACTACTCGCTCACAAGGTTAGGAACCCTAAGAGAAAGCCTAAAAATATAACCTAAAAACTAGAAAGCTAAAAGAATTTAAATGAGAATTTATTTTAGAACTAAAGTATATATTACTTTCTGAATTTCTGAATGGTGAAAAAGAGTAAGAGGAGATTCCTATTTATAAGAGAGAATTAGGTTAGAAAATCCTAGGTAAAAGGATAAATATCCCAACTAAAAATCTATTTTTTTTCCTAAACAACTCCTCACCTTATCCTTATCTATATTCTTTTTTAGTCCATATTAATTAATAACATGGCTCATCTTGTTCAGCTCGATCGAGCCATGCTCTGCTCGTTCGAGCCACTATCATCACAGCTCTGAGCTTAATGCAGTCCGGACAGCAAGGAGATACCTTTTGTAAATTGGCCATAACTTCTAAACCATAGCTTGGATTGAGGTAATTGCAACTCGACGTGAAAGCGGACTCTTTTATTATTCCAATGATATATAAAGCACCTCATTTAGAGTTTGTAAACACATTCATCCATCGACATCTTTAAGACCCAATGTATGGCTTTTTTAGCGACTCATTTCTGCTCATCTGCAAGTTATCCAACTTCATTACTTGATTAAGACGACTTAGGCATGGTCTGCCTCTTTTATGAATTAGGGGAAATCTTCTAATATCTTGATTATAATGGTGCAATAAAATCAACAGCTGCTCCATAGTCTATTAAGCTCTGATTTCTGGTCTTTTTGTTTTTGTTACGAATCATAAGTCCTTTGCTCATCTATGTAGTGAAATCCCCTAATTATTGAAAGAAAACTAAAAGAAAATATCCTGAAAGTACCAGAAAAAATGATCATAAAAGGTAAAATAATCAACATATCACCAAGCAAGCCAAATGGTGCCATCTCCATCTACAAAAGATCTACCTGCACGTGAAATTCACAAAAGTTCCTGCCTATCATCGAGGAGGGACAATATCTCTGCCGCTTAGATTCTTAGTTTTCTCCCACCTCAACTCACATGTATTGTTTTCGGTCATCCGCATTTAAAACACACATTTTACCCTTATAACCACGTGTCAAGGAACACAAGCATCCACCGCACACCACCCATTGCAAACTCGACACGTGCTGTCTTACGCTGCATGACAACCACACGTCCTATCTGGATTTTATTAATTAAATTGTTATGGCTTTGGCCCAAACTGTATTGGGTTCAACTCCGAATCTTCTTTGACCATTTATTCTCCCTAATTTGGCTTTCCTCTCTAATAATTTTAGAAAAAGGTTTTTCTTAAACACTTCAACTTTATTAATTTGATCATTCTCGCCAAATTGATTCAAGTATTACATAAGGTATAATATCATAAGTAATAAAATCATTCGAATCACCCAAAGGTACTATAGCTAAAGTATATACAATAGAATAAGATGTTCGAGGTGTAGTGACCCGTGCCATAGATCAAGACCGTGAACCCCGTAGCATGGAAAAAGGCCGATATGATGGTTGGATAGGTGTTTAAATAGCTTACCATGAGTTTCCTAAGTCTAATGTGGATTTCCATGACTTGCCAAGTAGTAGAAAGACTTGTCGGGAATTATCGAGTTCTCGGATCGAAGACTGTCCGAACAGTTTGGTTATGATCAAGAAAATATGTACCACGAATAGTTATCATCAGGAGAATCCGTACAACAATTAGTTATGGTCGAGAGAGGAGTACTGAGAATCGCTATCATCGAGAGACCCGTACCGCGACCGAGAATCATGTTCCGCGACCCTCTATGATCGAGGATCAGTACGGCTTCAGTCCGTTCATCCGCGTCCCACGAGCGTCCCATCCAGTATGTGAATCATTGTAGTTTCCATCTATCTTGTAGTTTCCATCTATCTCGTACGTCCCATGGTCCGAAGTGGTCGATCGTAGTGCACCGTCCCATCCATGCGATAGTGGGACACGTGGCGATACGTGAGTGATGCGTAGCAAAACACGTGTTGAGCCCTCAGCCCATGAAAGATTCGAATCTTCGCCTATACAAAACCCTTGATCCACTTTATCCCTTTAATACTTAGTAAAAATAAGAGCAAAACTCTTGAATTTTCGTGGTTTGAATTGTGTTTGCTTTGTGGGCAATTTCTTTGGTTTGTGGGCGAGGATTTGGTTGTGAAGGTGCTGTAGTGAAGAAATTTTGTCCACGAAGTGCCTAGAGGTTAGAATCCAAGTTCTAAGTAAAGAGTGAGTGGGAAGTTGTCTGTTTTAGCAAGATTTATGGTTATATGAGTTCGGGATGGGTTTGTTATACATGATGGGAGCTTGCATGTGTTAGTTAAAGCTTTGATCTTAGCATGCATGTGATTTAGGCTTTGATTCATGAGAATTCATGTGAATATGTCTAAGTATAAGTTTGAATAATGTTTGAATATGGTTATGGATGCTTTGTATTATGTATCCATGATAATCTTTAGCCTTGATCTAATTCTGATCTAAGTATGAATTCGCTTGGTGATGTTTGAATTCGATGCTTTGGCTTTAAGTGCATTTGATATAATTTAAGCATGCTTGAGATCTTGTAAATCCGCTAATTTATAAAATTATTAGACTCGAGGTATTGATTGCGGATTATTGATTGATATGGCTTAGTATTGTAATACTTGTGTGCTTGTTTAATAAAGGGTTGTCCATGAATAGATTGCCTTGTCAAGAAGCTTGTGTTAGCTTGAATGGTGGATTGTTAGGGCTTAATCATGTGTTCCTTGATTGGGGGGGGGGGGGGTATGTTGAATAGGCATTGTTATTGCTTAGTTGATTTGGTTATTGACTTATTTGATCATGATCCCTTATGCTATGGCTTGGGATTCTCTATAATTGCTTTTACTTGCTTATATATATGCGTGTGTAGGGTTGGGTAATTGTAGTTTTTCCCATTCACTAAGCAATTTTAGATTGCTTACCTCATTCTTGCAGGTAATAACAAAGAGGTCGAGGGGAGGAAGGGCGCTTGAACCAGTGTAGATTTGTTGTCTTTTGTTATCTAGAAGAAAGTATGTTTCCGCTGTAGTATTTTGGTGTTTATATCGATGTTTTTTAAAATGGTTTTTTGTGGCTACTTGAACTTATAACTCTTGGATCGGTTTTATGTTAAACTATAAGGGATTTTTATATAAGTGTATGTTTTCATAAACGGTTAGGTTTAAAAGATACTAGCCACAGTCAGGCGACCTAACTACGACTCTTAGCTCAGGATTAAGGGACCTCGAGTTAGGACAAGTAGGAATAGTGTGTGTAAGTTGGTTAGCTTGACTCTTGGAATCTATCTGAGATGCTCGGGTTAGTCATCTTGCCATGCTATTAAGTAACACTTCTGCTTAGGTAGGGTCGGGGGTGTTACAGGGTGATATCAGAGCGGTTTTGAGTTTTTATTGCAAAATGTCGTAGGAAATTGTTTGTCCTCCTTCCCTTATGACTTCGGTAACCATTTTTCTGTTTTGCAGATGCCTCCTAGACGTGCAATGAGAGGGTCTAGGCATCCACAGCTGAGTCCTAGGCACACTCCTGAGGTAGAGACCGATCTGTTTGAGGATCACCCTATGAGCGAGTCCATTGGTCAGAATATTCAGAATGAGGAGCACAATTCGTAGTACGAAGACGATTTTGTGCCTTAGTATGAGCCTGAGCTAGAGTCTGAGCCTGATGGTCTAGAGGATGACACTGCCTCCAATACACATTCTTTGAGGCGAGCTCAAGACTCCTTTGAGCACATTTTTCAGAGGATGATTGATCGGTTCGTCCACTGAGGCGCTAGAAGAAGTAGTAGACCGAGCTTCCTCAGGATTGTTACTATGATGAGGACTACGGGGTCAGAGAAATGCCCTGGAGGGACTGACCCCTTTGTAGTTGACTTGGGCTGAAGAGTTTAGAGAAAACTTCAATGCCACAAAATGTCCTGAAGAGTAAAAGAATGATGTGGCAGCACATTACTTGCAGCGAGATGCAGCCGATGTGGGAGGCTATAGAGGCCCGTTATGGTCGACACTACATTGAGTGATTCTCTTGGCAGGCATTTTGAAGGGAGTTTCTGAGGAATTACTTCCCAGCAGATGCTCGTGATCGATTGCAGTCGTCGTTAAGCTATATATAGAGTAGATGATGTGTCGACAGTGATGAGGAAGTTCCTGAGGGGTCTGAGGCCCGATCTCTTTAGTAGGCTTCAGGCGATACATTTCACCGATTTCCCCACTTTGGTGGAGATCGCTGTGAATGTAGAGGAGGCGTTCGGTAAGGAGCATTAACATATGGCCAGGCTGAGAACGGAGCGCAAGGAGCAGCAACAACATGGTAGAGGTCAACAGCAGAGACGAGACGCCATGACAAGGGAGGATCTTCGGGGAAGAAATATCGATCCCCATCAACATGCATCATCTGTGGGAAGATAGGTCATCGTCACGACACGTTCATTGCTCATACCATCAGCCATCCAGACATGATGTCACGACCGCAATCCTACCTATGTCTGGATGTTGTACAAGCCTTCGGGAATAAGGCCAAAACTGGCCATGTAATGGCGATCTTCATGAAGAGGTGTATATGAAATTACCTACTGGCTTTCATGGTCCGACTCCTACAACAGTTTGTCGATTAAAGAAATCTCTATATGGTCTCCGTCAAGCTCCGCGATGTTGGTTTGAACGGCTTCATCATGCTCTTCTTGATTATGGTTTCCGACAATCTATATCGGATTATTCTCTGTTTCATTTCAGGGAGGGCGATGACATTCTCCATGTTTTGGTTTATGTCGACGATTTGATTATAATGGGTAATTCTGCTACTATTATTTCCAAATTTAAGGATTTTCTGAGTTCTTGCTTTCATATGAAAGACCTTGGGATTCTCAAATATTTTCTGGGAATTGAAGTGGCGCGTAATCCGAAAGGTATCTATATGTGTCAACGTAAGTACACACTTGACATTCTCTCTGAAGTTGGCTTATTGGGTTCTAAATCAGAAGTCATTCCCTTAAAACAAAATCATCTTCTAGGTTTGGCCACTGGTGCTCAACTTACTGATCCGTCTGCGTAGCGTCATCTTGTTGGTCGTCTTATATACCTTGGAAACACAAGACCAGATATCGCTTATTCTGTACACGTCCTTGCACAGTTTATGCAACAACCTTTGCAAGAACATTGGGATCCAGCTCTCCTTCTTGTTCGTTATTTAAAATTGCATCTTAGACAGGGGATTTTGCTACAGGCCAA
>CM071717.1:15890660-15902640 GCA_036630335.1 Physaria fendleri
CAATATAAACTTGATTGTTGATTTAAACATAGTATTATTTTGATTAAAGATTGATATTAACTCTTAAAATTATTTTTAAATGTTTTAGCAAAGTTATATTGTAAATATGCGATTTTTAGTTCTTTATGTGGGATTGCAAAGTAATTTGAAATTTTCATTCATAAATTTATTTTTAAAACGTTTTGTTTCTTTAGAAATTTTTTCAATAAAACAATATAATATTTTGAACTTTTATAAATAAAATAATTAATATGTACAAATAAATATACATTTTAAATTTTATTAAAATAATTGACCTGTGGTATACCACGGGTTAGAATCTAGTATCACATGAGAGAAGCATGATGATAATTTTTGATTGAATTAATAACTATTTAAAAAGAAACAAAAATAAAGAAGAAAAATATGTGGGATAATTATGTGTGAGCCCAAATAATCGGCCCATTCTGTAAAGTCTGTGAATCTTCAGAAGATGTGGTTAGGGTTTATGTTCCTCATGGAGATAAGCTTTTGTGTCAGTATGGCTTAAGACCACCATGTTATGTGTAGCTTAATTCGGTTTCGGTGTTTTGATTAGTCTTAATTTGGGTTGGTTGTTTCTGAACCAAAGACCCTGAACTAACTCGTATGTCTTTAAAATAGTCATTTAACCAATATTCGATGATTAAAAATAAATAATAAAAAATGGTGAAATATCCCTAGAAATGCTTGTTCTTTTCCTTCGAATTAATCGCCATAATCTGATTCTCCTAGAAATGCTTGTTCTTTTCCTTCGAATTAATCGCCATAATCTGATTCTGGGCATCTGAGAGAGCAATTAATCTGGTAATTTTCTTCTACTTTACTTCAATTAAACCATTGAGTAGAGATTGTACCTCAGCCACTAAAAATGGAAGTTTTGAGATTTCTACTTTCTCTCTTTACTCTTTCTCATTTTACATCAGTCTCAGCTCATACGACTAACCACGGGAACTTTCTCAGATGTCTCTCTCACAGAATAAACAACGAATCAAGAATCATACACACATCAAAAGACACTTCCTTTTACTCGATCTTGAATTCATCCATACAAAATCCAAGATTCTCTCTTCACGAAACACCTAAACCGTTCTCAATCATCACTCCGGTTAAAGCCACAGATGTTCAATCGACGATTCAATGCGCACGGCTTCACAGTATCCACCTCAGGACTAGAAGTGGTGGTCATGACTACGAAGGCTTCTCCTACATCTCCAAAACCAGACCTTTCGTTGTCATTGATTTAAGAAATCTCCGTTCCATTACATTAGATTTTAATAACCGGACCGGTTGGGTTCAATCCGGAGCTACAATCGGGGAATTGTATTACGAGATTGGGAAATTGAGCTTATCTTTGGCTTTTCCGGCTGGTCTTTTTCCAACAGTTGGTATCGGTGGCCAATTCGGAGGTGGAGGGTACGGTACATTGATGAGAAAATACGGTTTATCAGCTGATAATGTAATAGACGCTCATATTGTGGATGCAAACGGAAGGTTTCTTGACCGAAAAGGCATGGGTGAAGATTTCTTTTGGGCTATTCGTGGAGGCGGGGGATCGAGTTTTTGCGTAGTTCTATCGTGGCAGATTAGATTGCTTGCTGTTCCATCTGTAGTAACTGTCTTTGAAGTCATCAAAACTTCGGAAGTAGATGCTATCTCTACCATTGATAAGTGGCAGTATATTGCGGATAAGGTACCTGATGATCTATTCATTAGAGCTATGCTGCAGAAGGATAAAACTGAGGTGGTTTACGCTTCGTTTCCCGGACTTTTTCTCGGTTCTGTAAGCGATCTGTTAGTATTAATGAAAGAGAAGTTTCCGGAATTAGGTCTTGAGGTTGGAGATTGTAGAGAAAGTCTTGAGGTTGGAGATTGTAGAGAAATGACTTGGATTGAGTCTGTTCCTTGGTTTATAAAAGAACAATCAGTTGATATACTTGTGAACCGAAGACGAGCTGCGAGATCTTTTAAAGGCAAAGACGATTTTATCGAGAAACCAATACCTCAAACCGCCATTCGGGAGCTTTGGAGACGATTCGAGGTACCCGAGGCTCGGCTTGCAAAGATCATACTCACTCCATTTGGTGGCAAAATGAGCGAAATATCGGAATTTGAAATACCATTTCCACATAGACAAGGGAATGTTTATGAGATACAATATCTAGCTTATTGGAGTGAAGAAGAAGATAAGAACAAGAGTAATACAGAAAAGTATATGAGATGGGTGCAGAGAGTATATGAGTATATGACTCCATATGTTTCAAGATCTCCAAGAAGAGCTTATGTTAATTTTAGAGATATTGATTTGGGGATGTATCTTGGGATGAATATGAAGACAAAGTACGAGGAAGCAAAGGTTTGGGGAGTGAAGTATTTCAAGAATAATTTCGATAGATTGGTGAGAGTGAAAACTAGTGTTGATCCTATGGACTTCTTTTGTGATGAGCAAAGTATTCCAATTCTGAAATCTGTTAACGATATTTAAAATTATTCTGAGCCCAAATATTCAGCCCATTACTCAATTTGAGGCCTTTATTGTAATTAAAGCTTTTTTTTTTGTCAAGATTAAAGCTTTTTTTATTTTTTAATTACTTTTTCTCACTCGCTACTTCGTTCCTCTCATTTCTCAAACGGTATCGAGAGAGTATCACTCTGCTTACTTGAATCTTCTTCCGTCGGACTGTGAATCCATTTAAAGGTTTGATTTCTTCTTCTTCTTCTTCGTTCTGTGAAACTTTGTATCGTTCTCTTTGCATCTAGTAATGAGATTTTGCGATTTAGGGTTCGGGGTTTTCGATTTTAGGGTTTATCAGATTTGTTAATCGTATTATAGGAGCTAGATAAATCACTTATTTCTTCCACATTGTTTCACTTATTTCTTCCACATTGTTTGTTGCTATGTTCCTACATCACTTATTTCTCCATATTGTTTGTTTCTATGTTCGTATAGTGAGATATACTAAAGATGGACATGAAATGATGGATATTGACGAGATCGAGGCTGCTGGGCATATAGATCTTTCTGAGTTAGGAGAAGATTTCCTCCAGAGTTTCTGCAAAAAAGCTGCAATATCCTTCTTTGAAGAATATGGACTTATAAGTCATCAGCTCAACTCCTACAACTTATTCATTGAACATGGCCTTCAGAACGTGTTTAGTTCCTTTGGGGAGATGTTTGTGGAACCTACTTTTGATCCAACTAAGAAGAAGGATAATGATTGGAGGTACGCAATGGTGAAATTTGGAGAAGTCACTGTAGAGAAGCCAACACTGTTTTCAGATGAGAAGGACCTTGAGTTTCTCCCCTGGCATGCTAGGCTCCAGAACATGACATACTCAGCAAGGATGAAAGTAAACGTCCAAGTTGAGGTAACGCAACTAACAAAATCTGATTGTAATCTGGTTTTCATTTATTTGCTCTTTGCAATGATTGTTAGTTAAATCTAAAAATTCAACCCTAAAATCACAAATCAGTTGTGCAAAAATTAAATTAATTGGGTCAATAGATGATTAGAGCAAATTTTATGGGGGGTCATTGGAACAATACCGACTATTTTACCTACTTTTACTCTTAAAATATAAAGAAAAATTATGATGTTATGAAATTAGTAGGGGTCAGTTGACCCCTCATTCCGTCAAGTAGCTCCGCCCCTGTAGTACAGGAAGAGTCCAGTTTATCATGGATGATAGCATGTGTTATTCTAGATTTGAAGAAAATGATGATGATGATGATGATGATGATTTAACAAAAATAAATAAAAAAAGTGTAACGTATATTGACGTTTAACAAATTGAAGCAAAAAGAAAAATACAATCTTTGGTAATTCCCCCGCGTGGAGCGCGGGAATATCCTAGTATTAATAAAAATAGAGATATTCTTTAGAAATTTTTTCAATAAAACAATATAATATTTTGAAATTTTATAAATAAAATAATTAATATGTACAAATAAATATACATTTTACATTTTATTAAAATAATTGACCCGAGGTATACCACGGGTTAGAATCTAGTATCACCTGAGAGAAGCATCATGATAATTTTTGATTGAATTAATAACTATTTAAAAAGAAACAAAAATAAAGAAGAAAAATATGTGGGATAATTATGTGTGAGCCCAAATAATCGGCCCATTCTGTAAAGTCTGTGAATCTTCAGAAGATGTGGTTAGGGTTTATGTTCCTCATGGAGATAAGCTTTTGTGTCAGTATGGCTTAAGACCACCATGTTATGTGCAGCTTAATTCGGTTTCGGTGTTTTGATTAGTCTTAATTTGGGTTGGTTGTTTCTGAACCAAACCAAAGACCCTGAACTAACTCGTATGTCTTTAAAATTGTCATCCCTAGAAATGCTTGTTCTTTTCCTTCGAATTAATCGCCATAATCTGATTTTGGGCATCTGAGAAAGCAATTAATCTGGTAATTCTCTTCTACTTTACTTCAATTAAACCATTGAGTAGAGATTGTACCTCATCCATGATAGGGAAGATGACAGATATAAAACCACTAAAAATGGAAGTTTTGAGATTTCTACTTTCTCTCTTTACTCTTTCTCATCTTACACCAGTGTCAGCTCATACGACTAACCACGGGAATTTTCTCAGATGTCTCTCTCACAGAATAAACAACGAGTCAAGAATCATACACACACCAAAAGACACTTCCTTTTACTCGATCTTGAATTCATCCATACAAAATCCAAGATTCTCTCTTCACGAAACACCTAAACCATTCTCAATCATCACTCCGATTCAAGCCACAGATGTTCAATATACGATTCAATGCGCACGGCTTCACAGTATCCACATCAGGACTAGAAGTGGTGGTCATGACTACGAGGGCTTCTCTTACATCGCCAAAACCAGACCTTTCGTTGTCATTGATTTAAGAAATCTCCGGTCCATAACATTAGATGTGAATAACAAGACCGGTTGGGTTCAGTCCGGTGCTACAATCGGGGAATTGTACTACGAGATTGGGAAATTGAGCTTATCTTTGGCTTTCCCTGCCGGTCTTTTTCCAACAGTTGGTATCGGTGGGCTATTCGGAGGTGGAGGGTACGGTACATTGATGAGAAAATACGGTTTATCAGCTGATAATGTGATAGACGCTCATATTGTGGATGCAAACGGAAGGTTTCTTGACCGAAAATGCATGGGTGAAGATTTGTTTTGGGCTATACGTGGAGGTGGAGGATCGAGTTTTTGCGTAGTTCTATCATGGAAGATTAGATTGCTCACTGTTCCATCCGTAGTAACTGTCTTTGAAGTCACGAAAACGTCGGAAGTAGATGCTATCTCTACCATTAATAAGTGGCAGTATATTGCGGATAAAGTTGCTGATGATCTATTCATTAGAGCTATGCTGCAGAAGAAGGAAAATGAGGTGGTTTACGCTTCGTTTCCAGGACTTTTTCTCGGTCCTGTAAACGATTTGTTAGTATTAATGAAAGAGAAGTTTCCGGAATTAGGTCTTGAGGTTGGAGATTGTAGAGAAATGACTTGGATTGAGTCTGTTCCTTGGTTTATAAAAGGAGAATCAGTTGATATACTTGTGAACCGAAGACGAGCTTCGAGATCTTTTAAAGGCAAAGACGATTTTATCGAGAAACCAATACCTAAAACTGCTATTCGGGAGCTTTGGAGACGATTTAAAGCACCCGAGGCTCGGCTTGCAAAGATCATACTTACTCCATTTGGTGGCAAAATGAGCGAAATATCGGAATTTGAAATACCATTTCCACATAGACAAGGGAATGTTTACGAGATACAATATCTAGCTTATTGGAGTGAAGAAGAAGATAAGAACAAGAGTAATACAGAAAAGTATATGAGATGGGAGATACAATATCTAGCTTATTGGAGTGAAGAAGAAGATAAGAACAAGAGTAATACAGAAAAGTATATGAGATGGGTGCAGAGAGTATATGAGTATATGACTCCATATGTTTCAAGATCTCCAAGAAGAGCTTATGTTAATTTTAGAGATATTGATTTGGGGATGTATCTTGGGATGAATATGAAGACAAAGTACGAGGAAGCAAAGGTTTGGGGAGTTAAGTATTTCAAGAATAATTTCGATAGATTGGTGAGAGTGAAAACTAGTGTTGATCCTATAAACTTCTTTTGCGATGAACAAAGTATTCCAATACTGAAATCTGTTCACGATACTTAAAATTTATTTATGAGCCCAAATATTCAGCCCATTACTCAATTTGAGGCCTTTATTGTAATTAAAGCTTTTTTTTTTTTTTTTTTTTTTTTTTTTTTTTTTTTTTTTTTTTGTAAAGATTAAAGCTTTTTTTATTTTTTAATTACTTTTTCTCACTCGCTACTTCGTTGTTCTCATTTCGCAAACGGTATCGAGAGAGTATCACTGGTTCTCCTGCTTACTTGAATCTTCTTCCGTCGGACTGTGAATCCATTGAAAGGTTTGATTTCTTCTTCTTCTTCTTTCTGAGAAACTTTGTATCGTTCTCTTTGCATCTAGTTATGAGATTTTGCGATTTAGGGTTCAGGGTTTATCAGATTTGTTAATCGTATCATAGGAGCTAGATAAACCACTTATTTCTTCCACATTGTTCGTTTCTATGTTCGTACATCACTAATTTCTTCTAAATTGTTTGTTTTTATGTTTGTACAGTGAGGTATACTAGTGATTTCTTCTAAATTGTTTGTTTTTATGTTTGTACAGTGAGGTATACTAGTGATGGACATGGATGATATGGATATCGATGAGATCGAGGCTGCTGGGCATGTCGATCTTTCTGAGTTAGGAGAAAATTTCCTCCAGAGTTTCTGCAAGAAAGCTGCAACTTCCTTCTTCGAAGAGTATGGACTTATAAGTCATCAGCTCAACTCCTACAACTTCTTCATTGAGCACGGCCTTCAGAGAAGAGTATGGACTTATAAGTCATCAGCTCAACTCCTACAACTTCTTCATTGAGCACGGCCTTCAGAACATCTTTAGTTCCTTCGGTGAGATGCTTGTGGAACCTACTTTTGATCCAACTAAGAAGAAGGAAACTGATTGGAGGTATGCAATTGTGAGATTTGGTGAAGTCACTGTGGAGAAGCCAACACTGTTTTCAGATGAGAAGGATCTTGAGTTTCTCCCCTGGGAAGTCACTGTGGAGAAGCCAACACTGTTTTCAGATGAGAAGGATCTTGAGTTTCTCCCCTGGCATGCTAGGTTACAGAACATGACCTACTCAGCAAGGATGAAAGTAAACGTCCAAGTTGAGGTATCACTACTAACTAAATCTGATTGTGATCTGATTTTTTAATTATTTTGCTCTTTGCAATGTTTTTTATACTGTCAAACTTTCGATGATGTTTCTGTTTTACTGTCCATGTATCTTATTATTATCACTCATTAATTTATTATCTAACTGCCTCATGAATTTATTAATTGGCTAGGTGTTCGTAAAAAATGTTGTCAAAAGTGACAAATTCAAGACTGGACAAGATGAATATGTTGAGAAGAAGATACTGGATGTAAAAAATCAGGATATTACAATCGGGAGGATACCTGTTATGGTGAAATCTTCGCTTTGCAATACAAGCAAGAAAGGAAAGGAAAACTGCAAAAAGGGGGATTGTGCCTTTGATCAAGGTGGATATTTTGTGATAAAGGGGGCTGAGAAGGTGAGTTACACCAGTTTTGGACCTTTTTGCATATCTACTTCTATCGGATTTCTATTTTGAACTATTTTAATGTATATCTTATTAGAATATTAGTTTTGTTTTTTCGCTAGTATATTCTGGAAATAAAACTGTTTTCAAGTAGTTATACAACTTCCTAACGTGCTTATTTTGTGTCTTTGTAGGTGTTTATAGCCCAAGAACAAATTTGCACCAATAGACTATGGATTTCTAGTTCACCATGGACAGCCTCTTTCAGGTCCGAAAATAAAAGAAATAGATTCATTGTGCGGCTGGCGGAGAATCAAAGGTCTGAAGACTATAAGAGAAGAGAGAAAGTTCTTACAGTTTACTTCTTGTCAACTGAGATTCCAGTCTGGCTCCTGTTCTTTGCCCTGGGTGTTTCTTCAGACAGAGAAGTGATTGATTTAATTGCTTTTGATGGTGATAATTTTCTTCAGACAGAGAAGTGATTGATTTAATTGCTTTTGATGGTGATAATGCAAGCATTACCGATAGTCTCCTAGCTTCTATCCGTGACGCTGATGCAGTCTGTGAAGCTTTTCGCCGTGGAAATAATGCTCTAGCATATGTCGGACAGCTGATCAAAAACACCAAATTCCCTCCTGCTGAAAGTGTGGATGAATGCCTACGCCTCTATTTGTTTCCAGGCCTCCAAGGTTTGAAGAAGAAAGCCCGATTCCTAGGCTATATGGTGAAGTGCCTTTTAAATGCATGTGCGGGAAAAAGAAAATGTGAAAACAGGGACAGTTTTAAAAAAACTCTGATGCTGTCTTTCTTGTTTCTTTGTCACTTGGCTAATCTATTTATTGAACTTTTCCTGATGTTGGCTTTGTGATTATCCAATTTGGTTGCTTTTCATGTGAGCTGTTACAAAATGAAATCATGTTGGAAACTAAACTATTGCTGCATTGTTTGTACTGTTGGTCACAGGCATCCCTCTCACTGGGGAAGAGTATGCTTTTTGTCAACTCCAGATGGTGAAAATTGTGGTCTTGTGAAGAACATGTCACTTCTTGGACTTGTTACTACTCAAGTTTTGGAGCCTGTGGAGGAAAAGCTCTTCGATTGTGGAATGGAAGGGTTAATGGATGATACTAGCACACCATTGTGTGGCAAAAGTAAAGTTCTTCTCAACGGAGATTGGGTTGGTATTATTTCAGATTCTGAATCCTTTGTTGCGGAGTTAAAAAGCAGACGGCGCCAAAGTGAATTACCTCGTCAGGTATCTTTTACTTCAACAAATATCTTACGTTATTCCATATTCTTGTGCTGCTTTGTATCTGCTTTGGGTTTTTCTGCTTCAGAAATGTGTCTATGTCGTACATCACTTATATTTGTATCACAACGTTCCTTGCAGGGCTATATGGTGAAGTGCCTTTTAAATGCATGTGCGGGAAAAAGAAAATGTGAAAACAGGGACAGTTTCCGGAACAAGCGTATTGAGCTTGCTGGAGAACTCTTGGAGAGGGAGATAAGGGTGCATCTAGCACATGCTAGAAAAACCATGACTAAGGCCATGCAGAGACACCTCACAGGTGATGGTGATTTGAAGCCGATTGAGCATTACTTGGATTCTTCCATCATCACAAATGGGCTTAGTAGAGCCTTCTCGACTGGAGCATGGTCTCATCCTTTCCGGAAGATGGAAAGGGTTTCAGGTGTTGTAGCAAACCTGGGTCGTGCAAATCCATTGCAGACTCTGATTGATCTGAGGAGAACGCGACAACAAGTCCTATATACTGGCAAGGTTGGAGATGCTAGATATCCGTAAGTAAAAATTTCCACCTTCCCTGATTTTATGAAATATCCCTCATACTTTTAATTAAGTGTGTCTGCATTTACTCAATTTTGCATGTCTTCAGGCTGTTTTAAAGATAGTTTTATGAACTTGTTCTCTTATATGATGACTACCACTGTTTCTGCAGGGTCCTATATAATACTGCTATAAAAAAACTCTGATGCTGTCTTTCTTGTTTCTTTGTCACTTGGATATACTGGCAAGGTTGGAGATGCTAGATATCCGTAAGTAAAAATTTCCACCTTCCCTGATTTTATGAAATATCCCTCATACTTTTAATTAAGTGTGTCTGCATTTACTCAATTTTGCATGTCTTCAGGCTGTTTTAAAGATAGTTTTATGAACTTGTTCTCTTATATGATGACTACCACTGTTTCTGCAGGGTCCTATATAATACTGCTATAAAAAAACTCTGATGCTGTCTTTCTTGTTTCTTTGTCACTTGGCTTAAAAAAACTCTGATGCTGTCTTTCTTGTTTCTTTGTCACTTGGCTAATCTATTTATTGAACTTTTCTGGATGTTGGCTTTGTGATTATCCATTTTGGTTGCTTTTCATGTGAGCGGTTACAAAATTAAATCATGTTGGAAACTGAACTATTGCTGTATTGTTTGTAATGTTGGTCACAGGCATCCCTCTCACTGGGGAAGAGTATGCTTTTTGTCAACTCCAGATGGTGAAAATTGTGGTCTTGTGAAGAACATGTCTCTTCTTGGACTTGTTACTACTCAAGTTTTGGAGCCTCTGGAGGAAAAGCTCTTCGATTGTGGAATGGAAGGGTTAATGGATGATACTAGCACACCATTGTGTGGCAAAAGTAAAGTTCTTCTCAACGGAGATTGGGTTGGTATTATTTCAGATTCTGAATCCTTTGTTGCGGAGTTAAAAAGCAGACGGCGCCAAAGTGAATTACCTCGTCAGGTATCTTTTATTTCAACAAATATCTTACGTTATTCCATATTCTTGTGCTGCTTTGTATCTGCTTTGGATTTTTCTGCTTCAGAAATGTGTCTATGTCGTACATCACTTATATTTGTATCACAACGTTCCTTGCAGTTAGGGCTGGCTTTTCAAGATGGGGAAATGAAAGGGTCTACAACGGTAGAACAGGCGAGATGGTGCGCTCTATGATATTCATGGGCCCAACATTCTACCAGCGACTTGTCCACATGTCAGAGGACAAAGTGAAATTCAGAAACACTGGACCGGTCCACCCGCTCACAAGGCAGCCAGTGGCAGACAGGAAAAGGTTTGGCGGGATAAAGTTTGGAGAAATGGAGCGAGACTGCCTAATAGCTCATGGAGCTTCTGCTAATCTGCACGAGCGTCTCTTCACCCTCAGCGACTCTTCTCAGATGCATATCTGCAGGAACTGTAAGATCTACGCGAATGTGATCGAGAGAACTCCAAGCAGTGGAAGGAAGATCAGAGGGCCATACTGTAAAGTCTGCGAATCCTCAGACAATGTGGTTAGGGTCTATGTTCCTTATGGAGCTAAGCTTCTCTGTCAGGAGCTGTTCAGCATGGGCATCACTCTCAACTTCGACACCAAGCTCTGCTGATTCCCCTCCGTCTCTATCATGTCTATATTTATCAGTATATATGGATGCTGGCTTTTCAAGATGGGGAAATGAAAGGGTCTACAACGGTAGAACAGGCGAGATGGTGCGCTCTATGATATTCATGGGCCCAACATTCTACCAGCGACTTGTCCACATGTCAGAGGACAAAGTGAAATTCAGAAACACTGGACCGGTCCACCCGCTCACAAGGCAGCCAGTGGCAGACAGGAAAAGGTTTGGCGGGATAAAGTTTGGAGAAATGGAGCGAGACTGCCTAATAGCTCATGGAGCTTCTGCTAATCTGCACGAGCGTCTCTTCACCCTCAGCGACTCTTCTCAGATGCATATCTGCAGGAACTGTAAGATCTACGCGAATGTGATCGAGAGAACTCCAAGCAGTGGAAGGAAGATCAGAGGGCCATACTGTAAAGTCTGCGAATCCTCAGACAATGTGGTTAGGGTCTATGTTCCTTATGGAGCTAAGCTTCTCTGTCAGGAGCTGTTCAGCATGGGCATCACTCTCAACTTCGACACCAAGCTCTGCTGATTCCCCTCCGTCTCTATCATGTCTATATTTATCAGTATATATGGATGTCTTCGACACCAAGCTCTGCTGATTCCCCTCCGTCTCTATCATGTCTATATTTATCAGTATATATGGATGTCTTGATGGCTTAAGACCAAGTTATGGATACTTTATTTCGGTTTCAGTTCTGACTAGTCTTAGTTTTGGTTGGTTGTTTCTGAACCAAGCCACTGAATTAACTCGTATGTCTTAAAAACAGGTTCTCTTATCACTGCTAACCTGTTGTTATATGGTTAAAACATGTCTCCAAGCTAGAGAAATATGCCCAACACGCAGTGAAAATATTTGAAACAAGAAACTTAAAACGACTTGACATAATTGCAATATTTTTCAAATTTCAAGAACTAAAAC
>CM071717.1:15915952-15932328 GCA_036630335.1 Physaria fendleri
GAACCGTGTAAATTGTCTGAAAACATTAGTCAAAAATTAAAATTTTCAATTAAATAATAAATACATCGTAATATTAATTTAAAATTAAAGTTAAATTTCATTAACGTACTTTTTTGAGTTGTTTAAACTCTTCATCCTCATCAATAACAATTCCAACGGGACCTAACTTTAATCTATCAACAATATTTTGGGTAGTTGCATTTGGTTCGTCAATGAAATTAGCTTTAATGGTATGAACATTACCAGTTGTTCGCTAAAAAAAATAGTTGCATTTGGTTCGTCAATGAAATTAGCTTTAATGGTATGAACATTACCAGTTGTTCGCTAAAAAAAACAAAAAAAGAAATGATAATTATATATCAAAACTTTAAATGATTTAAATAAATATAAATTCATACATACATATACATACCTTTCTTCCATCATTTTTTTCTATTCCCTTTTCACGTATGATTTTCATTGCTTTTTTCATATTAGGAACAGAAAATTTTTTTAGATCGGACAGCTTTTGAGTTTTAGAATCCAGAGTCAGTTTCACATTTTTCACCAAGTTGTCTACGTTTAAACTCAATCGTTGAGTAATATCACGATCCATGTTGTAGGTAAATTCTACTATTTTTGTCAAACATAAAGCCCAGCAATCCTCTGTGAAAACAAATATTAAAACTTGTTAATCATACATTACCAAATATTATAATTCACAATTTCTAAAAAAAAACTTGTTAATCATACATTACCAAATATTATAATTCACAATTTCTAAAAATCAAAAGTTAGTGAAACAAAAACTAAAACACTCAAGCATAACTTGAAAATTTCATATATAACTCTACACAAAAACTTGATATTTGGTACCTCGTGTTTGATTAATAATTTCACTCAGTAGATCATAGTGTGAATGACTCCAATCGGTAGTAAGAATGCTACCATCGTCAAAAACCTAATAAAATGTAAAAATTACTAAAGTTCAAAAGTCAAAACTATAAATACAAAGTTCTTCTTCAACTTGTTGCTGAACTTTTTGTTTAGCTTCTGAAACTTTCTCTTTACCTTTTCCACCACCAGCAGCAATTCTCTTATCAGTTTTTTTCTCCATTTTCCTTGTAACAAGAATGTAATGTGTATCAATGTCAGAAAATAAAAGAGATTTCAGAAGAATAGGTACAATCAAAAGAGAGAATGAAAGATATAAGAAATATCATCTAGTTTTATAGAAGGAAGAAATAGTGGAGGTGAAAAATAATTAATTAATATTAGTTTACAACTGCAACACGTTATGACTAATTTTGTGATCAAAAAGTTACGATTGATAAATATTAGTTCAAATATTTCTTCAGTTGATTAATTGATTCAAATGCATTTTTAGAAATCTGAAAGTGACTATTAAAATATACACAAATAGGTGATAGTTATGTAATAAAATCATTCTCAAAATGACATGTCATTATCTTAGATTATCTTAGAACAATTTGTATCAAATGTCTTCATTATCAGAGATTATTTATAAGAACTGATGAATATATTTTCATATAGTATATATATACTTTGATGGGAGATTATATAATAGGGTTTCATGTATGTAAATTTATTAGATATTACATGCATGTATATTTATTAGATTTTATATTAAAAAACATATTTTTTCTTATATAACATGGGGTCATGCATGTATTTTAATTAGAGTTAGGTTGTATTTTTTTCTTCTTAAGTACCAATCCACAATTCTTTAATAAGATCATGGAAATGTGGTATTAATAGTAAAATGTATAAAATATGTATAAATATTTCGATCACCCATGTATACTAAAAGTTTCACTATCTCATAAATGTAGTCTCATCTTTGAAACCATTCCAATTATCATTTTGAAATTTTACCATAAACTTATAATACACATAAAAGGTTTCTTAGCATATGCAAACACACTCAAAATAGCATATACTAGCAATGACAGCTATTAAGCAGATGAATCCTCCTTCTACAAAGTAAAGTTTATCTTTCTTTCTTTTTTCGTTTTATTAAATTTTCTTTATTATTATTATTTTTTTTTTTGGGTAAAAACTCATGTTTTCTCTATAAAAGAAAATATTATTTAACACAACAAATCCTATATAAACTTTCCCTAGTGATAAAAATATAATGAGTCAATTTTCTTGTTTGATAAAATATTCTGAGCCAGTTTTTTGAAAAATTGGATGATTATGATGAAAATCGATAAAAAAAAAAAAAAAGATTATAATATATCTTACATTATAAGTTTATAAACCAACCCAAATAGGGAAAGACTAGGAAAATACATTATTATATTTAAAGGAAAAAAGAAGAGATAACTAAAGAATAGAGAGTCCTATGGTTTGAATTTACATTAAACCCAATTAATTAATTTGTATCCATACAAATAAGACCCCACAAAGATTTATGCTTTTGCTTAGCTTTTTTAATCCTCGAAACCTAATCGAGAAGTAATCTCTGCTCTAACTTATTCCTATTTCCGAAACCTACGATCAGGAATTCTTCTTTGATTTAATGAGTTCACATTTGGCCTTACATCTCATTGATTAGGAGCAATAAGCCCACCAGAAATTGACATTCTCTCCTTCTTGGCAGCTGCTTCCTCAGCATATAGATCATTACTATTTTAAGATTATAATTAATATTGCAACAACATATTGATTTAAACCAATTTGCATAAAGAAGACAAGTTTGAAAATTATTATTACCTAAGCGGAAAATTCCGTAGACTCTACAAAGGAAATCATGAATATTGTTCTTAGACTCTACAAGGAAGTCATGGATTTAATTAAATCCAAATGGGTCATTTCTTGACTCGTAAAGTCCATTCACAAACTGTGTCACCTGTTAGTATAGTTTTTTATTATCAGATATTACAAGAACTGAGGCATATATTTTCATATAGTGTATATACTTTGGTGGGAGATTATATAATAGGGTTTCTTTTTTGATAAGATATAATAGGGTTTCATGCATGTAGATTTATTAGATTTGTAGTAACCACTTATTTTCAAAGCTTTGATGTCTATAACTCTTGAAATCGGTTTACAGACTAAACCGACAATTTGTAACTCAAACCTAAACCCTAATCTTGAAGGTCCTATCCCGCATAAAACTGGATTTTGTTGTAAGACACGTTAAAAAGGAAAGATCAAATACTCGAAAGATGTAGCTGATGGGCTCTAGAAAGCTTGATCTTGTGGGCCTCTTCTATATGGTAAGAAGTACGTTGGGAAACAAATTGTTCTTGTTATGTGGGTGGTGTTTTTGAATTAACTAGTTTTTTATGTTTGAATATTGTTTTGTACATTTATTTTATAGTTCGATTAGTTTGAATTAATTTTGTCTGAATTTCTGACCCATATAATGCAAGAGAATAAAATCACACACTGACACACAATGTTTTCGTGGCACTTAATATCGCAAAAATTTATGCTCATATAATTAAGTTTATCTTCATTAGTTTTGCATTGCTAAATATCAAACCACGTCCATACGAAATGTTTGTTTCATCTCCATTTTTTTCATAAATAATTACCGTTTTTTAATTATTCTTAAAGATTATAAACATGAATTGAAATACTTTTTCAAACATATTTCCGGTTTTTACTGATAACAAGCTTATTATTTTGTTCGGTTAACTGACTTAAGTCATGTTTATTGTCTTATTAGTTTGATTAGTTGTTTATGATGTACATAGTTTTCATATATCATAATAAGATTTAATACTCCGAGAAGAAATAAAATCATAAATCATAATATCATAATATTCATAATATCATAATAAGATTTAATACTCCGAGAAGAAATAAAATCATAAATCATAATATGATGTACATTATATTCCGAGAAGACATAGCTTTCACGTAACTTTATGTCTTCTCGGAATATAATGTACATGAGAAGACATAGCTTTCACGTAACTTTATGTCTTCTCGGAATATAATGTACATCATATTATTATGTACATCGTATATAATTTTTAATTATCTCCAGGCCAAACGAAAAACATAAAAACATTATCTCCTAAATTTGTGGCTTTAATAACCACTTCAACTGTAGAAACTTATTATAAATATAGAGAAACAAAAGATGTTAAAGAACACACACAAAAAACCAAATATTTCCCCTAAAATTTCAAAAAAATGGAGACGGTGATCAACAAGCAAGTTATATTACGTGATTATGTTACCGGTTTCGCCAACGAATCTGACCTTGTAATAACCTCCAATACCATCGATCTCAGGGTGCCAAAGGGATCTATGACGACAATAGTGAAGAATCTATACTTATCTTGTGATCCTTACATGCGAAACCGTATGAGAAAACCTGATCCCTCTAGTCCTGCTACTGCTCAGTCTTTCACTCCCGGCAAGGTACAAATGATTTAGTTCCCATGGTTTGGGAGAACACTTATGTTTTGTCTTTTGTGTGCCAGCCTATCTCAGGGTTTGGAGTGTCTAAAGTGATAGATTCAGGTCATCCAGATTACAAACGAGGTGACTTAACTTTGGGGAGCTGTTGGATGGGAAGAGTATAGTGTTATTACCCCAATTCCTAATCTTCACTTCAAGATCCATCATTCTAATTTCCCCTTATCTTACTACACCGGTCTTCTTGGTATTGTTTATATGTTAATCCCACTCTCCTCTGTTCCAGAACTGAGAAGTTTCTGTAGTTGATCAATCTACTCTGTTTATGGCAGGTATGCCTGGTTTGACAGCATATGTTGGGTTTTATGAGATATGTTCTCCTAAGAAAGGAGACACTGTGTTTGTCTCAGCCGCATCTGGTGCGGTTGGTCAACTTGTGGGACAATTTGCTAAAATTATGGGTTGCTATGTTGTTGGAAGTGCCGGAAGTAAAGAAAAGGTACATGCTTTACTAGAATCTGTAAGCTGTAACTCCAGTTTCTTAATCAGATCTTGTGGTTTCTTTAGGTTGATCTACTCAAGAACAAGTTTGGATTCGATGATGCATTTTTCTTTAGGTTGATCTACTCAAGAACAAGTTTGGATTCGATGATGCATTCAACTACAAAGAAGAACACAATCTTATCGCTACCTACTCAAGAACAAGTTTGGATTCGATGATGCATTCAACTACAAAGAAGAACACAATCTTATCGCTACCTTAAGAAGATGTTTCCCTGAAGGCATTGACATATACTTTGAGAACGTTGGAGGCAAAATGTTGGACGCGGTGATCCTAAACATGAGACCACATGGTCGTATAGCTGCTTGTGGGATGATCTCACAGTACAATCTGCAGAATCCGGAAGGTGTTTATGGTCTTTCGCTCATTACCTACAAACGAATCCGTATTGAAGGGTTTAACTGTTTTGATTACTTTGAGAAATACTCAGAGTTCTTGGAGTTTGTGGTTCCGTTTATAAGAGAAGGGAAGATAACTTATGTAGAGGATGTTGCTGATGGACTTGAGAGTGCTCCTGCTGCTCTTGTTGGACTCTTTCATGGTAAGAACTTTGGAAAACAACTTGTTGCGGTGGCTCGTGATCTTGAATGAGAATTGAAACTTGTTACGCAAGTCAAAAGCAAGATTTGTCTGTTGAGGTATATGTATTGGTGAAGTTTAGAGAAGACATAAGTGGTAAGGCCTTTTGGTTTACCATAAATTGTCTTTCTGTAATAATTTGTCAAAATTAAGAAATAAATATCATGAAGCATTTCGTCGAACAACTTAAATGCATTATGTATTCTAAACAAAAGGCAAAACCAGCAAACATTCTTATTTATCATAATCAAATGATACCAATCCAAATTGATGTCTTCATTTATCGAATTCCCAAATGACTCCTCCATCTTCTTTGACTTTTTTATCGATCCAAGCTTCAATTACCATACCAGCACCGATCCCAGCAAGGATGAAACTTCCATAGTAGGCAAAAGCTCTCGGCCAAGGCATTCGTGGAAGGAAGTAAGGAAACTTCCATAGTAGGCAAAAGCTCTCGGCCAAGGCATTCGTGGAAGGAAGTAAGCTTCGTATTTCTCTTCAAGTCCTCTCGGCATTTGTTTTCTCATTCTCGTCACCGTTTTAGCAGTGCTAGCACCACTTGGCTTCTTCTTCTTCTCATTCTCACCGTTACCCCACTCTTCTCCTTTCCATGGCTCCTTCGGCTCTTCGCTCGCCATCTTGATCAACGATTTTGCCGTAAAGGAAAAAAAAAAAACTCAATTCCAGTTTTCAGATTGATCGAACAAGATGGTCTGAGTTAGGTTAATACAATCGCCTTTTGTGATGATTGTAATTTGAAACATAATTGTAGGCCCAATTAATGATCCTTAAGGCCCATTACAGCCCATTTAAGAACAATCGTCTTCCCCAATTCATCGATTCCGAAACATAACACTCTATTCAACAAAATCTTTGTTCGTAGATCGGATTTTGTTTTCTAGATTTGGTTTTGCTTACTAGAATCTACTCTAATTGCAGATTAAGCAACAATTAGCTATGGAATCAGAATTGATACTTCACGAAGGAGGATGCCACTGTGGAAAAATCAAATGGAGAGTAAAAGCAGCAAAAAGTGTAGTAGCTTGGAAATGTAACTGCTCAGATTGTTCAATGAGAGGCAATGTCCATTTCATTGTTCCTTCAAGCAACTTTGAGCTTCTTGATGATTCCAAAGACTTCATCACCACTTACATTTTTGGGACTCACACGGCAAAGCATACTTTCTGCAAGATTTGTGGGATCACATCGTTTTATATCCCAAGGTCTAACCCTGATGGAGTCGCTGTCACTGTTATGTGTGTTAAGTCAGGGACTTTGGATCATGTTGAGGTCAAGATCTATGATGGTCAGAACTGGGAAATGTCACACAAAAATACAGGTATTGCTGTTGAGGTCAAGATCTATGATGGTCAGAACTGGGAAATGTCACACAAAAATACAGGTATTGCCTCTTTTTCAAAAGAATGATATGATTAGATTAAGTCAAGATTGTAATAGACAAGATGAAAAATCTTTGAATAGATGTTATCATTTCTTTGAATAGATGTTACAATATAAAGTTAGCCCTTTCTTGAACATGTATATGAAACTATACTATCATACATAACTAGATGATTATCCACTGAATCTTACATACTGATCACAGTTAATGATAATCTAAGAATAAAAAGAACGAGTGAACTCAGCATTGCACCCTCATGGATGCTAGGAGAATCTGATTTTGGTAGTGGAGTTGTACTAATGGCTGGAGGAGGAGAGGTATTGTGATCAGTAGTGTTGTAGTCACTAGTATTTTGACTGCTAGGACAAGAAACGAATGGTGAAGTATGATTATTTCGAGGAGAATCATCGGTAGTAGTTGGAGGTTGTAGTATACCATCGATTCCATGACATTTGATAGAGCCTAAGCTACATATATTACGGCTTACAATCTTGACATTGTTGAGAAAGTAGTTTAATCTTCCACCATTAGAGATCTCTAAGGTATAATGTGGTAAAGAGGAAGGAACTATGGAGCCATTAGGGATGAGATTAAGGTGATCAAAAAGAAGAGGAGAAGGGATTGAATGACGAAGCAAGAACTCAGAAACCAAATCTTGTTGAATAATATGTGATCTTGAAAGGGTTTTGTCTTTTGGCATCAAGAAAGTGACATTGGCTAAGAATCTTGGGTTTACGACTTGTAACATGTTGATCAGCATTACAAAAGAGAAGTAATTTGCTTTCTCCATTTCTTCGATGGCGATTGAAAGATCATGGTTGTTTTGGACATGAGGAGTCTTTTGGACACTTGTTGATGACGATGATGTTACGAGGATGAGTAATATGCAGAAGGTTATCGTATGAGTTTGAATAGCTCTCATTTTTTTCTGAAAAGGATTGTTCTTCTGGAGATAAGATATGATTGGTGAGACACTTAGATATAACATCTGATAGTTATGTGAAGAATTGTAGTAGGTAATAGAGATAAGGGTTTAGGTTTGGACATGCGTGTGTTGTTGTCCACCAAATTGAGAGGTCATCAGGTCATGGTATCCGCATGGTGAGTGAGTTTGTAGATAGTTTGTTCAACTAGTATAAATATGTGATATTTACTGTGAATAATATAGCCTAAACATAAATTTAGAAGAGAAATGGTAATAGCCACAAGACCAGACCAAACAAACACAATAGTTGGTGTTCTTCCTCTTCTTCCCATTAGACCTTTAGCAAATGGATAAAGATGTGCCAAAACCCAGAAACTAAAGAACACTCCTCCAATCAATTTACTCCACTGAGGTACCACACTGTAAATTGTCCTGCTGAATCCAACTGCAATGGCTATCAAATTCACCATCATGATTGTAATGGGAGGGATCATAAGTGAAGTCCATTTCACCATGTATAAATCAGCAAACTCGTCGTCTATATCATCTCCTCCTGATTTACTAGTGAGTGTAAAGGAGATTTCAACTCCAGCTACAACTTTGAGTAAACCTTGAAGAACAGCTGCGAGATGAGCACTTGTTCCTCCAATGAGCCAAAACTGTTCGTTTCTCCACCATTCTTCGAGTGAGATTCCTGACCATTTGATCTCGAGGAGGGCGAGTAAGCAGAGAGTGATGGAGATGATGAGAAGGTAGACCAGGAAACCATTTGATCTCGAGGAGGGCGAGTAAGCAGAGAGTGATGGAGATGATGAGAAGGTAGACCAGGAACGTGACGTTGAGCGTCTGGACGATGAACTGACCCGAGAAGAGGGAAAGCGCAGGGAGGAAACAGTAGACGATGAGGAAGATTGATGTGAAAGGGTAGATACCAACGTTTAAGTAGGCAATTCTCTGGAGTATTTTCATTTTCGAGCTTGCGATGAAAGCATTGTTACGGGAGAAGAAGATCTCGACCGAGCCAGTAGCCCAACGGAGAACTTGGTGAAGCCTATCCGTCAAGTTAATGGGAGCTGTGCCTCGGAAAGCATCCCGCTTAGTCACACAGTAAACTGATTTCCAGCCTCGGTTATGCATTCTATAACCCGTGACAACATCTTCAGTAACTGACCCGTAAATCCATCCTATGCGTGATCCCCACTCAGTTTTATCCTCGTACCAGCAAGAGATAACAGCAATGGCTTCTGCTACGGTAGATGCATCAAGAAGCTCCCTAGGAATGGTGAGTGCACCGGGTGGACGCCCATTCTTAACCGCAGGATGGTCTGCAAGAGGCCGGCCTTGGAACTCAGCAACAGGGATTGAATCAATGAGGACTGTCGAGTTACCGAATTTCTTTGGGACTAGAGAGAGATTCATCTCTTCGTCATCGTAATCACTCATACGCAGAGCTCTGTTTTCTTCAGGAACATTCTTCTTCTTGCTACGAGGGAAACAACAACCCCAGATACTTGGCGTATGGTCTTTTGATCGAGGCGGGTTGAATCCATAAAGAGCAATTCTTCGGAAGAGACAACCAGTTCCGACATAAACCGGACCCATAAGTCCATCAAGAGCTCTCATGTTGACGTCGAAGAAGACAGTGTTGTGATTAGCATATCTATCCCATAAGTCCATCAAGAGCTCTCATGTTGACGTCGAAGAAGACAGTGTTGTGATTAGCATATCTATCAGAAGGGTCAATACCTTCAAACCGCTGTGGAAACTGAACGTAGCAAAGCCGATCCCCGCCTCTATCCATCATGAAGCACATACCTTCTCTTAGAGCCTCAGAGTTGTAAATGTAATGATCACAGTCAAGATTGAGTATGAATGGTCCATTTGACATAACTGCAGAAGCTCTGACTAGGGCGTTCATGGCTCCAGCCTTCTTGTTATGATCATAACCAGGTCGTTTCTCACGAGAAACATAGACGAGGAGTGGGAGTCGAATATCCACTTCAGTTAGATCAAGAAACCCGTCTGATACCCCGTGTAATGGCTCATCACTTGGTGGCTTCAACATCACCTGTATTGATCAATAATATGCAAAAACAAAATGAGATATTGAAGAAGATAGTAACATCTTGAATCTATGGTTATTCAATGCATCTTGAAAACTTCATAGAAAGAAGAAAAAAGGCTTTATACCTGAATGATACCGGCGTGGTCACCTTTGGCATGATCACTGGTAGGAGTCAACCAAGTTCCAGGCCAGTGAGTACCATCAGCCATCCATGTAGCTTTCGGAATCTTCACGGGCTCAAAAGGCTCATCATCCGCTTTCTGTCTCTGCATCTTCATGGCTTTAATTTCTTCTCTGGCATGATAAGCATCAGAACGTCTCCTGATCGAATCAGGCAAGCTGTTAATCCTGACTTTGAACTCATCGAACTCACGCTTAACACGTCTCCGATCCTTCACAAAATCAGACTTTACTTTGTTCTTATAAGGATCTTTCTTTAAGCTAAAGTAAGAATCTGGATTCCTCGGCTCAATGGCATGTTTACGGCAAAATGGAACCCAAATGTTTGCAAAGCTTGCAGCTTCAGCCATGGCTTCAAAAGTAAGAAGCGCCCCTCCATCATCAGATACATAGCAAGAAAGCTTCTCAACTGGATATTCCGCAGCTAGAATGGATAAAATGGTATTAGCAGTGACCAAAGGAGGTTCTTTATCAGGATCTGCAGTAGAGACAAACACATCAAATCCAGGAAGGTCAGATTTCCCGGTCGGGTTGCTGGCTGTCGGTGTTTCAAACTTTTCCTTCAAGACTTGAAGATCGGTGGCACGGTTAATTGGGCATAGCTTAGGAAGCTGATCAAGAAGCCAAGAAAAGGCGAACCAAAGCTCACAAACCACAGACATTCCCCATAACCATACAGCGTCTTGGTTTTGATGTTTAATCCTCCAAGACAAGAACAAAGCAAGAACAACTATACGGATAAATATCAAAAGCCTGCAGAAAAAACCAAGAATGAAAACATCTTCTTTTAAACATCTTAGAGAATTGAATATAGTAAAGTTCAAACAATAAATAATACACTTTCTCTTTGATACCTGTATGGACTAAGAATACCAGCAGGAATTTTCAGCTTCCGAGTAAGCGGTTTCCATGGTTTGCTCATCAAATCTTGCGACTCCATACCATCACCATCTCCATCTTTACCGCTCCCGAAATTACCATCCTTTGTCCAAAAAGCATTGCCATAACCATAAGTTCCACTTGTCTCAAACAACCACCTATTGTGATCAAAGTCTCCAGTTTGACTCCTCATCATAGCTGAATGATTAGTTGACTTCATCAACGACAATCTTCTCTCCATCTTTGACGAACCACTCGGAGGCAGCATAGACCTTTGCTGACCGTTATCATCAGCCTGATCGGTCAAGTCTGTGTTCTTGTATGGTTCTTTACACCCAGGGCAAATCCCACCGCCTGTTTTGACCGCATCTACGAAGCAATCCCTACAGATTTTAAAGTCACATTCACAAGGTAGAAGATCCTGACCTCTCCCATCAGTCATAACCTTAGCATCACATCCCGGGATCGCGCAAGACGATCCTTTAGCTCCAGCCATTTGTGGATGGTTAGCCTCTCTCTCAATCACTTTGTCCATAAGGTGAGCCCGTGTAGCGCTGTTAAAACCACCAGTGAACATCGAGCTAGATACATATTGCTCTTCGACTTTCTGAGAAATGGAAGGGTCCATTGGCTGGTTATCTGGAGTTGGAGGAATATGAACTGTATAGTTCATGAAATCTTGACTTCCCAATTCGCTATCAAGATCATCTCTTGAGTAACTAACATAGCGACCAGAGGAAGTTCTTCTAGCAAATGTGACTCCAGAAGGAGCAGGTGGCCTTCCTTGCTCCTGAAGCTGTATATCAGAGCTGTTTGATAGATTTGATCGACTTTTACTGAAGTAAGGCTTCAACACAACAACAAACTCATCATTAAGTTCCAGAGAAGTGAAATCTGTGTGAAGTACTCAAATCAGAAAGCCAAAAGTAGAACAAAAAAGGGACCACCTTTAAAGCTATCAAGAAGATACCCTAAGACAAAGATTCAAACTTTCAAATCCGAGAATATCTCGAAAACAAAAGACACATGTTTCTCTCAAGCAACTGGAAAGTACAAGAGAGAAAAACGAGAAAGGTCTTGTGACATTCAGACAAAAAGAGACAATCTCACCACGAACTTATAGAGAAACAATATTAAAAACCCCCAAGATTGATGACAATACCTTAAAGAGCCTTTGACAGAGGAAGAGAAAAGAAGAAACTTCAGATCTCTGAGATTATAATAATCGTTGAAAGAAGAAGAACAACACTGTCTTTTTAACAAATCTGTCTGAAGTATTCAACGCGGTCGTATATCGTGCCACCCAACTGGATATTATTAGGCATTTGATAAATTCAGAAGTGATGATGGTGAAAGGGAAGAAGAAGAAAAAGAGGCGGAGAAAAGGACTTAGTCGTGACCAAATACTTAAGCACTCCTCTGCTAAAACTAATACACGTTATGATAAAAGAAGGACTTAGTCGTGACCAAATACTTAAGCACTCCTCTGCTAAAACTAATACACGTTATGATAAAAGCCCCAAACTCAATTATATTATAGTCAAAGATCTTTAAAAATACTGTATTAAAAAAAGTAAGAACCATAAGTCCATCAAGAGCTCTCATGTTGACGTCGAAGAAGACAGTGTTGTGATTAGCATATCTATCTGAAGGGTCAATACCTTCAAACCGCTGTGGAAACTGAACGTAGCAAAGCCGATCCCCGCCTCTATCCATCATGAAGCACATACCTTCTCTTAGAGCCTCAGAGTTGTAAATGTAATGATCACAGTCAAGATTGAGTATGAATGGTCCATTTGACATAACTGCAGAAGCTCTGACTAGGGCGTTCATGGCTCCAGCCTTCTTGTTATGATCATAACCAGGTCGTTTCTCACGAGAAACATAGACGAGGAGTGGGAGTCGAATATCCACTTCAGTTAGATCAAGAAACCCGTCTGATACTCCATGTAATGGCTCATCACTTGGTGGCTTCAACATCACCTGCATTGATCAATAATATACAAAAGCAAAATGAGATATTGAAGAAAATAGTAACATCTTGAATCTATGGTTATTCAATGGATCTTGAAAACTTTATACAAAGAAGAAAAAGGCTTTGTACCTGAATGATACCGGCGTGGTCACCTTTTGCATGATCACTGGTAGGAGTCAACCAAGTTCCAGGCCAGTGAGTACCATCAGCCATCCATGTAGCTTTCGGAATCTTCACGGGCTCAAAAGGTTCATCATCTGCTTTCTGCCTCTGCATCTTCATGGCTTTAATTTCTTCTCTGGCATGATAAGCATCAGAACGTCTCCTGATCGAATCAGGCAAGCTGTTAATCCTGACTTTGAACTCATCGAACTCACGCTTAACCCGTCTACGATCCTTCACAAAATCAGACTTTACTTTGTTCTTGTAAGGATCTTTCTTTAAGCTGAAATAAGAATCTGGATTCCTCGGCTCAATGGCATGTTTACGACAAAATGGAACCCAAATGTTTGCAAAGCTAGCAGCTTCAGCCATGGCTTCAAAAGTAAGAAGCGCCCCTCCATCATCAGAAACATAGCAAGAAAGCTTCTCAACTGGATATTCCGCAGCTAGAATGGATAAAATGGTATTGGCAGTGACCAAAGGAGGTTCTTTATCAGGATCTGCAGTAGACACAAACACATCAAAACCAGGAAGGTCAGATTTCCCGGTCGGGTTGCTGGCTGTCGGTGTTTCAAACTTTTCCTTCAAGACTTGAAGATCGGTGGCACGGTTAATTGGGCATAGCTTAGGAAGCTGATCAAGAAGCCAAGAAAAGGCGAACCAAAGCTCACAAACCACAGACATTCCCCATAACCATACAGCGTCTTGGTTTTGATGTTTAATCCTCCAAGACAAGAACAAAGCAAGAACAACTATACGGATAAATATCAAAAGCCTGCAAAAAACAAGAATGAAAACATCTTCTTTTAAACATCTTAGAAAATTGAATATAGTAATGTTCAAACAATAACTAATACACTCTCTTTGATACCTGTATGGACTAAGAATGCCAGCAGGAATTTTCAGCTTCCGAGTAAGCGGTTTCCATGGTTTGCTCATCAAATCTTGCGACTCCATACCATCACCATCACCATCTTTACCGCTCCCAAAATTACCATCCTTTGTCCAAAAAGCATTGCCATAACCATAAGTTCCACTTGTCTCAAACAACCACCTATTGTGATCAAAGTCTCCAGTTTGACTCCTCATCATAGCTGAATGATTAGTTGACTTCATCAACGACAATCTTCTCTCCATCTTTGACGAACCACTCGGAGGCAGCATAGACCTTTGCTGACCGTTATCATCAGCCTGATCAGTCAAGTCTGTGTTCTTGTATGGTTCTTTACACCCAGGACAAATCCCACCGCCTGTTTTGACCGCATCTACGAAGCAATCCCTACAGATTTTAAAGTCACATTCACAAGGAAGAAGATCCTGACCTCTCCCATCGGTCATAACCTTAGCATCACATCCCGGGATTGCGCAAGATGATCCTTTAGCTCCAGCCATTTGTGGATGGTTAGCCTCTCTCTCAATCACTTTGTCCATAAGGTGAGCCCGCGTAGCGCTGTTAAAACCGCCAGTGAACATCGAGCTAGATACATATTGTTTTTGTCCATAAGGTGAGCCCGCGTAGCGCTGTTAAAACCGCCAGTGAACATCGAGCTAGATACATATTGTTCTTCAACTTTCTGAGAAATGGAAGGGTCCATTGGCTGGTTATCTGGTGTTGGAGGAATATGAACTGTATAGTTCATGAAATCTTGACTTCCCAATTCGCTATCAAGATCATCTCTTGAGTAACTAACATAGCGACCAGAGGAAGTTCTTCTAGCAAATGTGACTCCAGAAGGAGCAGGTGGCCTTCCTTGCTCCTGAAGCTGAATATCAGAGCTGTTTGATAGATTTGATCGACTTTTACTGAAACGGCTATTAGACGCCATTGTTGTTGATCTACCTTAGTAGATCCCTGAAACAAGAATTAAAACAGATGCAATAAAGTTAGTAAAGGAGGAAACACAGACATCTAAATGATCATAATCCGAAACATCAACGACTAAAAACAGATCAATCAATGGATCTACTAAAGGCTTCGATACAACAACAAACTCATCATTAACTTCCAGAGAAGTAAAATCTGGCTTAAGAATTCAAATCAGAAAGGCAAAAGTAGAACAAAAAAAAGGGACCACCTTTAAAGCTATCAAGAAGATACCCTAATACAAAGATTCAAACTTTCAAATCCGAGAATATCTCGAAAACAAAAGACACATCTTTCTGTCTCAAGATGAGAATGGTATTTTGACATTCAGACAAAAAAAGACAATCATACCACGAACTTATAGGGAAACAATATTAAAAAAACTGACAATACCTTAAGACCTTTGACAGAGGAAGAGAACTTCAGATCTCTGAGATTAGAATAATAGTTGAAAGAAGAAGACGAACACTGTCTTTTTAACAAATCTGTGTGAAGTATTCAACGCGGTCGTATATCGTGCCACCCAACTGGATATTATTAGGCATTTGATAAATTCAGAAGTGATGATGGTGAAAGGGAAGAAGAAGAAAAAGAGGCGGAGAAAAGGACTTAGTCGTGACCAAATACTTAAGCACTCCTCTGCTAAAACTAATACACGTTATGATAAAGCCCCAAACTCAATTATATTATAGTCAAAGATCTTTAAAAATACTGTATTAAAAAAAGTAAGAAAAAAGCCCCAAACTCAATTATATTATAGTCAAAGATCTTTAAAAATACTGTATTAAAAAAAGTAAGAAATTAAAGAAATTAAGAAAAGATCTCTGCTTGGTTTCGATTTTTGTTACTGAAATAGAAAAAGTTAAGACGCGGTGAGACAGCGAAGACGAAAATGGAACGCCGCCTCGAAACAAGTGGATGGACCAGAAAACGAGATTTTGAAACGTTTTTGCGGAGTGAGGTTTTTCGGACAAGGTAAGAGAGTGAGAACTAAGAAGACGACTCTATTCTTTTAACCCTTGTGGCATTTTTTTTTTTTCTTTCAACGCGTTTTACGTTTTCATTATTTCCATTTTTTCTTTTTTTGTTAATTCATTATTTCCATTTTTATTTGTCAATTAAAGCATTACATTTTTTTTTTCTTTCTATATTAAATCCAAAAAATCTAAAAAATCACTATATTTTCTTAGATCTCAACTATAAAATATTTAGTGCAAAGAAAGTAAATCCAATTTTTTTCAGAACAATTCACTTTTTTACCTCTTTGGTGCCTTTAAAAAATGTTGGATTATTGTGATAATTAATAGTCTACTCGGGTTGTTATTCTGAGGTAACATTTATTTTTTTTACTTTGACTTTCAATCCAACATCTATCTGTATTTATATATATATATATATAT